>CM021765.1:17972160-18010430 GCA_011076525.1 Nettapus auritus | reverse complement strand
GGTACAAAAAAGACAGGGATCTCCTGGAAAGGGTCCAGCGGAGGGCCTGGAGCATCTTCCCTATGAGGAAAGGCTGAGAGACCTGGGTCTGTTCAGCCTGGAGAAGAGAAGACTGTGAGGGGATCTTATTAATGTTTAAAAAATATCTTAAGTGTGGGAGACAGTGGGATTTGGCCAACCTCTTTTCAGTGGTTTGTGGGGACAAGAAAGAAGGAAAATGGCCACAAAATTGAGCACAGGAAGTTCTGCACCAGTATGCGAAAGAACTTCTTTACAGTGAGGGTGACAGAGCACTAGAACAGGCTTCCCAGGGAGTTTGTGGAGTCTCAATCTCTAGAGAGGCCCATCTGGATGCCTGCCTGGGCAGCCTGCTTTAGGGAACCTGTTTTGGCAGAGGGATTGGACCCGATGGTCTCTTGAGGTCCCTTCCAATCTCAATTATTTTCAATTCAATTTCAACCTTCCAATCACAATTCTGTGATTCTGTGATTCTATTATTGGAGTTGACCTGAGGAAAAGATGAAGACTTTGAAGAGCTTATTAGTCTACTCAGAGCCCTGATGAGAAGAGGCAATGGTCAGGAATAGTGAATTCAGATTTAATTTGAATATCCATCTGTAAGAGAAAATAATGTTCACAGGGTAGAAAAATGCTAAATATTATATAGCATAAAATAAACATTCTTCAAAAGATCATTTTGAAAATCTTGCACTTGCTTTTCTCTCTGGCAATGCTGCCTGCTGTTTTGAGGAAGCCAAGTCTATTACTTTGTCTTAGGCTGCAATCAGGCTGCATGTTTGGTCTAAGGCAAAAATAATACAATACAGTCAAAAAGAATGATTTTTTTTTTTTTTTTTTTCTCTTTTCATTCATCTTGCTTCATGCTTTTCTTTTTAAATGGATTTCACATAAATGAAAACTAGGGTAGAAATTAATTGAACTATTATTTCCAGGTAAATCATGGAAAATTTGGAAAAGCCAAATACAAAGACTGTTTTTTAAGTAGCTGATCTAGACAGAAAACATCATCTTCCATTGACATTTTTGCTTTCCAGACCTTCCAGCATTATCTTACAAAAAAAATCTCATTTCCCTTGGGAGGTTTTGTACAGAGACATGGGAGTTCCTCCAATGTGTTCATAGCCAGTGAATTCAGAGGAGTCATTGCCTCAGGTGTGGGAAAGCTTGGACAGCACCACTGATATTCTGATGATTATCAGATTTTGTTGTCCATTTTGAGGACGTCCCTGAGCACATTGGAGCACTCACAGGAGACAATGACCATGCATAAAAACTGATCCATAAGGGCTGAAAACAAACGCAGTGCTGTATAATGCCATTTAAATTCCATTCACTGAAATTCCTTATAATTCATAGTTGTTAGAGGGTCTTTTGGTAACCTAGTATGACAGTCTTCATAGTAAGAGCCAGTGGTAAGTGATTAAATAAATAGTACTGAATCAGTTAAATTTCTTTTTCTTACGTGATTTCACCTTGTGGTTTAGACTCCCAATGTCAGAAGAACAAATTCAGGAATTCTGTCTTTTGTGAAAGTTCTAGTTCTTTGTAATATATGTTTTAAATGTTTTAATTACAGATTTATTTAAGTCAGTTCCAAAATCTGTTGCAAGATGCTTTAAATAAGATTTCCCACTTAATTTGGTGCAGTAAATCTCCTTCCAGGTGGCAGATAAAAAAGAACTGCAAATGAATATGCTGCTTCCCTATAAATGTTCCCTTACATAAGCACTCGCAGTGAAGGTGAACTGGAACTAATATTGTGCATAGGTGAATTGGAATTTATACTTTGCATGCTATCAGACACTGCTTCTGAAGGGACAGAATTTAACTTACTGAAGGTCACTCATTGAGACACCAGTTTAAAAGCATCCCTTTAGTAGACATTCTCTGTAAGTACTGAAAAAAAAAAAAAAAAAATCATAAAAATAATATTTTTTTTCGCCTGATTTTTTTTTTTTTTTCTTGATGTCATATGATACTTTCACTGCTTAGTAAAGACTGAATTATATCTTACCCGTATCGTCTATTGATACATTTGTTGATTGATATTTCGGTCTCAGTCACACTATCCTTGTTTTCACAAGGGTGTTCAGAGAGTATAATTACTATTCAGATTAACTCAGAATGAGTTATTATAAGGCTGATAGCATATGGTATGAACAAAAACTTCCCCTGAAATAAATGTGAAGTGTAATGATGTTATATTTCTTAACATAGATGGTAGTAAGCCAGTCATTGCAGCATAACAATTTACATCTAAATCTACTGAGGCTTATAACTGTGCAAACACTGTTAGTCAATAATGTAAAATTTTGAGTGTTTTACTTCATGAGCCAGGTCGCTCACCTGACATAAGATAACTTGCTGCTACTTGGTAACTTGGCTAATCGTGGCCATCTGTCAACATAAAATAATAATTTCTGTAGAAATAAAAATAAATTGGTTATTGTTCAGTCACATTCTATTCTGAAATCTTTGCTGAACTAATCTTCAAATAGAATAAACTTATTTCAGACCTGTGGGAAGATGCAAAGCACAAATATGGACCTATGACATCTATCAGTTGTGTTTTGTTTTGTTACCTACCTGTAATTTTGTAGTACTTCCACTTTAGATATAAGGTTTCTAATGGATTTACTTCTGGAGTTAGTAAAAACATAATTTGGATACCTAACTATAATGAATTCATGTGTGACCATTTTATTAAAAGAGTTCTTTCAAGTGTGATGAACCTGAGAATAAGTCATTAACATTAAGATGTTTCTAATGCTTAGAAAACTGTTTTTTAAAACCTTAGACAGAAAATGCTGTAACAAAGGGAAGAGATATGGACGTCTGTAGAAAGCTGAAAGATTAAATTAAAAAAAAAAAAAAAAAAAAAAAAAAAAATCCAACCAACCAAACAAACAAAAAAAACCCACATTTTATTGTCTCTGACATATTAAAATTAGATATATTTGCAGTAGACAATGTAAAACTAATAATAGCTTCATAAACTTGCACTTTAGGTCTTTGAAGCCAGAAAAGGCTCAAATGAATAATTAAAACATTAAGACCTTCACTAAAAAAGTTACATGTTCAAATTTTTTTCTTCATTATATATTTTGTAACATCAAAACATCATGACTACTATTTCAGGCAAAGCATAATCTCATTCAATTGGAATGTTTATGTTAATATCTTATATAACTGTATTTTAAGAGATTGATAACTTACATACTTTAAAAAAAATAATTTGAAGATTTTATATTTTATTTTTACAAACCACATCTGAGCACAAAGATAGCTGGCTGAAAGAACTTATATAAAAACTAGTAAATTAAATCAAAAACGGTATTTAAACTGAATTTATGTGTCATAATCAGGAACTAAGTGCACAGTATTCAAGCTGAAGTATGATTATGTCAGAGTTTTTTTTGTTTGTTTGTTTGTTTTTTAAAGGCAGAAAAATAATTGATTATATTACATGTTGTCTGCTCTGTTGTCTTCAGCAACTTTGGATCAAATCTGAGAAAAAACACTGACTCTAGGATGACCATGTTAACTCAGTTTCTAAAGCAAGTTGGTGTTGTGGTTTAACCTGGCCGGCAGCTAAACACCACACAGCCGTTTGCTCACCCTCCCCCCTCCTTCTCCGGGATGGAGGAGAGAAACAGAAAAGTGAAACAAGAGTTGAGATAGAGACAGTTTATTAAGATAGAAAACAACAACAACAACAGCAACAACAACAACAACAACAATAATAATAATAATAATAATAGTGTGTATGAAACAAGTGATGCACAATGCAATTGCTCACCACCTGCTGATCAGGATCAAAAACCTGGGAAGAAAACAGAGATATTATATGAGCATAAGAAAAGGAAAAATTAGGAAATGTTAGCAAACTGAAAGATCAACTGAAATTTAGGAAAGGTTAGCAAACTGAAAGACTAACTGAAACTGAATCTGGCATGTGCTGTTAAAGACACCAAGAAGGGCTTCTGTAAGAACATACCTGACAAAAGGAAAGCTAGGGAAAGCATGGCTCCACTCCTGAATGAAATGGGAAACCTGTTTAAACAGAACATGGAAAAGTACATTGTACTGAATGCCTTCTTTACTAGTAAGATCAGCCTTTGGGAATCCCAGGTCCCAGGTCCAGGGGAAAAGGCTGGAGCAAGCCTTTGTGATAGAGTATTGGGTCAGGGAGTATTTAAGTAAACTGGACCTACTTGAGTCTATGGGCCCTGATAGGATTCACTCACAAGTGCTGAGGGAGCTGGCTGTTGGTACTGTGAGGCCACTTTGAATAATATTTGATGAATTATGGAGATCGGAAGACTGGAACACAGCAAATGTCACTCCTATCTTCACGAAAGGCAAGAAACATGGGGAACTACAGGCCAGACTAACCTCAATCCCCTGGAAACAACTAATGGAATAACATTTCCTGGGAACTGTTACCAGGCACATAAAGGACAAGAAAATCATTAGGAGTTCTGGCTAGTATCTAGACCTAGACTTCAGTAAGGTCTTTGACACTGTCGCCTATAACATCCTCAACAGACAAGCTGTTGAAATACGGGTTAGATGGGCAGACGGTGAGGCAGACTGAAAATTAGCTGGGTCCAGAGAGGCCTGCTGATCAGTGGCACCATGTGTAGTCAAAAACCAGCAATTAGTGGTGTACCCCAGGAGTCAACACTGGGTTCAATCCTGTTTAACATAGTCATTAATGAACTGGATGATGGGGCAGAGTGCACCCTCACCAAGTTCGCTTGTGACGCCAAACTGGGAAGAGCAGCTGTTACTGCAGAGGGTCATTCTGCCATCCAGAAGGACCTTGACAGGCTGGAGTAATGGGCTGACAGAAGCCTCATGAAATTCAGTAAGGATAAGTGCGAAGTCCTTTATCTGGAGGGGAGGAACCCCAGGCACCAGCACATGCTGGGGGCCAAACATCTGGAAAGCAACTTTTCAGAAAAGGCCCTGCAGGTCCTGGTGGACACACAAGTTAAAAGCACATAAAATGTGCCCTCAATGTGAAGAAGGCTAACAGTATCCTGTAACGCATTAGGTAGAGTATAACCAGCAGGTCAAGAGAAGTAATCATTGCACCCTACCCTCAGCAGTGCTGAGAAACATCTACAGTGCTGGGTCCAGTTCTGTGCTCACTGGTACAACAGACTAGAGACATGGACATACTCTAGCAACTCCATCCAAGGACCACAAAAATTATTAAAGTATTGGAGTACCTGACATAGGAGAGGCTGAGAGAGCTGGGACTCTTCGCTCTGGAGAAGAGGATACTCAGGTGAATTTTACAGATTTGTATAAATACCTCTTGGCCAGGTGTAAAAAAAAGACAGAATTAGACTCTCTTTGGTGGTAATCGGTAAGAAGAGGAGGTAGACACAAACTGAAATATAGGAAATTCTGTTTTAACATAAGAAAAAGACTTCTGTGCTTTAAATGTGATGACAGTGGAATAGACTGCCCAAAGAGGTTGTGGAGTCTCCTTGGAAATATTCAAAACACAACTAGATACAGTCCTGAGCAACCTGTTCAAGTGATCCTCCTGACCTCAGCAAGTGTGTTGGACTAGGTGATCTCCAGCACCTCTATCATACTGTAATTTTTCAGCTAATTTTAATTAAATCTCACTACTGATTCAGAGTTATGTTTCTACAAATCCATGCTCAAAAGGTTTACACATGTGGTATTAAGATTTAGACTAAAAATAAAATAAAATAAAATAAAATAAAATAAAATAATCATTTTTTTTTCCTAAAACTATTGAATTAACTATCTTTTATTTTTGTGCTTCCTGTCCACCATTTCTGTGCAAATATCTTGATCAATGAAAGTAAAAATAATAAGGAGCTTGGATGTCCCTTCTTTGGCAACAGCTACATCTGTTTAAAATAGATACTCTTAAAAATATAAACAAAACCTTATTTCAATTGTGGGAAATGTATTTATCATCTTTCTTATTTATTTAACCTTTGTATTGCTTATTATATCCATTCCAGTTGTTCTGAATTGTTCTCAGTTATGACTGTGGTAAATATCTACTCAAAATAAGTTCTTTGGGAATCCTAGTTAAAAAAAAAAATCATACATATGGTAAATAATCACAACTTTGGTCAAATAAAATTGAATTTATTGTCCCTGTGTCCCAGTGACCACAATTGCTTTGTTCTGTAAATGTAAGCAAATATCTTGTATCACAGATTAAGGAAGGCCATGCTTTTTTTTTTTTTTCCTTTTTTTTTTTTTTTTGCTTTTTTTTTTTGCCTTTTTTTTCATCTGTGTGTGTGTGTGTTTGTGTGTGTGTATATGTATGTAGATTCCCATGAGGGGTCATTCTGACCCCAGTAAAAAGGAATAGAAGAAAAAGAAAAGCAGTAAAATTCCATCACTGAAGATTAGAAAAGAAAGAATGTTAGAAAGAAAGTGTTAATTAATAAATAAGTTAAATATCTTTATATTTCTTTCTTTCATTCATTTTTTTCCATGAATCAAAGAAAGAATGAATTCCCAGAGCACACACTCAGCGATCACACGTTCAACTAAAAAAAAAAAAAAGAAAAGATTTTATTTGTTTTTCCCTACTTCCTTTCCTTTAGGAAAGGCCCCTTTTACTCCAGGGGCTCCATTTTACTCTTGCAGTGAGGAACTCTCTTCAATCCATTCTCTATTCTCTCCATCACCAGTTCTCATCAACCTATTCTCACTATCATCCTGTAGGAGAGAATGGAGTTCCAGGAAGCCATAGACAAAAGAAAAAGAAAGGAGCTGGTGACATCTGAGTAAAATGTAATTACACTGTTTGACCTTGCATTCCATTATATATATATATATATTTTTTTTTTTTTTTTTAAAAAAAAGGTAGGAAGAACAAAGAACTATCCCCAAAGCTCCCTCCTCCAAACATACGAAAGCACTTGTGTTATGTTACAAAAGATTCAGAATAGAAAGAACTCAGCTGTATATAATCAGCTGATGCAAAATAATTCTTTAACAAGACAGAATCTCTTACAATGAATCATATGACTCACTTTCGGGTTTTTCTTTTCAAGTAAGCAGGTTGAATTTGGACCTTCCTAGTGAGTTGGATCCATGGAGTGTCTGGATAAATTTCATCAGGTAAAATGAAAGAAATGTATTAGCTTGCATGTCACCTCTGTCAAGAACAGACAAGGACTTTAATTTCACCATGATGTCAACTTTTCTTAGCTCATTTCTGATCAGTGTTCACAGCTGTGACAGATACCTTCTCCAAGTCCAGAAATAAATACAGAACCAAAATGGAACCTTTTATCTGAAACTTTCAGAGCTTTGGGGATTATTAGAAAGTATATTTCAGAAATAACAACTTTGGGTTTTATTTTTTGCTTCCCCCAAAAAGATCACTTTTTTGTTTGTTTGTTTGTTTGCTTTTGTTTTTGTTGGTTTTGTTGTTGTTTGTTTGATTGTTTGTTTTCCTCTGTAATTGGTCAACTAACCCTATTTTCAACTCCAAAATGTAAGATAATGAACCGTTTTGCATTTAAAAAACAACCAACAACAGAACACACACAAACAAAATTGGCATGTCTGGATATGCTACCATAATTATCCATAGCTGTTGGATGGTATTAGTAGCATGATATAAATAACATGATTATAATATTCTAATATTGGCATTGGTATTGTCATGTGCAAAGAAATCTCCCTCAGGTAATGCTGGAAGACGTTAACACTTTAGCTGGTATCTGTATATTTCTCTTACTAATCATACCAGTTCTAATGTGTTTAGGATTTATCACAAAGTTGTAAAAACACCAGCAGTCTGCAGAGGGATAGTGAGCTTTGATCTTTGATGATAAAAGAAAATATAGCAAGTGTGGTACATTCAGAACATCAGATTCTATATATATACACTATGGAGTGCATAAGGACCAATTTTTGTCTGTGAAATCCCTGTCTTCAAATTAAGTGAACACATAGAATTTCAAGGTTTCTCTATGATAATAACTTATTTTTTCACCTTCAGGATAGGGATAAATGAAGAGGAAAGAGTAGTTTTGTATTAGCTTAATTTCCTTCCTCAGATCTTGGAGCCAATAGGTTAAGAATACAACTTCCAGTGCAAGCCATTGTAGTTCTGCATGTGGAGCATGTTATAAAATAAGTCTAAAGAGAAAATAATCAGCAGCAAACTGTTGCTGAGACAAAACTAAGTGAAGTCAGAGAAAGACTTTCTTAATAGTGTAGTCAGTATTTAATCCTGAGCAAAACTAATAAAGCAATCCAACACCAAGTATGATGATCTGAATCATTTCCTTGAATGCTGAAATGGATTCACTTTAGTTAGGTTGTGATTTCATAAGAAATGTGTATTATAAAATACTTGCTGGAAATTTGTAGTGAGCAGAGACAAACACACTATCACTGAATTCTCACCTGCAACCTGACAGCTAATTCAAAAAAAAACAATCATTTTAAGGGCAAAACAAGCAAATGAACAAAACCAAAACAACAGATCTTTTATTATTATTTCATAACAGTGAAATGTGTTTTCAGGATTAAGCAAACACTTATGTGGGACAAGAATCATAGCTATTTATCTATTCTAGCTATTGACAGAGAAATAAGAATGTTTACTAACATTACTAGGACATTTGAACTACTGTGGTCATGCAAACTGGGAGGAGTTTAATCCTGTCTGCACCTCACTACAAAATTTAAAAATGTGTGATAACAGCAGACAAGATTTTCTAAGAAGGGTATTTCAATCCATGCTATTTTCTCTTCTAACAGTCTCTGAGTGTTGTTTTCCTGAAGGACCCACTCTGCTGTTCAATCTCACAAGCATCAGAAGACCATTCAGGTGGTTAAAGAAAAAGGTGTAAATTGTCCTGTTAACTTCTATTAAATCAGACATAAAATAAAAAGTGGAAAATTTCCTATGTGGGAACAGATCAGAAATTTAACAAGACATTCAGTCTTACATATAAATGGTTTGGGGTCCCCTATATGTCCTTGAGAAGAAATAAGTGAAATTTAAATATTAAATATAGTTTCTCTGGTCCCTGCTGAGACAGTGACTAATTAGACGTTATTTGACAGTGTAGCTAAGTGACCATTTTGAGGTAATCAAATAACCTTTCTTGTGACAAGCAACACAAAGGCAAGGTATTCCCTTTCAGAACTTATTAATACATTTCACTGAAGACTTCTATCAAAGTTGAATAGGAAAGGAATTCCATCACGAGGCCATGCCAATGAATAAAGAAATTGAAAGGTTTCATTGTATTTACAGCAGTCATAGAATAATTTGTGACCAACTGTTTTAGCAACAAAGAAAGATGCAATACTAGAACAAATTATTAGATATTTTTTATAACTGTATCACAGCAGAGGAAAATGCATTTTCTCTTCCTGTCTCTTGTGCTAAATGTCACATCCTTTCATATGCCAGAATATGTATATATGTATATAGTCATTTGCTTTTTGCTAATGGTAGATTGAGAAAAAAAAAAAAAAAAAAAAAAAAAAAAAGTTTAATTTTGGGAGAAATAGTAAGAATACCATGGTGACAAAAATAATTTTTAAATCCAAGATAGCCAGACAAGAGTGAAAGGGCCAAACTATTTCTTCAACAGTAATGTGCTGGTGAGAGACAGTAGCTGTGCCTGAATTATAATTAACTCCCTAACAAATATTGCTTAGAGGCAATGTTGCTTGTATACTTAGCTACTAAACTATAGCTACAATATTCATTTTGTACTTGGGGACTGGAAAAAATTAAGGGAGATGCCTTTGAACAGTCTTGCGGTAGTCCTTTGGTAAAACTAAGACTCTGATTGTCCTCTGTCTGAAAGCAGTAGATCTAGATGTGCAAAAGAGCTCCCTCCATTTGGCATACTGCAATGAAATGAAATGAAATGCTCCCTCCATTTAGCATACTGCAATGAAATGAAAAAAATTAAGACCCAAACATGCATAATTTGCCTGCCCAAATCTGCACTGAATGCACTAAGGGGGAAGCATCAAGCTACTCTCTTTTTAAGTTATCTCCATATCACAACAAAGCATATACAGTTGCTTTCTATAAATACTCATTTTATGTTTTCTATTGAAGTATATCTGCATGCAAATCTAACAACATGTCATTTAATTATAAAAAGCCAGGTAATAGGTGTGAAGATAAATATTTCACAGACCTAATCAAGAATTATCCTTTTAAATTATGTGTTGAGAACTATACTCAGTAATCAATATCAGGCAAAGCCATCTAAAAGATAATTAGAACTGTGTAGACTATAGCATGCCCATTTTAGATGCTGACATTATGTTTAAGTTGTCAAAAAAATGTTAGCAAATAGTTTTGGTTTTGCACACGTTATTGTGTTTTGTTTTCAGCTGCATAAAATATAGCCTTCTTTATAATACTCTATATCTTATATAAGGTCTTTTGAACTTTTACCTACACAGAAGCTTAGGCAATATTATTATTATTTTTTTTTTCCTTCCTGTTTTTAATAGTTCATCATAAAGTGAAATATTTCATGGATTTCATGGTACTAACAGAAGGAAATAATAGACATATAAAACTATTTCTACAAAACACTGTGCTTTTTATTCAGTGCTGCAATATAAGCATAATCACATTTGTAAAATATTTTTGCCAACTAATACAAGTTTTATTTTCAGAATAATGTAACAAATTAATTACAATAAAATAATAAATCCAATTCAAATGTAATATTAGGCAGTTATGAAGTGTATTTTCTGATTTTCAATAAATAAATAAATATATAAATAGAAGAGGAGGGAAAAGTCATGTGGTAGTTTAGAAGTGTTCCCTTTTTCCAAGTCCTTTACATAAATACTTTTAAAATGTTTTTGTTTGTTTGTTTGTTTGTTTTCATTAATTTCATTTATTTTTATTATTATTATTATTATTATTTCATTTAATGCTGTGGTTTAGTGCTAACCTTCAGGGCTTTCTCTTATCCGCTTTCTTTTAAGCCCATATGCTTTTTCCTGGTCACCTGTCATGGTCACTCGCATTCTCATCCAACTGAGAAAGAATGGTTTAAGCTCTCTCTAGGTAGACCATCAGTGTCACCCAAGATTCATCTGCCAAGAGAGCACAGGTAGATGAAAGAATTCACATCTCTCTAAGGGTATGCATTCTTTCTTCAGCAAGTCTCTTCCCACTGGGCCTGGTGTAGACTGAACCTTGAAACAGACTTTTCCATTTGAGGATTTTTGTTTCAAGGAATAAGACTCAAAGACCCTTAGCTTAGTGGTAGACAGGAACTCTATTTGGTACTATTTATAGTATGTTGCATTTTCTAATCAGTTCTTAAATGATGCTTAGATGTAACATGAATTTAGAAAACAGAGTTGCCTAATATTTAAAAAAGGAAGAGAAGATCTCAAGAAATGTGAAAGACATACCTTTCACTGTCTGAAAATAATAGGTTAAAAGTCTGCCCTGATCTTCAGCTTAAAAAGACTGCTCAGAAAATTATTTTCTACATCTGTCTTTGGGTTTAGAAAGCAAAAACGATGTGGAAATAGTATGGACTGAAGCAGAGTAAACACAGCTTTTTAAAGGAAATTATTAACCTCAATAAAATGTTACTTTTAGTAGCTTGGATGGTGAACATCTCAACTGCTGTTTGCTGTTTTGCTATTATTCATTCTCAGAAGCTATTTTAATATGTTTTGCTATTTGATAAACTTGCTGAGAAAGTACATGTTTTGAAATTTGATCCCATTTTGGTACTGTTCTTTTGCAAGACATGCAGTACAACAAATTCAAAAGTGACAAATTGTGAAAAGACTGTTTAAAACAAATCTTACATCCATGTTTGCAAATGTTTATAGTTGTGGCAACATTCTACTGGATGACAGCATGAAACAAACCTAAGGAAAAAACCTATAAACACTGAAAAATATGATGTGATTCTAAGAAAATAATTTAGAAAAGCTAGGTTGCTTATAATAACCTTCTGCTCTTCCAGTAGAAATTTTGTAATATAGGAGGTACATCTTCACTACAGTCAAAGTGAAAGAAGACAAATTAGCCCATGCTGAGTTTTGTGCTGTTGCAGTTAGAATGAGGCTAATAAGCTGGCTATACAAAAAAGTTCTCTGTAGATATACACTCACAGGGTTATCTTTAAGTGAAGAAGCATCTATTATTGCCAAGGCACAAATTCCCCTGTGACATATAATAGTATAAATTTGGAGTCATTCAATTTTATTTTGGGTTATTCTATCTGTTTGATCTGTATGAAAGCAGAAATTGGCCTTGGTGTATAGAATGCTTTGACAGCAAACCAGAAAAATCAGTTTTATACAGCTAGTGCAAGTTAGGTAGGATGGAGAAAATTTAGCATATGTCAAGTGGGTTGATAAATGGAAAGGACAATTGACAGGGACTGAGAAATTTAGATTCTCTCAGTTGAGAGAAGACACTGAGAAATGCCAGAAATAGATTATGTTTGCTGTCTAAAGTGTATCTGGACAGAATAAAAGCCATTTTATCCTGAAATACTAGCACTTCTCAGGTGGCAATAATGAGATTTAGACTTATGCTCTTCTCCCACCTCTAGTTCTAGGCATGAAAATATCTCCACTTAGTTCATTCCTAGTTTGATTTGCCATGGACAGTAACTATGGTTATAACCTTCTCAAGTGTAAATAGCCAGTTTTTTAACCAAAACTATGAAAGAAAATTTCATGAAGTAATGAACGGTTGAAAGAACTCAGAAACAAATACCTCAAGTAAAGAGAATCCAAGGGGGAAACGTAGGGAACATAACCCAAAAGTACAGAGGG
Source organism: Nettapus auritus (assembly GCA_011076525.1). Lineage (NCBI taxonomy): Eukaryota > Metazoa > Chordata > Aves > Anseriformes > Anatidae > Nettapus > Nettapus auritus. The sequence continues at coordinate 17,997,584 of CM021765.1, read as the reverse complement.
ATCACTGGGATCCACACGTGTGAGGATACTTCAAGCAAATATGAAGTGTGAGGACCCACAGAGAAAGGTATCAAACGGGTTTGCAAGAGGGAATATGAAAAGCAAAAGGCAGGGCTCAATAGTTAAGGTGTTAAATGATTGTAGTGTGCCCTGAAACTCTAGACAGAGAACTGAGTCAAAGGTAAGAAATTAAAGCACCGTAAAAGTTATGCAGTTAGTTTACAGATTGTAGATTGCATGTAACATTAGATTTATAATGACAAACCAAGAAACACTGAAGATCTGTATTTTCCCTTTGGAATTTGAGGAAAATGTTAATTAAAGAAATATCAAACTAAGAATAACAGATGTACATAGAAAAATTTTGTGGAAAAGAAAAAGGGAAGAATTGATGAAGTGATGGGTTAATAAGAGACTCCCTTCTCAAGCAAGTCTCAACAGAGACATTGAAAAAGTGGAGAAAGATTATGTTTTAATTATTGATCTTAATAAATTTTGTGTTTTATGGAAATAAATGTGTAAGTGATGAACTATAACTATAATAATGCTTGTATTTTTTTCTTCGAAGTAGTCTTAAAAATATGCATGAGATTATTAGCCATGAAAAAAATACTCCTATAGGCAAAATTCTTTACAGTTTTGAGTTACATCAGAATTTGTTGAGTCAGTGAGTGGCAGTTTCACCTTATCTTCCTTTCCCTGCAATACCATAATATATGCTTACCCTTCTAATTGTATATTTTAATAATATAATGTAATAAAATATAATGTAATATAATGTAATGCAATATAATGTAATATAATACAATGTAATAATATATATGATTAGGTATATAATGTATAACTATTATATCTAATTATACCTATGATATAATATTATATCTAATTATATCTTTATAGATTCCTGTATGTTCCTGTGTGATCTGATCTAGGTGTTCTTGCTCTGGCAAGGGGATTGGACTAGATGATCTTTCAAGGTCCCTTTCGATCCCAAACATTCTGTGATTGTTTGATTCTGTGATCCAAATGCTTTTCACAAGTCAGGACTGATCTTTGCTTTATGCACCTTTTTTTTTTTTTTCCTTTTTTCCTTTTTATTTATTTATTTATTTATTTTATTTATTTATTTTAGCTAGATATGTTTGTTAATGGTTAAATTAAATTGAATCACAGATTCTCCAAAAGGGGACATTCTCTTCATCCAACAACCTTTGTCTTTGAGTTCGGATACCCTTCTGCTTAAAGCTGCATAATATTGTAATTGTATTTTAACTCTGGGGCAGATCTTGCTTTCTTTTCTCTGTTGAGTAAGAAGAGCTCCTTTCTTTCTCTTGACTCAACTTAGCCATAGTAGAAGAACGTTTTGAACTTTGAAAAATATAGTGCTGAGATGCTCACCCCAAAACAGTGTATACCTTCAAGAGATTTCAATTAAAATCATGGGAATCAACTAGACTAGTCTAGGTTATTAACACACACAAAGAAAGAAAATTAAATTATATAATTTTATTGTGTCTTCCTGTTCAAAAGGACTAGTGAGTCTCGATACAGATTTTTATCTGCCTTCTCTAGGATGTCAGACACATAAAAACTAGGATTATTGCTGTCTTTCAAATTGTAAGCACTAAAGAGAAGGACAGCAACAGGTATACAAGAAGCAGTATTGAACTTCAGTTTCTAGGCAGATCGCCATTTACACCATTCCCACTTTTTTTTTTTTTTTTTTTTTTTTTTTTTTTCCAGAAAAAGGGTTGAAGGAAAAATATATTTTTAAATTTTTCAGAAGGGGAAAGTGTTATGGTATTTTTCTTCTTTTCTCCTACTGCCATTAAATCAGCAAACACTAACATGTAAAAACAATTTACCTTTCCATCTGCTTAGCAAATGGAGCATTTAAATCCCCGCAACTGCCTTTCAGACAAGGGAATAATTTATGCCTAACAAAGTCAGTGGGTTCCTCCATGTTTTCTGTGAATACCAACAGAAATCAATGGAGAGTGGGAGGAGTCATTGAAAACATTGAAAATTACTCAGAGCTTAAAGTATAAAACCCTTGGCTGTATTGACCAGCTTGTCATTTTGGTCCAACAGACAAAAAACAGTTTCCATCAGGTTCTGATGAATTCTATCAGAAAAGTTTTGTGCTATCAGATCTACTGATGTGATGTGGAAATTCAGAAGTGCTATCTAGACATCCAGAATTTGCTCATATGAGACCAACGGAGAATTTTTTGGATATAGTCGAAATATGTTAATATCTGTCCTGACTATGAACATGTTGCAAAGCAGACAGGTGGGTGAGAAATGTATATTAATACCAAGATGCAATGCAATGTCTTTAGCTAACATAAAAGTTCAGTTTAAGGAAAGGCAAAACATTGTTCCAAAATTAATCTCAGAGCCTAATTACTAATGTCTTACAGATAAGTAGGTATTATAATGGCTGTCTAAATGTAAACAAAAAGACTCATTCAGTCTATAGCTGCAGATTAATAAAACTTATGAAATGTTTCATTTAATTAGACTGAATTTACAGGATAATTCATAATTAACAGATAAAAATTATCCATCTCTTCCCAAAATATTTATTTATAAATTTAAGTGTAATACTTCTCCAGATGATTAATTTCAAAATATTTTGCACTACCTGCTAAGAAACATCCACAGGAAGGAAGAGGAGAAAAGACTTAAAGTGCTGTGGTCCAGAAACTTGTTCTTCAGAATTTAAGTGCTTTTTTGATCTCCATAATTACAGTCAATCACTGCTAACCAAGTTTTCATCAGAAAAATATGTTCCAAACAAAATTAAATGATGTTTACAACTTCCTCGCAAGGGGGAGTGGAGAGGCCTGTGACCTTTTCTCCATAAACACCAGTGATAGGACCCGTGGGAATGGGGTGAAGCTGAGGCAGGGGAAGTTTAGACTAGACATCAGGAGGAGGTTCTTCACTGAGAAGGTGGTTGCGCACTGGAACAAGCTCCCCAGTGAAGTAGTCACTGCACCAAGCCTGTCTGAATTTAAGAAACGTTTGGACTGTGCACTTAGTCACATGGTCTAAACTGTTGGGTAGACTTGTGCGGTGTGAGGAGTTGGACTTGATGATCCTTATGGGTCTCTTCTAACTCGGGATATTCTATGATTCTATGATTCTATGTTTACATCATAGTTTTTCCAACTCTGTCAAAGCTCTTTGAAGTAGAGTTAAAAAAAAAAAAACAAGCAAATTCAAGTTCAGGTAATGTTTCTAATGGAGAATATATATCTAGAGTGAGAGCCACTTAAAAGTGCAATTCCAGTATGAATCCCAATTAAATGTTACAGCTCTGTGTGTTCATACAGGCATACAATGAAGATTAAAAAGTCCACCATTTCAGAGGACCAGGCCAGTAGATCATTGCATCATTGCAGCAATCAATAGAACTTAAAAGGAAGTCCACTTATGTGAGTGTCAAGATTTGTGTCATACACACTAAACTGATTTGCCAAAATTTACACAGATGAAAACTCTCATTGGTTTCAGTTTGACAAAATTACTAAAGGAAGAACAACTTCCAAAACTGTAATGTAAGTATGTTATTTGGAGGGATTTTAAACACATATTTATGTGAAGTATATAATGTACATTTTCTTTATATATCTGGTAAATGTGTATGTCATGCCAGATGTTTGTCATGAGTTTCTCTCATCTGACTAGCTACAGGGAAGCAACATTCTGTTTCATTTCTCAGACAGGATCGAGAAAGGAGATATCACTGTCACTTTTATTCCAGCTATGAGAAGAAAGAATGTTATGATATTTCTCCTGAATGACAGATGAGTGAAGAAGTCAACCATGTCCTGTGATTCAGTTTATTTTTTCAGAGAATATCAGAATATCAGAAATCAGTTCTTGCTACAGAACTGGCATAAAATAATTCAAAAATGCTATACGACAGCTTTAATTCTTTGTTAAATTTGGCAAAATAAGAGTCCTATGAAACAGGCTGTTTCCTTAACTACCTGAAATATCTATTTATTCCTACTGGTGGTCTCCTACTTAATTCAAGTGTGTTTGTACTCTATTTTACTGTCAGAGAATTTCCTCATCTTGAAAGAACAGTTTTCTCCTATATTACTTTTAATTCTTATTGGTATTTCAAAAGGTGTAGAATTTTGGAAATTTCAAAGGGTTTGGAGAGGTTCAAGGAATACTTTTCTATCCTGGTGTTGCGTACCTTAGCTATGCCTATGGAATTATGTCTTCATGGACATACAGTTCAGAAAGTAAAGAAATGATAGTTAAAAAAATTAAAATGAAAAGTAATCCAACCTCCTATTCAAATATCAGCTGAGAAGTCAGACCAAGCAGCTCAAGGCTTTACCTAGTTGGGTCCTGAAAACTTCCCAGAATGGAGAGAAACTACACTATCACTGAGGAGAGCCTTTTCCACTGGCTTCATGGGGAAACATGAAGACATCTTTTTTTATATATCTTCAGTGAGATATGTATCATGAAATGGCTTGGGTTGGAAGGATCATCTAGTTCCAACACCCCTGCCATGGGCAGGGACACCTTCCACTAGAACAGATTGCTAAAAGCCCCATCCAATCTGGCCTTGAACACTTCCAGGGATGAGACATCCACAATGTCTCTGGGCAAACTGTTCCAGTGCCTCACCACCCTCATGGTAAATAATTTATTTACTTAAATCTGACTGTACCTTCTTTCAGTTTAAAGCCATTACTTGTCCCATCACTACACTCCCTGACAAAGAGTCCCTCCCCAGCTTTCCTGTAGGCCCTATTTAGGTACTGAAAGGTTGCTGCTATAAGTTTTCCCTAGAACCTTCTCTTCTCCAGGCTGAACAAACCCAACTTCCTCAGCTTGTCTTCATAGGATAGGTGCTCCAGCCCTTTGATCATCTTTGTGCCCCTCCTCTGGACTTGTTCTAATAGGTTTATGTACTTCTTGTTCTGGTGGCCCCAGAGCCCCCAGGCCCTCAGACATCAAGTGGGGTCTCACAAGAGCAGAGTGGAGAGGGAGAATAACCTCCCTTGCCCTGGTGGCCATGCTTTTTTTGATGCAGCCCAGGGTATGGTTGGCTTTGACTTTGCCTTTGTCCTTGGTGAATCTCACAAGGTTCCTTTTCCTCATTTCTTCAGCCTGTCTAGGTCCTTCTGCTCTCAAATAAACTAGGTCTCCCAGTTAGGTGTCAGCTGAAAAGATCTCAAGAGTATATGTCATTGTCTCCTCCAAGTCATTAAAAAATGAATTTAAATAGGACATGAACCCAGGATAGATACTCCCCTTATGGTAGTCCACTTACCAGCCTCCAAGTTGAGTAAAATCCATTAAGCATGCAGCACGACCATTCAATTGATTTTTAACTCTTCTATTTATTTACCCATTCATACTATAGTATCCTGGTTTGGATATCACAGTATTGTGGCAGATCATGTCCAAAACCTTGTCCCATAAATAATATCTACTTGTCTCCCCTCATCCAATTATTCAATCTTCAGGGCCAAGTCAGTGGGTGAGGCAAAATTTCCACCTGCTAGATTATGTTGACTGTTCCCAATCACTTTCTGCTCCTTGTGCCTAGAAATTTGCTTAGAGAGGCCTCTGTAATTTTCCCAGAGACCAAGGCTCACTACCCTTTAACTCTTCTAGTTTAATTTTGTGCCTTTTTGAAAATGGATTTTTGATCATGTCCCTCTCTCCAATATTTGGAGTCCTTCTCCAATTTCCATAACTTTTCAGCTATGGTGGAGATCAGCCTTGAAGGACATCAAATAATTCTTTCAGTGTCCTTGGACACAGGCTGATATAGCGTATCTCAGTGCATAATTTTCCTTCCTTCACTCACAATGGAGAGATGCATTTTCTGTTTTAAAGAAATACTGGTTCCAAACCAACTGGAGATTAGAACTTTCTGACATGAGAGACAAGAGAATATTGTTATGTAAAACCCAAATCCTAAATTATTGTAATTTGGAAGCTACAATGTAAACTTAGACGATAAAACATTTTTAACAAAGTAAAAATCTGCAAGATTTCATGATTTTTCAAGAGAAAGTAGAGAGAGACCCTCATCCCCACAAACAATCCCAGAAGCTAGAGAATTGAATTTAACATGCAGCCTTGCATTCAAATTTAAACCATTGTATTCCATTCTCAGAAAAAAAAAAAATAGGTTAACATTTCTGCTTTTTCTGTTGGATTCTTTAAATTTAATTTAAATGTCTAGTGGAACTGAGGCTTGAACTTTGGTTTTCCCAATTCTAAATTAATTTCCCACCTACTAGTTGTTGTTGTTGATGATGTTATGTTTTTGCTTTATTTTTTATTAATTCTTCCAACTCCACCCCTGGAAAATGAGGGATTTTAGAGTTAAAATTCTCTAGGGCTATGTTATGTTCCAAGACCACTATCAATTTTCTAAATAAATCCTTTATTTTTTGGTTTCCAAGGTCTCCTGGGATGGTTGAAATGATCATTGTTATTTATTTCATTTTGAAAGGAAAATATTTAGAATGTCAATAAGTAAGTTTCAAACATATTTTCCATATGCACTGTAATAGTTCTGAAAAAAAAAAATGCTGATAAGACATATTTCTTACTGATTAATATTCTTAAAATACAGAACCAAAATACTCGGCCTGCAAACATGAAACACATTTTACAACCCTCAGGTTTTACTTCTCTGTCATAGGGCATAGCATATAAACGGGATGTTAAAAGATTGAATTAGCACTATAGTATACCTGTCACAACCATTTCCAAAGAATAGTCTTTCTCAAAATAATAGTATTGCATAGTACCTGCACAATATCTACAGCTGCACCTGTTTCTTCTCTTCCTGAAAGCAGATGTCAGGTTTACACCTGTAACATGACCAAGACTACAAATATTAATTCATCTTTTACAGCTAGTGACTGAATGAGCTTGAGTGGCATGTAAAACACCAGCAAACACAAGCTTTTTGGTAAGTAGCTTTTCAAAATATTTTTGGCAAAAGCTGGTCAGGATGCTTAGCACTTGAACACTACCTGAACAGAGACTGAACTGCCTGTTTTTCACTTACATTTTGTTACTTGCTACACTGGGCAGTCAAAGTACACATTTTAAAGTGATGAATGCATTGCAATATTTATATGGTGAGGTTTTTGCTTTTGTGTTGTTGTGTTTTGTTGAAAATAAAACTTTTGCTCATTTAATTATCAATGAGTTACATTTATAGAAGACACCAGTCATCCAGAAAGGAAGCTACTGGTAGATTTTGTGGGAAATGTGTGATTTACCACATTATATATATTTAACAATGTCATGGACATTTTTATTAACTTTTCAAACTGGTTAAGCCTTCCTACAGAGGCAGTTAGAGAAAGCAAAAAGGAAGATAAAAAATAAGAATAATTGATTGAAATCTACCTAACCTAGGCCACAAACTTGTGCCAAAATTTTAAGGTCCTAGGCATGCATTCCTCCTAAAGCACATGCCTCTGTATAAAAGTATAAAAGGCATATGAAGGAATAGAAGATCTTGTCTGCCTAATTGAGGGGCCTGAAACTAATCCTACCCTGAATATACATCAAGGGGTAATGAGAGTGAAATTTGGATGCAATAAACAAACAGTTCATGCATGCACATGGAAAAATTACAAAATCCAGAAAGGGTCAAAACTTTAATAGTTTTTTATTTGGTAAGGAAGATGAGTCTATCATCAGAAACTGTTTGTGAGAACACTGTTGCAAGCATTATACCTATGATTCTGCTGGAGACAGGGAGTATAATAATCTGGGACCTAATCTGAGCAAAATCAAGAGTTTATAGGAACTTCTCACACATAGAGAATGACTGGGGGACAGTGAAGAATGATCCAGGAACAGCTTGTTCTTAAACACACCTGTAGTGTAAACAGTGGTTCAGCAGCTGTAGTGACATGTCCTTTAGCAGATATCTATTATATTGGAGGCAGAGCTATTCTTCAACTAGCCCAGCTCATCATGTTGCTCTGCAAAAGAATGATAACGAACATGGCAAAGATTAGGTGTCTGCAAACTCCTGTTCATCAGAACTTAATAACCTTACCATGGAGAGAATGGAGATATACCTCCATCCCCGCCCCTCCCCCCCCCCCTTTTTTTTTTCTCTTTTTTTTTCCTTCCATTGGAAAAATTGGGTCAATTTGCACAGTTTCATGTGACAGAACCATTTGGCCATATTTGAATCACTGAATTCCCAATCAGACATAGAACAATAGATGCATATTTATCTTGGGAAGGGTTATTGCTAATAAAATGAGTGGCTATATATATTCAATGGGTCATTAAATGTAAAAGTGTTTGAATTGTGAATGGTAATTATTATTACAGTATATTAAGTTGTAAAATTATATGGAAATTCATTTTTCTCTTTAAACAACAACAACAAAAATAGAAAAATTAGAGGTAGTACACATCCAGATTTAAATGTCTTGCTCAATTTTTCCTCTACCTAGAAAATTTCACTTTGGAGATGTCCGTAGTATTTTATTCAACACTAGTGAATTCTCAGAAGGCTGTTAGAGATGCACTACTGAAATAAAATAAATATCTTGTGCTACCTTGCATTTTCTCTGGTGAGCGCACTGCAGCTGGAGTGTAAAACATAGACTAGGAGCTATTTGTCACCTCTGAGACTTTGATGAGTTCTTTCAACATGGCCACCAACATTCTGGGAAGCTATCCATATTATGCTTTCTTTTAGCTGAATAATCAAATCTATAGTCATTGACTATAATAAGAAGGTCTCTGTTAAGTTACAGGTTCATTAAATTGTGTTGTAAGGCAGAATTAAACCTTCTGGGGTCCTAATACCCCAAACTGCTGAGTGCACTGTCCAAATTATCAATCTGCTTAAAGTAATAAAATAGAGAAACATATCATCCAGACCTTAAGAGAACTTTGGATTCAGGTAAAAAACTAATTCCAGCTTGGAAAGAAAACAAAGAATTCAGCTTCTACTAAGAAATAATCTTTCTTTTGATTTAAATTATTAGAGAGCAGAGGCAGCCTCAAATTCCTGTGACATTAGTTCCATGTCCAAAGGGAATAGCAGCAGCCATGCTTCCAGTGTTTTGTTGTTCTCGGCTTTTACTTTTCACTCCTCTGTTCATCATTTATCTGTCTTGTTTAATAGTCTGCACTGATAAACTTTAAGAGTAACTCTTTTGTATGTCCTCTACCCTTGACTGACCTTGACTTATCTGAGAGGATGACATGGTGAAAAGATGCAGCAAAAATGCTCACGGAAAGATTTGTTAGGTAGTCAGTCTCATAGATTAAGAAAAAGTGATCGTCTGGGAAAAACAAACAAACAAACAAACAAACAAAACTAAACAAAACAAAACAAACAAACAAACAAACAAAACCTCTCTGAAAACTGAAAGGCTAATTAACAAAGCTGATGATCCTGTTGGTGCCCTTCCGTCCTCCACACTATATACACAGCACTTGTGCATTTATATAATGATTATTTCTTAAGTCTCTGCATCCCCTATTACTCTCCTTCCAAACTCTAGCTTCCTCTTTTAGAGGACAACAATAGGTAGTAGGCTATGGCTAGACTTGTTCAATTACATAGAACAATGTTAAATATGGCTAAGTAAATGTATTCAGACTCTGTTTTAAAAAACAACCTATTTTCTGTATAAAATTTAGTCCACAATAAAAACATGGTTTTATATCCAGGCAGATGTTTGCTCAAGTATGATGAATGTCATACTTGACTCAGCTACATGGGAACTACTGTTCCTGTATTGCAGGCTAATCCAGGAGAGCAGGCCCTTATTCTTTTAATGTTAGCATCGGTGAACCTCTGTATGAATATAAATGTCTGAGTAGTTGCATTGCATTGCAAAAGCAGTGTCGCTGCTTTTGATGAGAATGAGAGGCAGTTATAATGTATAGAATTTTTTCTTTTTCTTGATTACAGGTAGTCAGGAAATCTCACAGAATCAAAGAATCACAGAATTGTAGGGGTTGGAAGGGACCTCAAGAGATTATCGGGTCCAACCCCCCTGCCAAAGCAGGTTCCTTAGAGCAGGTTGCCCAGGTAGGCATCCAGACAGGTCTTGAATATCTCCAGAGAAGGAGACTCCACAAACTTCATGGGCAGCCTGTTCCAGTGCTCCGTCACCCTCACTGTGAAGAAGTTCTTTCATATTGGTGTGGCCTATGATCCATTTTGTGGCCATTGCCCCTAGTCCTGTCCCCACAAACCACTGAAAAGAGGATGGCCCTTTATCTCCCACACTTAAGTTATTTATAAATATTGATAAGATCAAATTTGGAATGTATTAGTCAAGACTGCATCATTTCAGATTAGATGCCCTGCCCTAACAAAGATAATGTAGCCTATTTTGAAGCCTTCTAACATGTTTGATGCCTTGTTAATGTATTGGTCTTTATCATTATGATGTTTGCAACTTTTAAGTTACCTTAAACTACATTTTCCATTATATACACAAACTATAAATAAATAAATAAATAAATAAATAAATTTTATCCTTTATTCCTTTATTACATGAAGTACCCTAACACTTATAAATACTTATGGATATTTTCATTTAAAATATGTTTATTTCTTTACTACACTGTTTGATGCAAAGCTTTAATGAAAACTATAGTATTAATTGCATAAAAATGCACAATTTTCAAAATTTAGAGAAAGCCCTTTTAACAAAACTTACAGAAATAATTTTATACTAAATTGTTGAAAGGCAGAATCATGAGCCAGTTCTTCCAATAACTAAGTTATAAGAAGCCATTGAGCCAAAAGGATGTGAAACACAAATGCTGACAGACCCTTAACTATTGCATTGCAAATGATGACACTCTAATATGGCACTTGTATCATTCTTCAAAGCATAATGTACTGTAAATTATATATAATAAATGAGAAGCCCACTTCAACATAAACCAATAAACTAATAAGCTTGTTAAAAGAAAATAATTACTTGGGTACAGTCGTTGAAGAGTTTCTATTTATTTCAAAATCCTCTGAAACACAAGAACGGAAAAAAGGAATAAATCATAGCACAGGAATAAATCTTCCCTCCTGATTTTTGTGACAAATTAATGATTAGCAAGCTGCATATATATAAGACTATACTGCTAAAGGCTTAAAAATCAAGAAAAGACAGTTATGCGACCTTGTCTTTTTCTTCTGACCTTCTTTAATAAATACAGGTTTTCTTGACATATTCTTGCGTTGAAATAGAAATTTTACTATCAGATTTGAATTTCTGTCTTTCCTGATCCCTATACTTGTTGCATCAGCAAACTTAGCTTTCCCATTTGTGTTGTAGGGCTGGTGAATATAAACCAGAAGCTAGCTGCTTGGAGTTGATTTGATGGGGACAGAAAAGTATTTTGGATAAAATATCCTCCATTCATCCAGAATTTAAACTAGCAAAAATGTTACACCAGGGCGGATTAAATAGTTGCTCATTTCATGGAAAGTCAATATATTTGTTTATAGATGTTCCTCCTTCTGAATAAATTTGGCAATAACATGGGCTAAAACTTCAGTATCAATTTTAATTGTAAAGCCCACAGATACATTTTTTTTTTTTTTTTTTTTTTTTTTTTTTTACAAAAAGTTGTTCCAGAGGAACAGCAAGCAATTTTTTGAACAAAGCCAACAAAGCCAAATTTCCAATGAATGTGTACTTGTGATTGTTAGGGCTACATCGTAAATTACTCTCTCTAAGATATCAGACCATCCAGAACAGTGGGAATAAGAGTTAGAGAAGAAATGTTGCCCAAGGAACAGATTCTCTGGTATCTGATAAACACAAACTCCAACTCAAGCTTTCTTTCAGAGTCTGCTTAGCAACCCTCTCCTATCTCCTCTAGGTGTTAAGGGCTGAGCTAATGGTCTATTCTTTATCTGAGGTAGAACCATAGTAGAGTCCCTCCTTCCTATCATTCTTTTCTTTCTGTCCAGTGAAGTTTTGCATTTGTGATGTCATATCTCTTGTTTGTCACTTCTGCTAGTTTCACATAGTTTTATATTTACTCATTCTCTACATTGCACTCACTCTAACAAAGATTTAACCAAACTTACATTGTATTCATGTAAGACTATATTGGTAAAAGAGGATGCATCTCATAAGTTCCTCACTTAAGCAAAGGGAGTCGAAATAAGCAGAAAGCATTACCTGTGCTCTTTTCATGCCAAAATAAAATGCTATTTTCTTAAAGAATTTTTGAGGTCATCTTGGTAGATAATGCCATTCTCTGGTAAATAAATGCTTCATAATTTAATCTATAAATAAATAAATAAAAATAAAAGATAAGGTCTGTTAATTCAGGTTTTTTTTGTTTGTTTGTTTGTTTGTTTGTTTTCAGTGAAGTGTTTGCAGTACCAGGATCTATGATTAATATTAGAAGTATTAGAAGATGTCTGCATATTTCATTATCTGGAATATAAGCTTCTAACCAGAAAACATTAGAAGAGTACCTTCATGAGCAGATAGTCTAAGTATTGTAAATGTCAGTGAATTACATTATGTACAGACATTACAAGTCATGTTGATTAGTAAGCTAAATTAAGTGCCAATCTTTTCCAGCAATACACGTGAATCTGTGTACGACAAAGTTTTGAGTGGGTGTCAGAACAATGAAACCCATTCTCCCATCAATATGGTCAGAGGGAGATTTTTTGGAAGTATCATAGAATCATTCAGGTCGGAAAACACCTCTAAGATCCTCTAGTCCAACCTTTAACCCTAGTACTAAATTCCACCACTATACCATGCTATTGAGTTCTAAATCAACATGTTTCTTGAAGACCTCCAAGGATGTTACTCAACCACCTCCCTGGGTAGCCTATTCCACTACCACACAGCCTTTTCAGTAAAAAAATTTCTCCTAATATACAAACTAATCCTCCCATGGCACAACTTGAGGGCATTTCCCCTCATCTTATAATTTGGTGTTTGGGAGGACAGCTGAGTCCCCACCTTGCTACCCCTACTCTTTAAGGTAATTGTACAGCAAGACAAGGTGTCCCCTGAGCCTCCTTTTCTTTATGCTAAACAGCCCCAGTTCCCTCAGCCACTCCTCATAAGACTTATTCTCTAGATGACTCACCAGCTTTGCTGCCCTTTTCTGGAGATGCTCCATCACCTCGATGTCCTTCTTGTAGTGAGGAGCCCAAAACTGAACACAGTATTTGAGGTGTGACCTCACCAGAGTCAAGTACAGAGGGAGAGTAATTCCCAACAGCCTCTCTTTCCTGTAAATTGGACGTATTCAAGCTCTTCTGCCCACTTTGCATGATGCTTAACATTTTAGAATGACCTTTCATGAAGACGCAGAAGGAGAAAAGATGAATGAAACAATAGCATATCACTAGATCCAGACATAGAACTGATATTTTTAGTTATTCAGTAAGAATGGAAATATGAGAAGCTAGCAACTTTCAAAGGCAAATGATAGTAAATGATTTGGAACCTAATGGGCATGCAGACCTGAATTCATGACACCTAACAGTGAGTACAAATCTAAGAACGTATTGACCATTAATTAGCTCTAGCCAACAGGTATTAATAGGTGTTTCTAGCAGTCATTTAACCTACCTAAAATGTGAATTACCCTGAAATAAAACAACTTTCTTTCTATTGAAGGTAGAAAGATATTTAATCATTTTAGTTATGTTTTTAAACCATATAAGATCAATATAAACAGAAGTGGTTTTATAATTGTTGATAAAGCTGTAGTATACCTAAACCTTAAATCATCTAGCATGCAGGAGATTATTAGTGGACAGAATATTCCAGGTCAGATAGGTTACTGTCTACCTGTGAAGTTTAAAATTCTGTGCCATCACAATATATTCTTACAGAACACTAGATTTTTACATTATACAAGGCTAGACACAACAAGAACTTTTTGGAAAAGCTCTATAGTACTAGAATGACCGCTAAATTCAGAATAAACAAAATGATAATCTAGAAATTTAGATCATTATTCTTAGATGTTTTGTGCTTTTTTTGAAGCTACAGAAAACAGAATATGACAAAATTATAGAATTGGGCCTGGAGCAGACAGTCCATTAGGTGTGGTTTATTCTACTGATCATGTTTATTTTCATTTTCTATTTATCTATTTATCTTAATTATCTTCATTTTAATTTTTAAGTTGTTTGAGTGACAGATGTTCCTCAAATCATTGAAGAATTTGATTATACTCAGATTAGCTACTGATCACACCCTGTTCAATACAGAAAACAAATGCAACAAACCTGTAAAAGGTGTGTATTCTACTTATGGCACAGGCTGGTAGAGTAACTGAGTACCTAATTTCTAAATTAAAATTCCTCTCTCCATCAGCAGTAAGCTCGAATTTTGAACCTCAGGTGTTTGACAATAATATCACCCTTTCATTCTTCATAGCCACAGTCCTCTGCTGAAAATATTTAAGTGTGACAGCAACAATGCAATGGAAATTGGACTTCTTTTACAGACTTGCATATTACTCTGTGAAACAATGTCTCTCCTAAATAATTGCTCTCCTAAACAGAACATTTAAGACTGAGAAGGTGCTGTGATCACAAGTCTTTACATCAAGAAAGGATTCTGTTCTTTCAGAAGAGGATGAAAGCTATGGAAAATGATTCTGATTTTTTCTGATATCATTTCAGCAGTGGGAGTAGGTTAATAGATCCTGTTTCATATCATGTCACATAGTCAATATGGAAGATAAGCAAAGCTTGCTCATCTAAATTATTACAAAAGCTTTAATTTAGAGATTCAAAATGCTGATTTCCTTCACGTGGCTTATTTGTATATATATATATAATACCTAAATATTTTTCATTTAGTGCTTTTACTTTCCTTGGGGTTGAAAAGTGAAGTGATCATGATGAGTCCTCCCTTATACTAAAGTAATAGGAGAAGCAGTGGTCTGTTATAACTTTCAGGCCTAAAATGTTCATACCATTGGGTCTTGTAGTTGTCATAATCAAATAAAATAAAGAAAAATATTCTATGAAAGTTAAATAATGTATCCAAATATAGACCGTTTTTTCTTCTGGAAAGTTTAAGTTAACTATAGCAGCTATTTTGCATTGCCAAGAAAGACAGCAGTTTCATATTTACAGGCTGAGTAAATAGCAGAGTGTACTTAGGGCTTTCAAGTATAATAATAATATTAATAATAATAACATGAGTCCTAATGCCCATATAACAGTTCATGACTGAAAACTCTATACTACTTCTTTATGCCAACCATTTTAGCTTGACAATGAAGGATGACAATATATGAACAGGCTAGGTATAAAAAAGCAACATCAGGTACAATGTTTTTAAACAGAGCAGCTCAGTACTAAGGCTCAGAATTTGTCCAGGCTTTAAGAATATAAACAGACAGATAAGACTCCAAGCCTGCTATAAAAACATCTGAAAAACTGCAGCCAATGGAACATCCATATCACTTGGCACCTAAAATTATAAAAATTCTGTCTTAGAACGCAGAGAGTCTTCTGCTGGGTCTAGGTGTAGAGAAGACGAGGCCGGGCCATCCAGGGAGCAGGAGGATGAAGATGAAGATGTATCAAAAATAGCAGTATCTACCCGCGACCTATGCAAGCGTGAGCTACGAGACGTGCGAAGAGATTTCAGCCGCTCTATAGGTGAGCAGCTTGTCACCTGGCTGCTCCGGTGCTGGGACACTGGAGCCGAGAGTGTGGAGTTAGATAGAAGTGAAGCCAAGCGGCTGGGATCCCTTGCTAAAGATGCAGGCATTGACAAAGCAATTGGAAACAGAGTACGATCTTACAGCCTCTGGAAGCGTCTCCTGTCAGCTGTGAGGGAAAGGTATCCCTACAAGGAAGAGATTGTATGTCATCCAGGCAAGTGGACCACTATGGAGAAAGGAATCCAGTACCTGAGGGAATTAGCAGTACGGGAGGTGATTTATGAGGACCTAGACAACGAACAAATATCCTTAGACCCAGATGACGTCAGGTGTACCCGACCCATGTGGCGGAAGTTTGTACGGAGTGCACCATCATCATATGCCAACTCATTGGCAGTAATGACCTGGAGAGAACGTGATGAACCCACAGTGTATGAAGTGGCTAGACAACTCCGGCGGTATGAAGAAAGTCTCTCCTCTTCCTTACAGGCCTGTGTCTCGGCTGTGGAGAAACTTTCTGAAAGTGTCCATCAACTAAAAGAGAATACTTTGGATAAACTTTCTGAAAAGTTCCACCAACTTGAAGGGAGATTATTTTCCTCCCCACCTGAACGAACCAGTGTCCACCAATTAAAAGAGAATACTTTGGAGAAACTTTCTGAAGAGGTCCACCAACTTAAAGAGAGATTATTTTCCTCCCCGCCTGTACAAACCAGTGTTTCAGCTATCAGGGGTAAGCGTTCATCCGCGCAAGGAAGACGATATGGTGGGTACACACCCCGTGCCACCCTGTGGTTTTACCTACGTGACCACGGAGAGGACATGAGGAAATGGGATGGAAAATCTACCACGACCCTAGAGGCACGGGTACGTGAGTTGCAAAAGAAAACAACTGGGAAAAAGGAGTTCTCTCAAAAGTTTGCTGCTCCAACTTCCAGTAGGCAGTCCTTTAAATACAGAAGCGAAGATTCTGACCAGGACTAGAGGGGCCCTGCCTCCAGCCAGGGGGAGGAAAGGGATAATCAAGTTTATTGGACTGTGTGGATTCGATGGCCTGGCACGTCAGATGCACAGAAGTATAAAGCTTTAGTAGACACCGGTGCACAATGTACTCTAATGCCATCAATCTATAAAGGGACAGAACCCATCTGTATCTCTGGAGTGACAGGAGGATCTTAACAGCTAACTGTATTGGAAGCTGAAGTGAGTCTAACTGGGAATGAGTGGCAAAAGCATCCCATTGTGACTGGCCCAGAGGCTCCATGCATCCTTGGCATAGACTACCTCAAGAGAGGGTACTTCAAGGATCCAAAAGGGTACCGGTGGGCTTTTGGCATAGCTGCCTTAGAGACAGAGGGCACTAAACAGCTGTCCACCTTGCCTGGTCTCTCAGAGGATCCTTCTGTGGTGGGGTTGCTGAGGGTCGAAGAACAGCAAGTGCCAATTGCTACCACAACTGTGCACCGGCGACAATATCGCACCAATCGAGACTCCCTGATTCCCATCCATAAGTTAATTCGTCAGCTGGAGAGCCAAGGAGTGATCAGCAAGACTCATTCACCTTTTAATAGTCCCATATGGCCAGTGCGAAAGTCTAATGGTGAGTGGAGACTAACAGTGGACTATCGTGGCCTTAACGAAGTGACGCCACCACTGAGCGCTGCAGTGCCAGACATGCTAGAACTCCAGTATGAACTAGAATCAAAGGCAGCCAAGTGGTATGCCACAATCGATATCGCTAATGCATTTTTCTCCATCCCTCTAGCAGCAGAATGCAGGCCACAGTTTGCTTTCACTTGGAGGGGCATCCAATACACCTGGAATCGACTGCCCCAGGGGTGGAAACACAGCCCTACCATTTGCCATGGACTGATCCAGTCTGCGCTGGAGCAGGGGGAAGCTCCTGAACATCTGCAGTACATCGATGACATCATTGTGTGGGGTGACACAGCAGAGGAAGTTTTCGAGAAAGGGAAGAAAATAGTCCAAATCCTTCTGAAGGCCGGTTTTGCCATAAAAAAAAACAAAGTTAAAGGACCTGCACGAGAGATCCAGTTTTTAGGAATAAAATGGCAGGATGGACGTCGTCAAATCCCAATGGATGTGATCAACAAAATAACAGCTATGTCTCCACCAACTAGCAAAAAAGAAACACAAACTTTCCTAGGTGTCGTGGGGTTTTGGAGAATGCACATTCCAAATTACAGTCTGATTGTAAACCCGCTCTACCAAGTAACCCGTAAGAAGAACGATTTTGAATGGGGCCCTGAGCAACGACAAGCCTTTGAACAAATTAAGCAGGAAATAGTTCATGCAGTAGCCCTTGGGCCAGTCCGAACAGGACCAGATGTAATGAATGTGCTCTACACCGCAGCCGGGGAGAATGGCCCCACCTGGAGCCTCTGGCAGAAGGAACCTGGGGAAACTCGAGGTCGACCCCTAGGGTTCTGGAGTCGGGGATACAGAGGATCTGAGGCCCGCTACACTCCAACCGAAAAGGAAATATTGGCAGCATATGAAGGAGTTCGATCTGCTTCAGAAGTGATCGGTACTGAAGCACAGCTCCTCCTGGCACCCCGACTGCCAGTACTGGGCTGGATGTTCAAAGGAAGGGTCCCCTCTACACATCATGCCACTGATGCTACATGGAGCAAGTGGGTTGCACTGATTACTCAGCGGGCTCGAATAGGAAACCCCAGTCACCCAGGAATCTTGGAAGTTATTATGGACTGGCCAGAAGGCAAATACTTTGGGATATCATCAGAAGAGGAAGTGGTCCGTGCTGACGAAGCCCCACTGTACAACAAGCTACCAGAAGATGAGAAGAGATATGCTCTGTTCACTGATGGGTCCTGTCGTATTGTGGGAAAACATCGGAGATGGAAAGCTGCTGTATGGAGTCCTACATGACAAGTTGCTGAAGCTACTGAGGGAGAAGGTGAATCGAGTCAGTTTGCAGAAGTGAAAGCCATCCAACTGGCTTTAGATATTGCTGAACGAGAAAAATGGCCAGTTCTCTACCTTTATACTGATTCATGGATGGTAGCAAATGCCCTGTGGGGGTGGTTACAACAATGGAAGCAGAACAACTGGCAGCGCAGAGGTAAACCCATCTGGGCTGCAGCGTTGTGGCAAGATATTGCTGCCCGGGTAGAGAACCTAGTTGTAAAGGTACGCCATGTAGATGCTCATGTGCCCAAGAATCGGGCTACTGAAGAACATCAAAACAACCAGCAGGTGGATCAGGCTGCTAAGATCGAAGTGGCTCAGGTGGACCTGGACTGGCAACATAAAGGTGAATTATTTATAGCCCGATGGGCCCATGACACCTCAGGCCATCAAGGCAGAGATGCAACATACAGATGGGCTCGTGATCGAGGGGTGGACCTGACCATGGACGCTATAGCACAGGTTATTCATGATTGTGAAACATGTGCCGCAATCAAGCAAGCCAAACGGTCAAAGCCTCTCTGGTACGGAGGACGATGGCTGAAATATAAATATGGAGAGGCCTGGCAGATTGATTACATCACACTCCCTCAAACCCGCAATGGCAAGCGCCACGTACTTACAATGGTGGAAGCAACCACCGGATGGCTGGAAACATATCCTGTGCCCCATGCCACCACCCGGAACACTATCCTGGGCCTTGAAAAACAAGTCCTATGGCAACATGGCACCCCAGAAAGAATTGAGTCAGACAACGGGACTCATTTCCAAAACAACCTTATAGACACTTGGGCCAAAGAACATGGTATTGAATGGGTATATCACATTCCTTATCATGCACCAGCCTCCGGGAAAGTTGAGCGATATAATGGACTGTTAAAGACTACACTGAAAGCAATGGGTGCTGGGACATTTAAAAACTGGGACACACATTTGGCAAAGGCCACCTGGTTAGTCAATACTAGGGGATCTGCCAACCGAGCTGGACCTGCCCAATCAAACCTGTTACGTACTGTAGAAGGGGATAAAGTTCCTGTAGTGCATATAAGAAACATGCTGGGAAAGACAGTCTGGGCTACTCCTGCCTCAGGAAAAGGCAAAACCGTTCGTGGGATTGCTTTTGCTCAGGGACCTGGATGCACTTGGTGGGTAATGCAAAAAAATGGGGAGGTCCGATGTGTACCTCAGGGGGATTTAATACTGGGTGAAAATAGCCCATGAGCTGAATTGTATTATATTAATTACTGTATAATACTGTATGTCATCACTACCATGATTGCTATATACCATAGATGAAAATGGTGATTAATTAAAATGTATTGAAAAGAATGTAACCTCAGCATGACATAAATGGTATGGAATAAGGGGTGGATATATGTCCTGGTTTCAGTTAGGACAGTTTTCCTCCTAGTAGCTGGTGGAATGCTGTGTTTTGGATTAGGATGGGAAGAATGCTGATAACATGCCGATGTTTTGGTTGTTGCAGAGCAGTGCTTGTACCAAGCCAAGGACTTTTCAGCTCCTCGCTCTGTCCTGCCAGGAGGCAGGCTCGGGGTACAGCAACAGCTGGGAGGGGACAGACGCAGGACAGCTGACCCAAACTGGCCAAAGGAGTATTCCATACCATCTGACGTCATGCTAAACAGTATATAGGGGTAGCTAGCCGGGTTGGGGGGGCCAGGCTGCTCGGGATAGACTGGGCATCGGTCAGCGGGTGGTGAGCAATTGCATTGTGCATCACTTGTTTCATATACACTATTATTATTATTACTGTTATTATTATTATTATTGTTTCCTATCTTAATAAACTGTCTCTATCTCAACTCTCGTTTCATTTTCCCGTTTCTCTCCCCCATCCCAGAGAGGGAGGGGGGAGGGTGAGCGAACGGCTGTGTGGTGTTTAGCTGCCGGCCGGGTTAAACCACAACAGATGTTTAAGCACTGACATTACTCTGAGCCCTAGCAGAACTCAGAAGCCCTGAAGACAAACTTTAAAGCAGAAAAAACTCTTTTGCAGGTGAATGCAGGTTCTAAAGAGAGGATATCTTTCGGATCCCACAGGAGAAATGTTAAAACCAGGTACTCTTGTGTAGACAGACAACAAGATGAACAAAAATGTAGGATAAGTTTGAGAAAGAAACTACGTACGCAAAGGAGAAGGGAAATATTTATGGTCTTATGATACTAGCTATACTTGGAATTTAGTTTTACTAAAAGAGACATTTAGACCTATTATCACTCCAAAAAGGTTATTTACTGTTATAGCTGGTGTAAATCACAGCATTTATCCTAAATGTGCCAGATTTGCTAAGCTTCTTTATATATAGGATGATGAAAATGAAAAACTTATTACACAGAGACTTTTCTTACTAAGAAATAAATAAGTTTAAGAAATTTCATAACGTGTCAAACACTAGATGCCTACACAATAAAGGAATGTTTTCATAAATGAAGAATTGTGATTGTGATAGTGCTTAGAAGACTGAAAAGATACACATCTTATTTAATTAATAGTGAAATTTTGACTATGTTGGCATTATAATGACAAGATATTCCTTTTTTTTTTTTTTTTTTTTTTTGGCATATATCTAGACCTGGGTGACAGCACACCTTCACAAATGTGACATTAGTCACGAGCCTGTCTTCCAGAGTATTAAACTGTAGTTACGTGCCAAATGAGCTGCCAGAGCTGAGTGCTGCTATTAGATATGAGTACTTCTTTCCCTGAGAGAAAAGGACCTTGTTACTACCTGAAAGATAGATCAGGACAGACATGCGGAAGGCAGTGGGAAGCACACCAAACTTCTGAAGATTTCTAGGAAGTCTGATGACAAGGTTTGTTCAACTTATGTGCTTCAAGCAAAGAAAGGACAGCACACTCCAACAGAGAAATTTAATATTAATGACTTACTAGTCACATAGTCTATGCCCAGAAGTGGATTTTGATGCCTATGATGGAATTTAGGTATCTCAGCTTCAGACTCATCTACTCTAATTTAGTATTTAAAGTTAAATTTCTAAATTAAGATTCCACCAGCAGGTAGAAGAATAAATAGGAATTTCAAAGGGCAAATCCTCTACAATACCTGTTTTCCACATAAAGGGTGGAAAATTTAATTAAATAATGACAATTAATCATATCATATATGTCTCAGGTAAATAATTTCCTGCTTTAAAAAGAATAAAATAAAATAAAATAAAATAAAATAAAATACCTAATTGTTATCCTACAGTTAAAGTTTGAATATATAATTCAATGATGTTTTAGTACTTGAAATGTGCTGTTTTAATTAATTTTCTCTCCCCTACCCCCCTTTTTTTTAAAGTAAAATTATCTCAGATGTGATTCTTAGTACAACAGGAGTAGGATAGGGAGAGAACTGGCAACTCTGGGTTGCCAGGAGTAGGATGGGGAGAGCTGGCAAGAAGACGAGTTTATAATAATGAATAAGATTGTAATTGTATATGTTTATTGTGCCTATTGATTTTACCTTTCCAAGAACAAAGACATTAGTCACAGTTCTGTCACACTTACTAAGAAAAAAAAAAATCTATTGAGAACTCTATTTGGGTGTGGTGAAATATCTATAAACATGTGAAACAAACTCATTGAGAAAAAGCAGGTATAAAAAACAATTTTTGTTTATAATGTTTTACATTTGAAGGAAAACAGTATCATACAAAAATTATATTGTTTGTTAATAACTTTACCAAATACATATATATACATATATTCACATATATCTTTTAATAAGACCACACTGCTATTGGATTATAACATCACAAATAACTCAGACTTCCTCTGTGATCTAGATGTGATCTGATACCATTGCACGTTTACCTTTACACATCCCAGTCATACTTCTAGCAATTTCTTCTTATACCGATACACAAATTACTATCATAACTTTTTTTTTGCAGTAATTAAATATATCTGGTCTTCCAATTGGTCAGAGAACATCTCATATGTAAATGTTTAGGAAAAAATATCTTTCAAGTTCTAAAAAGTTTCATTTTCTCATCTAAGTTTTGGTTAAAAATAAAACTGTACTATTAAGTACAGTACTAAGAGACTGGTTTTGCTTCTCAGTAGTTTCCTTGAAACTGGAAAATAATCTTGCATATTGTAATTCAGCAACATACCTTTTTAAAAATCAAGTTAGTTCTATCTCTGTTACTGATTACAGAACTTCTTGTTTAGAATACGGACCTTCCTCTCATTGTCTCTTTATGTTGTGATAGGTACTGATATTAAAACAGAAGATTGAAAAGAGATTTTGTAAGAGGTAATTAAACACAAGGGGACATGCTTACTAGTTTGTCACTCAACTTTAGTGCTCATGTATTTCCACTAAAATCAATTCAACTACTCCGGTGTAAGAGAATAGTGCTGCTGTAGCTATTCAGAAGCAAGTTTTTAGTTTTTCAACTATGTTGATATGTGCATATTAGTTTTTTTTGAATATCATTTGAAACCAATTAAAACTTTTGATGTTATGACCTTGCAGAGTAAGAGTATTTAAGCATGAACATTCTTAGAGGATTGAAAACATTCAAAATCACATTTCTTGTGATCACATAAAATGCATCACTTCCTTCCTAAGACACCAACCAGGTATGTTACCATAATTCTTAATGGAATGATGTCACTGAGACAGGATTTTGGCTTTTTTGTGTAAGTAAAGTAAAAGTAAGTAAAAGTAAATAGGTCTCATGACATTAACCACTGCTCAGAAAGGTCAGATCTGCAGTTGTTCTGTTTGCCTTTTTATCACATATGTAAATTTTAGAAGAGATGAGCAAACTTTGCACCCCAGCAATCTTCTGGATGAAAATTTAAATCAAAGTTATACAGCTTCATGAAAAATTTGGCCTCATTGTAACAGAAAATTTCAGCAAAAGTGAATTTTCACAGAAATATTTCAGCCAGCTTCCTGGACAGTAACAGTGTTTATTTTCTTTTACAAAGTATTGGTAGCAGTAACTTTTTGTTTTATTATTATTATTACACTTTGATTTCTGATCTTCTACAAAAGGTGCATCACATTAGATCATGAAAGAAGCACTTTAACTCCTATCATTTATCAAATCAACGACACCTGTTCACAAAAACTATTTATCTTTGGCCTGGAACAGTGACTGGCAAACTCCCAGTTTATATCACCTGTTTCACAGCTCATAGAGAAGATTTTATAAATACCTTACAGTCATCTTCTCAAATCACTCATTTCATGATATGACTGAAAGTCGTTCCTGGAATTACAGTCATTGTATTATGCTATTTAACTGTTCTACTGAGTCATTATATAAAATGCCTAAAAGCAGAAGGCATTTCATGAAATGGCTGGTGCCACTGCTTTAGTTATATTGTGAAACTTAGCATCATGATATTCTATTCACTACCGCTGTGAAAAATCAATTTTGTCCAAGGGAAACAATATCCTGTCAAAGCCCCACTGATGTAAATAAGCAGACATATTTGTCATATACTCCTTACATCCCCTCAGCTCCTGCACACTTTGGACCAAATGCCTTTCCTGACCTTGTTCAGAATTCCTCCTTGCAAACAGACACCTCCTCCATTTTTGCACTTTTTACTCTTGCGTATTTATTACTTAGTCACTTAGAGTAAAAAGCAAAACCATGGGTATTTAGTTTATTTTGTTGTTATTATTTCTTGTTTATTTTATTTTTAAGGATTATTATTATTATTATTATTATTGTTATTATTTTAAATCACAGAATCAGAGAATAGTCTAGGTTGGAAGATACCTAGAAGATCACCAAGTCCAACCTCTGACCTAACTCTAACAAGTCTTCCACTAAACCATATCCCTAAGCTCTACATCTAAACGTCTTTTAAAGACCTCCAGGGATGGGGACTCAACCACTTCCCTGGGCAGCCTATTCCAGTGACTAACAACCCTTTCTGTAAAGAAGTTCTTCCTAAGATCCAACCTAAACTTCCCCTGGCACAATTTTAGCTCATTCCCCCTTGTCCTGTCACCAGGCACGTGGGAGAACAGACCAACTGCCACCTCCCTACAGCCTCCTTTAAAGTACCTGTGGAGTGCAATAAGGTTGCCCCTGAGCCTCCTCTTCTCCAAGCTAAATAGTCCCAGCTCCCTCAGCTGCTCCTCACAAGACTTGTTCTCCAGACCCTTCACCAGCTTTGTAGCCCTTCTCTGGACTCGCTCAAGCACCTCCATGTCCTTCTTGTAGCGAGGGGCCCAAAACTGAACACAGTACTTGAGGTGCGGCCTCACCAGAGCCGAGTACAGGGGGACAATCACATCCCTGGACCTGCTGGCCACACTGTTTCTGATACAAGCCAGGATGCTCTTGGCCTTCTTGGCCGCCTGAGTACACTGCTGGCTCATAGTCAGCCGACTGTCAGCCAATACTCCCAGGTTCTTCTCTGACAGGCAGCTTTCTATCCACACATCTCCCAACCTGTAGCTCTGTTTGGAGTTGTTGTGCCCCAGGTGCAGGACCCGGCACTTGGCCTTGTTGAACTTCATACCACTGGCCTCGGCCTATTGGTCCAGCCTATCAAGATCTTCCTGCAGACCCTTCCTACCCTTGAGCAGGTTGACACACGCACCTAACTTGGTGTCGTCTGCAAACTTACTGAGGGTGCACTCGATCCCCTCATCCAGATCATCGATGAAGATGTTAAAGAGGACTGGCCCCAGTACCAAGCCCTGGGGGACTCCACTAGTGACCGGCCTCCAACTGGATTTGACTCCATTCACTGCAACTCTCTGGGCCCGGCCATCCAGCCAGCTCTTAACTCAACGAAG
>CM021765.1:17961695-17972150 GCA_011076525.1 Nettapus auritus | reverse complement strand
ACCGGGCAGGGGGTCCACCCCCATCTGGGGAGTCTCACTCCGGTGCCTCTCCTTCGGGCCTTGCAGGGTGAAACAAGTTAGCAAATAGTTAAATGTAAAAGAATGCTTAGCTAGCTAGACAGTAGAATGAATCATTGTCTGCGTACTGAGTTTGGAGTAGAATATTTACTCAATGTTATCTGTTGGTCGGGGGGGAGGTTGTCTGAGTCTGTAGGGTGTGCTATTGGGGGCCAGGAGGTGAGGGATGTGTGGAGACTGGTTGCGGGGGCTTGCCAGACCATCACGTCCCGGGCAGAAAACAGATGGACACCAAGGACATAAATTGGCTCGGACCGAGAGGGACACTGCAAGCTTGCCAAATCGCTGCATTCTAGGTGAAGGGTAAAAAGCATGCCATGAGGAAGACCTAAGACCTACGGCCTTCCACCCAAGACCACTGCTCACGTCCCGAAGATTCTTGGAAGAATCTGCACAAGTGCAAAGGACTGATAAGCTAATTAGCATACGAAGCGAGAGTAGGCGGGTTTAGGTAATGAATATGTATAGGCATTAATTGAATATTCATTGTTTTGCTGTATAAATATGAGATAGTTTATCACTTCGGGTATGCACGTTAGGCGGAGAGATCCCCCGTGCATCCAGCGCTGTCAATAAAGAATACTTTGTCACTAAGAAGAAATTTTGACTTCGTACTTCAAATCAAGGGAGTTGCTCCACCAGTCTATCTCCCTCTCACACTCCCTGACGGCCCTCAACCTCTCTCTCCACCTCCTCCTTGAGGTCTGCCACCAGGCACACCAGGTCATCCACCTGCTCGCACCTCACACACACAGTATCTCTGCCTCCTTCAGATGGTAGCAGCAGGCTCTGACACTCCCTGCATCCAGAGACCTGTACTGCCACATTTTTGAGCGGGCAGTCTGTCTGGGTGGCTACAGACTTTCTAGCGCGAGCTCTCTGCCTAGCAAGGACCATCGCGGCCTAGCTGGTGGTCGAAAGCCATCCGATGAGGTGTTCTTAGGGGCGGCTGGGATCGCTCTACCCTCCCTGCTCGCCCTGCCTCAGCGAACTGCCACACAAACTGCCGTGCCCCGCCTTTCTGTCGCGCCCCGACTGGTCGCTCGTGTTCCCCAGGGGCTGCTTTTGAACGGCCAGGGAGGGGGCACTTGTTGGCTCCGCCTATGCCTCGTTAGTGCCCCCCACGAGGCCTGCCGGGTCGTGGAGGCTCCCTCTGCTGCCTTGAGTGGGCTTGATGCTGGGAAAATAGCACTGTCTGTCCTGATCCCCCGCTCCGCTGCAGAGCCCCGGAGCCAATTGCCTCGGCAAGGTGAATCTCTGTCCTCTTTGTAAACCATGAGCTTTCTTTTTGTCATATTTTCTCCTCCTGATCTTTGTGAGGGTGAATGAGAGAGCAGCATGATGGAGTTTAGATAGTCATCAGTGTGAAACCACCATGTCTCCATGTTTCCTCATGTGTTTTCTGCCCACAGTGGCTCCCACCTTTTCTCCAGTATGCTTGAATATCATGTGCTCCCATGACTGGTTTATTTTATTTTATTTTATTTTTTATTATTATTATTTTTTGTGTATGTGTGGACAATGGGTTGTTTAGATCACTTTCAGAGCCAGCTGACCGCAACTCTTTGAGTGTGACCATCAAGATAATTCCGTACCCACTAAGTGGTCCAACCATCAAATCCATGTATCTCCAATTTACTTAACTTGTTTGAATCCTCTAAAATTCATATTGAAATATTATGAGATCCCTTTCTAGCTCACTCCTAATGAAAGAGAAAATACTGAGTAAAAACCCCAAGGGACAGTTTTTCACTGCAGTTCAACGTATGAGAAGAAAGAAGCATTTCTTTTGTGTTGACTTGTGATTGATACAACAATATGATAAAAAAAAAAATGCAACTAAGTAGCCTGATCTCTGATTCAGTGTTACTGATAAATGGGGATGGCAGGGGAGAGTAGCAAATGCTCTGGAGGAAACAGAGTATGCATAGAAATGAAGGAAATACCTCATCAGAAATAAGGAAGGTTTTCCATTTTAGGTAGGGAAAATTATAGAATGCTTTGCAAGTGCAATAAATTATGTAACATAATGCACACAGACACTAAAACCTTTTCATTCAGCAGGAAAGCTAAATCATTGACTGGAAAGACATTTGAGAATAGATTAAGTGCAATGGTAAAAAATAAAATATACTTTCTAATGTAAAACTGAGACTCTGGAGAGTAGTTTCAGATTCTACAATTCTTTCAGCTTTTCCTTTAAGAATAAATTGATGGTGATGTTAAGGCATTTTTGTTTCTCTTTTCATCAGCCTATTTGACTTCCCTAAAGGAAGATAACTTTTTTTAAGTACTCCTGAAATATTTAAAGTTCCATGGCATGTTCTAGAAGGACTAAATAGCTAACCATATAAAATGCTCCAATTTTTCTTTCATTCAACCAATTGACTGAAGTATTACCAAACAGAGGCCTGAATTTGAGTAAAGAAATAAACAGTGTCTAACTACAGTCATGGTACTGTCATCATGGCTGATGTATGGGCCACCCTAAATCCTTCAACACACTTCAGACTTAAAGCTGATTCTGCATCTCTTTACAATTGATGAAAACAACAGCAGTTTAAAGCTGAAAACATGTTAACTATATAACAGATTATTAGGATGCAATTCCTGATCAAAACAATAAAAAGAAAAAAGAAGTAACTTTGATGATGATGATGATGACAATGATGATTATCAAATTAATAATAATAATCTGGGAGTCCTCTTTTGCACTGCAATCTCAAAACCCCATAGAAGGGAAAAAATAATACAGAAACTGGCTAAAATGAATCACAAAGGTAAGAGATTAATTTCAGCATCCCTAAAAATACAGTGTGCTACTTAACAGGCTTCTTCATAGAAGCTTCTTAACCATAACTGTTTGATCTGAGTGTCTGCCCACTGGGATATTATTGTAGAACTTCATAAACACATTGGTTAAAAATTCTCCAAGTTTCACCTTTTACCTTTTAACATTTTTTTCCAGTTTTCTCCCCCATGCCACTTTGGGAGGGATGTGAGCAAACATCTGTGTGATGCTTAGCTTCCTGCTGGCTTAAACCACAATTTGTTATATAGGAGACCATTTAAAACTGTGCTGACATACTAAAGAAAAATACTTACTCGGTTCAAGAATGGAAAAGGAAAAAAAAAAAAAAAAAAAAAAAATCAGTGCTCAAGTACAGTTCTTTCTTAGTGAAAGTAGTATAATTCTGTCTTTGCATATAGTCAATGATATGGTCAATGCACTGTGAGTAGTTAAGAGAGAGAAACAGTGCCCGGGGCACTGGAAAATCATCTTTTATTCTTTCCGTCTATTTCAGTGTGTCAATAATGATTAAACAGACAATTTGTAAATTTGATTCAAATAGGATAACAATTATAATTAGGTTAGTAATCTTAAACCATTGTACTGAATATAAATGTAAATTTAAGATTTTGTTGTATGCTTCTCTAAAGACATGGGAGGCCTGAAGACCTGTATTATTATTAGTTATATATTCTAAATATCTGTATATACAAGAAAGCTCAACAAAATAAATTCCTTCATTGATAGAATGATAATGATAAAGTAGAAAACTGATTTCTTTAGAACTAGAAAATATGCTTTGGGAGGACACCTGTGCTTATATCAACTGACTATTATAGATCATATCTATTATACATTTACTTCAATAGTCTTTCTGCACAACTGGACAGTACTAGTTTTCATAATTGTCCTATGATATCATCTCTATTTAGACCCTCAATAACTAGCATATGTTTAAAAGATACTTAATGTAAATAGCCTTCAAAATATAAAATTATAAATTTTAATGAATTTGAAGATTTTTTTTTAATTGATTAGAATTTGGTAAGTTATTTTTCTCTTATTTTTCTGTGTAGATGCTTTTATTATTGACACAAATGCTTAAATCTAACTTGTGACTATATGTTCCTGTGAACATATAGTTCTGTATAAGCCCTACAGAAAAATAGTCTTTCAATCTCATTTAAAAGTCTTTTAGGAATTTGGACAAGATTAGAACATTTTCTTCTTCATCTTACTTGTTCTTTATAAAATTTTGTTATTTTATATATAGCAATTTATCTACCAAGTTCCATATATGTTCACTTTAACCGTAACTTAAAATCATAGCTTTGCTGAACTGTTTTCTCTCTTTGTTGTTGTTGTGTGTCTGCTGAAACAATTATTTCGAATTTTTAATTGCTGCTCAGTTAAACTGTATTTTAATGAATTCAATGATCCCTCGGAGCCTTGAGTAGTATTTAAAGGAGTTACTGGGCACAGAAAAGACAGAATAGACTTTAAACTCTGTAAATGTCTATTTTCATTATTATTATTTTATTTTATTTTTTGCTTGATATATGCTGTGTGGCTTTCTGTTTATTTATTAAAGCTTGTACATTGATGAAACTTAAAGTTATAGATGATTTACTTTTGCTGTTTAGTATCTATGACATTGCAATGTCCTGCAAATGCTTTTTAAAATCTGGAAAGAGTGTTTGAAATACTGTTTCTCAGTAGGTGCATGCACTTCAGACTCTTAAGTTCTGGTCATATGCTTTAGAATGTACTTGTGCAAAACGTATGGAAGTATGCAGTCTCAAAAGTAACTTAATCATAGGATAACTCTTAGTTTTGGAACTGTTCAGGTAATCATAAAATCATAGAACCGTAGAACATCCCAAGTTGGAAGGGACCCATAAGGATCATCAAGTCCAACTCCTGGCACCGCACAGGTCTAACCAAAAGTTCAGACCATGTGACTAAGTGCACAGTCCAATCTCTTCTTAACTTCAGACAGACTTGGTGCAGTAACTACTTCACTGGGGAGCCTGTTCCCGTGTGCAACCACCCTCTCAATGAAGAACCTCCTCCTGATGTCTAGTCTAAACTTCCCCTGCTTCAGCTTTACTGCTTAACACGTTGTGGTGGTTTTACTCGGGTGGGCAGCTGAGCTCCACCTCAGCTGCTCTCTCACTCCCCCTCCTCAAAGAGAAAGGGGGAGAAAATACAATGAAAAGGGCTCAAGTCCTCCACAGGCTGCAGCCTCCTTCAGTGCAGGTTCACCTGCTCTACTGTGGTCTCTTCCACAAGCTGTAGTGTGAAACTCTACTCCACTGTGGTACACCATGGGCTGCTTGGGGACAGCCTGCTCCACCAGGGCCTCTCCACAGGCCAAAGGGGGACTTCTGCTCCATGCGTGGAGCATCTCCTGCCCTCCTGTGCACTGACCTTGGCACCTGCAAGTCTGTTTCTCACTCCTCTCTCTCTCACACTCTCTCCCTGCTGCTGTTTTGTTATTTTGTTTATTTGTTTGTTTGCTTGTTTTTCCCTGTCTTAAATGTGCTCTCACAGAGGCGCAAACAACATCACTTATTGGCTCAGCTCTGAGCAGCAGTGGGGCCCTTATCTAACACAGGGCAGCTTCTGGATTCTTCTCACAGAAGCCAACCCTATGCCCCCCCTGTTTCCAAAACCTTACCGTGTAAACCCATTGCACAGCTACTACAGAGTATTTAGCAGATGTTAACTCTGCTACAGAGCATGCCTGGAAGCAATCACATTTGTATTCTTAAATCCAGAAGATATTTCTTGC
Source organism: Nettapus auritus (assembly GCA_011076525.1). NCBI lineage: Eukaryota > Metazoa > Chordata > Aves > Anseriformes > Anatidae > Nettapus > Nettapus auritus. The sequence continues at coordinate 17,966,487 of CM021765.1, read as the reverse complement.
ACTGAAATTTGAGAAGATTCTTGGTGTTGCAATTGTGACCCTTCAAGTGCTTTTATTATTTACTGAAAGACTCAGTGTCCTGTTCACTGTTGCTCTGTCTGTGGTTGACAGTGCCTCCTGAAATCCTCTCTTGTGACTTAATTGAATCATTTTAAGAAAGGCACTTTCCTTAAGAAAGGCATGTTCAAATTCCATCTTTCCTATTAAAATAAGATATTTCAGTAACCACACAAAATGGATGTTCTTGTTTTTCATGCTGTGTTGAGGGAAATATCTGTTGTCCTTCAGGGCTGAAAACAACAAAGACTGAAAAACTGAGCTCCTATTTATCTCTTGAAAGTAAGATTAAGCTACTGCCTCTCCTCGTTTACTTACAGTTTACCTAGGTGACATCCTTATTTTAGACATGTTTAAGTACTGTACTTGCTCAAATACTAGTCATGAAGTTCTCCAGAATAATTTAACCTTATTGTTTTCTGTTGCAGTATTAAAAAAAAAAAAAAAAAAAAAAAAAAAAGACATATTTAGGGTTATACTTCCAGCGGCTGACTTAAATGAGAAAAAAATGTAAATAGAAAGGAAAAACAGATAGGGAGAAAAGGAAAGGTAAATTATATAATGTCTCTCTAACCAAATAGCAATAAGAATGTTTTGCCAGTGAATCAGCAACCAGAAACAAACAAACAAACAAACAAACAAACAAAAAAACAACAACAACAACAAAAAACCACCTAAACTAAGATTTATATCATATATTTCTGAGCTATGATGTATCAAGTTTAAGAAGATTTCAGCCTACTGTTTGTACTGAAGGAGAGCTTGGAAAGGAAGTGGGACAACCTAGGGGCAATCAGTAGCAATCTAGGAAAGCAGTTTGTCACCTACTGGTAGATGCTTTGATGGAATGTTTATCCACTACTTCACTATCTATGCTCAGTAGGCATGGAAATAACTGCAGCCTAGAGCAATGACCACAGAATAGATCTGATACCCTCACTCAACCCCTGCCAATATACAACATTTTCATGAACTTTCAGTGGGCACCTGATGTAGTTTAAAGGCTTTACTTAAAATAAATCTGAGTTTATATGCCTTTCTAATTAGATTAACACAACTCTGTGGGATAACAAAATGCCACAAAAACATACATCCTGTTAATGGAATATGGGAGAACATCAGGGTTTCACAGAGAAATCAGAATTCATCCTAATAAAACTCAATGGGAAGCCTATTCTAATCACACAATTTAATTTTAATCCTGAGATTAAAAAGAGAGAGAAAACTCACAATTCATTAATTCCTGCAGGAAACCATCTCCAGACTTAAGATTAAAAAATAATAAAAAATATATATATAAAAATAAATTAATTAAAAATGTAAAAGTGGAACACAACAAATCTGGAATTAAATATAAATTACACTTTTTTTTTTTTTTTTGTTTAAAAAACAAAAACAAAAACAAAACTCCTACTTTTGGAAAATAAGGAGCACTTCCTTCTTAATTCTGTATTGGGTCAAAATTTACATTTTTTCAAATATTCTTAGACTTACAGACTACAAAATTGAATATCTTTATAGAAGGCACTTTATTCAGTAGCTTTAAGAAATTCTTCTGTCTTAATGGTCGTAACTGCAACAAATGTATTAAAGATATAACAGTCTCAAATATTAATGGAATAGAAAGTGTAAATACATTCTATGTTTTTAAGTTAAAAACATATTTGCCTTGCTCATGCTGGTGGGTCAGAACTTGTCCCTTGGTGTTCATATGTTTCCTCATGAGTATTCTCGTAGCATGGGGTTCAAGTGAAACATAAGCCAGTGCTTCAGTTCAGAGAGTGTAGTATGTCTGGAAGGTGTATCCTACAAAAATACAATGACAAATATTATTTGGCAGCTCTGGAGATTTATGCCTAATGCTTGGGGTGGGGTTTGTTTATTGTTTAATGTATATAAACAACACAAAATAAAAGTCACAGATCTCTCTCAAAGGTGAATGCTGCATAGTATGCATGCAACACAATCACCTAAATAAGTCTTGTGAAGGAAATTATCCTTAATTATTTCCTTAATTATTATTAAAGAAAGTTTCTTACAGATATTGGACCAAATTTTTCTTGTGCAATTTTGTTGAAGTAACACCAATACCAATGAATTAAATCCTGCTTTCTTCTTTCTGTTTATTTTCAAATACAAGAGAATGGAGAGTGGGGGATGAGGAAGTAAATACCAGCATATGAAAAAAAAAAAAAAAAAAAAAAATCTCATAGAATAGGAACGAGTGTAGTTTTCTTCTGAAATCAAAAGGTGCAGAGTTCTTATGCTATCAGTTTCTGTGCAGAGGAAAAGGATCTGGGGGTGGTGGTCAATGCTCACCTGAACATCAGCTGGCCGTGTGCCCAGGTGGCCAAGAAGGCCAATGGTATCCTTGCTTGTATGAGGAATAGTGTAGCCAGCAGAACCAGGGAGGTGATCGTCCCCTTGTACTCTGCTCTGGTGAGGCTGCACCTTGAATACTGTATTCATTTTTGGGCCCTTACTACAAGAGACATCAAGGCCCTGGAGTGTGTCCAGAGAAGGGCTACAAAGCTGGTGAAGGGTCTGGAACACAAGTCCTATGAGGAGCAACTGAGGGAACTGGGGTTGTTTAGTCTGGAGAAGAGAAGGCTCAGGGGAGACCTTATTGCTATCTACAGCTACCTGAAAGGAAGTTGTGAGGAGCTGGGTGTCAGCCTCTTTTCACAGATAACTAGTGACAGGACTAGAGGGAGTGGCCTCAAGTTGCTCCAGAGGAGGTTCAGGTTGGAAATCAGGAGACATTTCTTCTCTGAAAGAGTAGTCAGGCATTGAAATGGGTTGCCCAGTGAGGTGTTGGAGTCAACGTCCCTGAAAGTGTTTAAGGAAAGGGTGGACGTTGTGCTTAGGTACATGGATTAGTGGGTGATATTGGTGGTAGGGGGATGCTTGGACCAAATGATCTTGGAGGTCTTTTCCAACCTTAATGATTCTTCATATCTACTTACGCATAGTAGAGCAGAGCTTATTCAGTGCCAAGATATCCAAGAGATATTCTAGGGATAGTATGCTCCAAATTCTTAACCACTGCCTTGTGCAGGAAATTACTGTGAGAAAGGTATTTATTCCAGAAATTACTCCAGCAGAATATCATCAAAGCACTCAAAGGCTACTTCAACTTTCTCTCTTCAGCAAGAGTCACAACCTTTCATTTGACCAGGTCTTGAGAGCAATGGAGTGAAAACTCACAGAATCTTTACAATTAAAATTCTGAGTTTGATGCATCTGTTCAACAGCATGTGCTTTCATCTACAGTACAAATGGTCTTCCGTTGTCCAGCAGGAGAAGAATTGGCACTCGGCTGTAAAGAAAATTTGCTCTCATCTGTCTAGTGAAGCAGGCCTCTAAGGAAGCAAAGAAGATAGAGTCTTGTTCACTTACTCCCCTCACCAAGAACAGATAACAAGGCTGGCATTTTCAGTACTGCTACCAACATGAAAAAAAAAAAAAAAAAAAAAAAAAAAAAAAAAAATCTTGGAAAGTTCTTATTTAATTTTTAAAAGCAAGTGTTCAAAAACTAAGAACCAAAAGATTCCTGTTCCCCGTAGAAGCTAAATTCATGCCTCTTACACATTCTTCCACACTGTGAGAAAAAGAAACACTTTCTGAAATTAGCATCCTTCTGAGTATTGTGTATTTGCAAGAAAGTTATGGTTGCAGAACTGCTACTCTCATGCACACATAAATGCATGCTCATACTATTCCCTTATTTCCCAGGCATGCCTGCATCAGGCATTGTCACATACAAAACCCTTTCTTAATGCACCCAGCTGGAGCCAGCAGTCAGGGTGCTTTGGCTCTGACAACTCCCTGTAGACTGGGTAATAAAACACAATGTTTTACTAGTGACTTGTCCAATTAGCAAGGTAAAGCCCTTAAATAATTGCTGTGATTTTGTCTAGAGTTTTACTTTTCTGAAACACTAGTCTACATTAGAGACACTAGATGGTTCCCATTTTCAGAAATCATGTTAATGACTGAGATAGCTCCTGTTTTTTTGGAAAAAAAAAAAAAAAAAAAAAAAAAAAAAAAAAAAAAAAGTGTTGCCTTTTTTTGTTGTTGCAGATTTGGGCAGGAAGTGATTCTGCATTTATTGCCATAGTGAGTATTCACCTATATTTTCTACCCCCTTTCTTCTATACTAATGCAGTGGTTTAAGTATTTTGGCCATTATCAAGTATGAAGAATTCTTAACATACTGGATCTCCATTTCATATGAAAATTAATTAGTTTTGAACAGAAGATTAAAAAAAAAAAAAAAAAAGACAATTACATTACTTTTGACAGCATTGTGAGGGGCTTTTTGCATATTATGATATAACAAAAACCTCTGTGTTCTGGGTACAGTCAGCTGTATCTAATAAAAAAAAAAAAGTATATGCAAATGTGCATATCTGTGATGATACTTTTATTTAATTTGTTCACAGATGCTAACAGTAGAGGTGACACAGTTTCCTAGAGTTTTTTTTTATATCTCTTTTGATGACCCCAAATGTAACAGATTCTGAGCTAAAACATGTTCAATATTTCTAGTGTAGCTTTTTTACACATTGAGAACTGATAATCATTTTCTTTTCAAATTTTTTTTGAAAAAAAAAAAAAACCACAAAACTTTTTAAAGGCAGACAGAAATAGTTTTTTTCTTATGCTCATGTTTTGCTGTAGAATAAAAAAAAAAAACAAAGACAAATATTTGACCACTGTACATCAGAAATTT
>CM021765.1:17939803-17961685 GCA_011076525.1 Nettapus auritus | reverse complement strand
TGCCTTAATTTCATTGTCAACAGCAATGAGAAGATGAAACACACAAACATTCAGTTTGCAGTCAACTTAGTGATTTTATTTATTTATTTATTTATTTAAAGGATGTATCAGGGAAAGGTCAAATTTTACACATGAATAACCTGGATTTGTGTTTCAGATTCATATGCTTTAGTCCCTGCAGCAAAACTTTCAACTGAGCAGAAAATATATTTCCAATGAACTGCTTACTAAAACAATCAGATAAATGTAATTCTAACACTGCATGAACTACCACTGTGACAATTTGCCATGACTTAACTTTCAAATTTGAAGTTGCTGACCTGACGACAAAAATGACAAATAAACAAGAGCAATTGCATTACGGGAAAGGGCAGCATTCTTTTTGTAATTGTCACAGAATTGTGTCAAACGGACATATAGCTCCTGTTGTGGATAATTATTTCATACCTTTGTTCAACTCCAGTTTCATAATGTGTAAAATAATTAGCATTTCTTGAAGAATGAATGCCACCTCCCCAATTTCCAGTCTTTCGTATAATTGTTTAAAGTCTTCCCTACAAACATTTTATTTTGCACATCAATTACTTTTCCCATCAATTATTTCCTTATATATTGTGGTGTATTTCTAAATGTAACATCTTTTAGTAACCTCAAAGAATAAGCAATTTCTCATCTTCTTTTACAATATTCTTTTAAAAGTGAACAATAAAACATATTATAAGATTTTACTTTTTACTATTTATTGTAATTTAATATAAAGATTTCTTAGTATTACTTATTTCTTTTTTAATGATTAAAAGAAACTATTGAATCAAGGCACTTTTCCACCCATGTAAGGAGAATTATAAAATGTGTATAGATTGCCTTAGAAATATCTTATTGTAGTGACATATAATCATTCCTTTATAATTAAACAATAATGTATCTGGTTTCATAGAGAACTGCAGTTATGTCAAGAGAGCATCTAAAGTCATGCCATACTGTACACCCTATTAAAGATTAGTTGTTTGCCTACTATGACCTCCTATTCTAAATAGACTGAAAAACTGCATCAAAACCAAATCTACTGTTAAGTAAAAAGAAATTACATTATAGTTTCTCCATCTTCCATGCCATAAGGTAATAAAAATATTTTAAAATAGGTAAGTAAAAAGAAAATCCATCAAAAGTAACTTCTGAGGGAAACTAGACTGTAAAGTAACTTCTGAATATACCCGACCAATCCTGAATGTGGAAGCATAAAATATTCATAATGTACTTCCTCATAATGTGAACATGCATTTAAATCTAAACATTTTGAATTTTAGAATTTCTAAAATTTTACTTTTCATTTATATTTTGTATAGGGAAGGAAAAAAGAAAAATATTTCCTAATAAACTTTATTTTTATATGTACATATACTGTCTTCATCTTCAAGATGAAATAGAACATGATATAACTATTCTTGATTTAATAAAAAAGAAGCATGTGAAAACTAGAATAGAAATGAATATTTGAAAGTACTAATTGTTTGGGGTAATATATATATATATATACATGTTAATTTCCCATTTGTTTACTTATATATAGTCAATTATTTTCAACATATTCTTTTTTCATGGAGCTTATTAAATACTAGATACAAGAGCATGGTTTTGATATGCACAAAACTAGCAAGAAGTAAACTCTTAAAGAAATGAATCTTACTGTGATATTCACCTTTTTGCAGTTTATGACAATATAATGATGAATTGTCTTGCAGTAACACTCACTGAAGTCATGAAAGGTTAATAACTCATTTAAACATTCATTACATGTCCCTATCAAAGTCATCTTAATTTCACAAAGACATCTAAGTTTTTCTTTAGGGAAACACTCTCTCAGGATTCAAGTGTGATTCTTTATTAACAAAATGGCAAGTGCAAAGTTACATGTCAAAACCCTGACTGATGATGCTGCAAATTGGTTCTTCCACCAAAGCAGAAGACTTTAAATTACTGCTTTTTAAAGGTGTGCTCCCTCAAAGGCAATTAATGTGTCAGTTGTCAGTCAGGATTATTCAATTTCCCAGTGAGGACTAAGAAAATGGGCATAGCAGATTGAAGAACAGAACATGGTGCTGCCCACAAGAGAATTCTAATAATGCTGCTAGTTTTCTACCATCATCAGGTCTAAAATTTAAGAGTTGAATGTTCAGCATGTCTGTAATACTTGGAAAGTTCTTAAAAAAAATAAAATCTGAGCTTCTTAGGAGCATATTTTTCCTAGCCATTAATACATTTTCCAGTGCAAGTTAGAAATAAGAATGATAAAATTGCTATTTTCAGTGAATCTGTGTTAGGTTTTATCTTTTTGACAAGCTATGTCTCAGGAAACCCCATCCTAGAATGAATAAACATTCACCTACAAGATGTAGGTAACCAGAGTTTAAATTGTCTGTGTTGTGACCCAAGATATCGATTTTAAATTAGTGTCCTGTTCCTAAGGAATGTCATAATGTTCTGAAATCAGGATCGTCTAAGTGCATTTATGTTATTATTTATACTTAGTTCAAATTAGAAGTGCAGTTTGGAAAAGAATAATCTAGTTGAATCCACTTAAATTCTGTTCAGTTCTTTATACTAAAGCCAGGCTGAAGTATACTCTCAGAAATTATAGCAGTGTGGACATCAGGTTCTCAGCACCAGCTATTACAGTCCATATATACTGTAAATCCATTCCAATTGGACCATCCCATTTGCTAATGAGCACATAGCTCAGATCTCTCCTGCTGCTGCTCTTCTACTTGTTATCATATAGATAGTTTTCTAAAATATAAATATTTTTGTACACATGCAAGAAACACTATAATTGAAGCAAATGTAGAGAAGTTGAGAAACAGAGGTCATACAAAATAATTTAATTGTGAAAACATTCATCCCAATTATGTTTTTCTCATTGTAAGACCTGATGCCTTACAGAATTGAACAGCATGAAAACATATCCCTGCATTTCAATAGGATAAATGTTTGTTGTGTACACAGCTGGGACTTGATAAACCCAGAGGGGTAACTTACAGATAAACACATGTAAGTTCTCTAGAAAAAATGAGACCATATGTAGTAGCATTCCATCCTCCGAATAAACATGATCATCAGAATTTCTGTCCTGACATTTATCAGATGAAAATTTGCAGTATGTGATACTAGTTACATCTAATATTTTTCATTTTATCGATTCATAATTCATTTTTTCAGCCTCCCAGTAAGAAAATACATTTCCAAAGACAGCAAAACAGATTTACGTAACAAAACAGATTTAAATAATTTCACTATAAAGATGTTAAACATGTTGAGTTGTTGGAGAAATTATTATCAGACGAATTCAGGAATGTTCCATAGAAAATGAAGTTATTGTATTGAGGAGTGTAAAAAATAAGGTCTCTTCTTGTTTTCTCTTCAACAAGATGTTTTATATCCAAAAAGAGATCAAAACATACTATATGTAGTCTTCTTGTGTGGCTCTACCTAAGCAGTAACATGAAACAATTAATATTATAGATATAATATTATTTACTTAATAAATGTACAATATTTAAAAATATAGAAGGATGTAGACTGAAACCTGACTTTTCACTACACTTTCTCCATATATTTACTCATTTTCTCATTTTCTCATTAAAATCACCCAGTTTTAAAGCTGTTAGAAAACAAACAAACAATCAAAAAATCCCTGACTTCTGCACTTTGTGATGTTTTCTTCTCGTAGGTGTCCTTTGTGTTATTCCCTATTTGAAACACAAAATTTACTTCATGGAACATCAAGGGTAGAAAAAATTATTTGCATAAAGATGGAGCTGAAGTGGAGAGCAGTTGCACTCTGAAATCAAATGGATGGAAGGATCCTTCCTGTTTCATGACTATGTAAAAGACTTGTATATCTTTTGAATGGAAATAATTACCAGTCAGCCAAACTGTTTTGGAAAACAGTTTTTCTCTGAAAAGGGTTATGCAATATGCTTGAACTGGGGTGATATTCTCCCAGACAGCAATCCTCCAGAGTGACATGAATGCTGTCAACTTTTATTCTATTCCAGAGGAAAGAAAAAATGATAAGAAAACAAACAAACAAACAAACAAAAAATCCTTTCAGGCTTGCTACAGCTTTTGCATTTAACATCATTCCTGAAGTTCTAGCTTTTAGTTCTACCTATTCCAAAGATAGTGTCACTCAGGGCCAAACTGCTCTTTATCTTCAAATATTCATACATTTCATTCATACATCTCATTCATACTTTCATGCACTTTTATATATTGACCCTTAAAAAAAAAAAAAAAAAAAAAAAAAAAAAAATCTTTATAATAATTATAGCTTTCCCTCAGAAAAAGTGGTTAGGCTGCCATAAGGGGAAAAGTTATTCACCCCCATCCCAGCAGCAGGCAGGCCAGTGAGGCTTGCACACAGCTTGGGGGCCAGATTATAACCATCACCTATTCATCTCCTGGTCTTGTTTCTGGATATTGATAGTACATGTTTCACTATGCTGTAATCTTCTGAGTTTTTTCCTTCTATTACAGCTCAGACAAAAATGACCTCCACAGAGCCCTGGCATGACATTTCTGACTTGGCATCTGTCCTCCACTTGAGGACTAAAAGAAAACTGTTATTTTTACAACTGACAGAATATCCGTTCATGGAAACTTAAAATATGTATATTTGGAGCACCAAGACAATTTTCTTCCAGCAGTGTAAATGCTATTTGTGTTTTCATATTCCATTTAAATGTAGGAAACCACTTGTGATGCCACTGAAGCCATGAAAGTATTTGTCATTTGATTCAATAGAAGAAGACAAGACAAAGCTAGGAGAGAACAAAAGAGGAGAAGTAAAATGATTTTGTCACTGTTCAGACACAAATACTAAACTAAATCTGTAACCATTCCAAAGGGAGGCTGCTACCAGGAAAGCACACACTATGAAGATTAAAATGCATTTGTTTAAATTGCCAGCTTTCCTAAAACTTTTTTTAAGGAGAGCTTTTCTGTCTTATGAAAATACTAAAAGCGACAGGAAAGTCTTTGAGGATTTAATAATGAAGCACACTTTTCCCTCAAGTGCTTTGTTTCACATGTTAAAAATGTACTATAATGTACAATGCATATTTGAATGAGTTTTTAAAAATTGCAAATGGAAATGACAAAAATGACAAGATCTGTGAACATAAGGGGTTGCTCATTTACTGTAGAGATTTCTCTGTAGACTAAAAATGAAGGAGATAATGAATCTGGAAACCAACTTGCCCTGTTCTTTACTGTTACCAAGGACAAGCATTTTTTTTTTTATTTTTTTTTCCTCTTATTTTCCCCTGACTCCTTACAACCATTTCCAAAAACAATCATACAAACTCTAGCTATCAGAGTATTTGGTCCCCAGTCTAATTCTTGCCCTTTCATATAATGCTTTTTGCTTAATTCTGCTGGCTTTACCTAGCCAGTGAGATGCTTTCGTAAGAGCAAAACATCTAGCATTGACCTTACACCAAAATCAGGTCAAAGCCCTGAAATTAGCCTCTGGACCTGTACTTTTAATGTGTTCCAAGCAGACATAAAATGGAATAGTTGTGTAGAGCAGGAGAAAAAGTGGAAGGATACATGCCATTGGCATTATGCAAAGATATGATCCAAGTGGCTGATAATCTAATGAAGTGTTTGAACCACCAGAATGTTGTATATTCTGAGGTGAGGCTTTCTTAGCTCTTCTTGAGAAATAGTTCCATTAGTAAAATGCATAATTATCTTTCTTATTAGTGTTTAGCCAAACCACTAGACTATAAGTATTTCACTTTTTCACTAGCTGAATAAACCCTTGAACTCCTGCCTAAAGTTCAAATCTTACAGGTAAATTAGGTTTCTTCTCCTGGGTGCTGTCACAACAAAACAAAAACAAAAAAACATAGCTTTTGTACATTTCAGAAGGGTTCACAATCCAGGATCATGAGTGAAGAAAAGTATCTACAAAGTCAGAGATTAGACTGACTCTGCACCCAGGAAAGTAACTGAACCCTCATTCTTACTCCATTTAATTATCAGCTTCCCACTTAACAGATTTCAGAGAATCTTATTCTGAATTGCTTTCCCTCCTTGTACACAGCATTTTGAGCTAAGGTACTTAATGCTGTTTTGAGGATTCAATTAAGCAGTGAATCGCCTCAGTAAAGTTTTGCATAAACATTACAAATACCTCAAATATTACAATGCAAAGAAGGTATGTGCATGTCTCAGAATTCACTCCAAACCCCCAAACAGAGTTTCAGTATGGTGTCAGATTTTCCATAGGCCATGTAATTCTCCTTTGCATAATATAAAGTTGCTCACAGAGTACATAGATGACTATAATCAAAAGAAAACATAACTATAATTATATATTAAAGGACAAATATTAGACATACAGGGACCAAGTACGTTCCCTTTAAAAGATGTTTTGGGAGCAACTTGTTTTCATTGATTCCATCAACATCATGTGTCTCAGGTTTAGAGACACCAGACATGTAGAACCATTCTTCACACTCATTATGCACAGTACCTTATAGTTATGTTCTACATCTTTCTGATTGTATAATACAAAGTGGCTGGAGGTGAATCAGGTTTCCTGTGAGCAGAAGTTATGGAAACTGGTGTGCTATGTACATTTAGGATTCAAACATATTGAATAGAGCACAAAAGTGTTTTACATACTATTTGCCTGGCAACTCTACAACAGACTTCAGGTGTAACTTAACAAGAGACAAATACCAGCACAACGTTTCAAAAGAAAACTAGTGTGAGCTTTAAATCTGGAAGCAGAAAGGATGTTTTGAAGAGAAAAGCATAAAATAAGGAAGGATTTAAGGAGGATAAAGTGTGCTCAGCAAACTGAAAGTAGTTCAAGTGAGACTGAAAATAGAATGTGTTACAGAGACTGTCAGGCAAAAGGCAAAGTGAACCAATGCAACAAACAGGAAAGAGGATTAAATCTGTGCATACATGAATTAATACATGCATGTTTATAAATATAGGTGGACAATTATATGTAGGTATTAACTGCTCAAAGAACACACATATGCTGTGTTTGTTTTACATCTAGCACTGGCTTCCCCAATAAGGGGTCACTGTTCCCCATCCCAGACACGGCATAGGTAAAAGACCTGTCTCCTGAATTTCGAGCTCCTTGAAAGTCCATGCAAAATCTAGCCACAGGGTCTTTCTTGTCTATCCCGATTTCCATGGTACAGGCATGCAAAGGAAGTTTGCAAAAGTAGAAAAAGGTGAAGACAGCCTTGAGAAAGTGTCTCCAGTCCCTCCTTTCATCTGCCCACACTATGCCTGACTGGGGAAGGAGTTTCTGTGGAGGAACAGACTCTATTGATGAGGCAGTGCAGAATACATTCAGGCAAGCACAGCAAGAAGCCTAAATTATTTCATAAAGATAAAGAGAGGAGATACTGTAGAACTTTTGTTGAACAGTGTTTCTTTACAAACAAAAAAGCAATCTAGTAGGGATGCATATCGTGAAAAATTCAGTTCTTTAGGTATCATTGTGTTGTCCTTCATGTGGACTGCTAAATGAAGATCAATATTTTTGGAGTTTATAACATTGACTGTGATGTGTTTCAGAGAAAGGTCATCTAAAGATTTTTTTCTGTATTTTCTAAAATACAGTGGTAACAAATATTTTCACAAATACGATTAAATTTAGTGGTAATTTTCACACAAAAAATCCTTATTAAATAGAATATTAGACATGCAGTCTTGTAACATGTGTCTGAAAGTATTCTGTATTTTCATTTGGGATCTTCTTATTTCAAAATTCAGGTGAGATATTTTGAAATTGGAAACAAAAACAAATGTACAAACAAACAAAAAAACCTTGTCATTGACCCAAACTAATACATTTCTGATTTATTTATGATATATTCTTTCATTTTGTCTTAATGCTTTGTTTAAGGAACAGCTTGGTTCAGTCTCTGCTTCCTTTTCATTTTAATTATCTGTAAAGTTTTCTTATGGCAAATTTGAATGTTACGTACTACTAGAATACAGTCTAATCCCAGTTCAGTTGATACTTAATTTTAGCTGCATATTTATTCCTGTACAAATCATTTTGTCAACTTGCAGCCTGTGACAGTATAAAAATCTAGAAATTAGAAAGGTATATCTGGACTTCCAAGGTATAGAAAAATTCCCTACTATTATCCTTTGTTTTTACAGGCAATTTTTTCTGTTCTTTTTGCTGCATGCAATTGTTAATATATTCCCCAGAATGCTACTCTGTTTCAGGTGTTGAATCTTAAATAAACTGGAATGCACTGTGGGCAAATTGAAGTATGTTCCCTTCCTGTGGTTATTTTCTCAGCCCAAATAAGGAAATTGAGCTGTCACCAAATGTGCAAAAGTTTTATATGTCGTTTATATGAAACTACACAGAGGTTCCCTAATATGTTTTTCAGTAGGCTGGAGACAAGATTATCACAAGACGATACACAAAGGAGGCATAACACATGAAAAACAAAACAAAACAAAACAAAACAAACAAAAAACATATCGCTAATGTTAAAGAAATTATCTCAAAGCAGCAATCAGAATACTATAAAATGAAGTTGAAATATTTGTTTATGATTATTAAAATAGATACTTACCCTACAATGCTTAAGCAGATCAAATGAAAATCCAAGGTAATAAAAAGGAAATGAGACATTTCATAATGTATTGAAAAAAGGATTAGACATTAATTTAAATGGTCATTCATATTTGTTTGTTATGAATGTAGAATAAAACCACTAGAACATGAATGCAAAGCAGATTTTATTTAGACTAATTGGGTCATACAAAGTGGAACAATAGTATAAGCTATAATGATTATTGCATGTATGAATACACTGACAGAAATTTAAGTATTACTTTCCTTGAATAAAAACCGTAATTTTTCATACTTGCTTTTTTCTTTTTTCATGTTACATCAGTAAAGTGCCATTTAAAACTAACTCAGCTCTTACAGACAATATGAGATGTTATTTACACTTTCACCTATGAGAAGCCAATGCTTATTTGAACAAAATCAAGACCAACTGCACCATATATACTATATTTTTGCTTTATTTCCTCCTAAAATGAGTCAATTTATTTTAATAATGTGTTTCTGCAGAGAAGAATGTATTAATGTTGTTTCACAGTGACAGCTTTCTGGTGCTAATTCTAAACTCCATTGCGTATTCAAGATAGTTACCAGCAGCCATTCAACCCCTACTTTCAGGAGGCTGGGTTTATTCATAGTAATTGCTCAAATAGGACAATAGAAGGGGCTTCCTTGTCAAAAAGAGGGGAGGTGGAGAGGGGCAAAGTGGCATGCAAAACACTATTAGCTTTAAACAAAGACCATGTTACAGCTTCGGGATAAAAGGATGAAAGGATGAAATTTTTAGAGTAAACATTATGTCAAGTTTGCTGGACACAAGAAGCTATAGATTATAAAAAGATAAATCTCTAGGGCATATTACAGAGAGTTTCATATGTAGTTGTAAAAGAGAAAAGGGATACAGAGTCTTCAGAATCAGGCATATTCAAGGAATATGGAAAGCTTTTCTTGCATAACATTTTCACAGATTTCACTGGAAAATTCATATCCATATTCAGAGACAATTTATGTTTTTGCTTTATTGCATCCACATCTACAATTCAGAGACCTTGAAAGAAGAACTAAATCAAGCAAAATGATATATCTGATTCTGCAATGAAATCAAACTAAGAACACAATCATAATTTTCTTCCTTATCCAATATCTTTAAAAGAATGAAAACTATAATTTCTTGGGTATTTGTAATAATTCAGTTCTAAGTAGTTCTCACTAACAGCAGAACCACTTTCCACCTCATAAAACATCAAATATTATGAAGTTAGTAGGGTGGTTCATTTTTAAAATATATGGATAATGGCTTTCCTATTGAAATTCTGGACTTTTTTTCATTCCCTAGCTTTCAATGAAAGCAGCAAGAGATGTAGAAACACATAGAAGACAGGACAATGCTTCAACAGTGACTGTATTTTCCTCAGTTCTATTTAAAGAGTCTTTGTTTTATTCGTCTTAAACACAAAGGGATTCAGATCAGCTCCATTTCTGTCTTCCATTATCATTCACATAACTTACTCTCTGAATTATAGATTTACCAGTGAATGAAGAATATATATATATAAAATATCAGAACAACATAAATATGCTCCTAAAAATCAAGTAGGGCCAGCAAACATGACAGGAAATAAAAAGTGCCAGCAGATGGAACTCTTTAAGAATACAGAAAATAGAATTTGGGGACATTTTATATCAAATCTGACAAATAGGTTTATCTGGGGGAGAGAGAGAGAGAGAAGAAAAAGGAAGGAAAAAGGAAGGAAAACGTGTTTTTTTTTTGTGTTTTTTTTTGTTTTTTTTTTTAAATGAAACTCTTTAAATGAAATATTATGTTTGAGATATAGTGAAACATTTCATTTTCCAGTTTGTGTTTTGTTGCAGAACAGACTTCTGCAATTGCCCTAAATTAAAATAAAATACAATTAAATTAAAAAATAATAATAAAAAAGATTCAAAAGAAATAAGCCCCCCCAAAACAAATATTTATTGGCACAGGCCCAGCTGAAAGGTCTTTGGAATAATCTGCTTCTGTCTTTCCAAAACATAAATATTTGCTTGTTTCTGTACCTGTTTACTGAAAAATATATTTTCCTCTATACTCAGTTAACTACTAACAGATTTGTTTCTCCAGCTCTATTGCAAAATGTTTTTTAAGTGGCAGCATATTAATCAATAAATAAAATAATCCTGACAATGAACAAAAAAGTAGTTGAAAATTAATACAATTCTAAAATATGCATCATTATATTCAACATTACCATCCTCTATTGCTGCCTTAATCAAGTAAATCAAATAAGGTGAAAGTTCTGTAGGTGAGATTTAGCTGAAACCCAAAGTAACAATCCCTAGAATCTTCCCAACATGCAAATGGACAAATACTTTAATACACCATAAGTAAATAACTGTATGAACACAGAGATTCTGGTCTTGTCTCTCACGCATTCCTTTTATTTCTTTGACCTGCTACAGTTCAGAATTCTACCTCTGTGACTCATTGTTTGTCAGAAACAACCTGAAGAAGGCTTCTGGAGGTATCTACAGTTTTCAGGAAACTGATTCTCATCATAGAAAAGTCATTTTAAATTTGCTTTCAAAACTTATTTCTATAAAAGTACTTCCTAAAATCAGTGAGCTATGAAAAACAAACATTTACTAGTTTGTTTCAAATTGAAAGAAAAGCTGACAAAATGTACCCTGAACTTTAGATAATTTTCCTAAAAATCACAATCAGAACATGCAAATAAAGCAAAAATATCATGTCTTCATTTACTTATTTGCTAATTCTTGATGTTTTTGTCTGTTTCTTCAATAAAAATAAAGACAAAATGTCTTTATTTTAAAAGTAGTAGCAATATACCATATTAAAGTAGTAGCAACATATCATATTCAGCAGTGCCAAAATCAGCATGAAATTCATGCTGGTCTGTAAGTAGTAGACATATCCAGTCTTACTAAAATTTATTCGTTAACAAGCTTACTTCAAATGTTTTGTACTAAAGTTGAAAGGCCCAGAGAGCCTTTTGTTTATACTTTTTGAAACATGAAAAGTACTGCCTCACAGAATTTAATTTGCATAATTTCTCCAGGGAGATTTTAACTATAGAATGTAAATTGGTGAAAGACACTTCTGGAGTGCTGTTAGCCTAGGAAAGAGTTCTGTTCCTCTAATAAAGGGTTTATTTCCAAAAGGAAAGATATTTCTCATAGGCCCTAAGCGCTCCTGTCTCCAATGGTACTCAGTGCCAGAACCTTTCATAAAGGTTCTCATGTGAGGTATTTGCTTCAAGAGCTGTCATAAAGATCATGCAAGAAAAAACACAGTGGGTAGTAGCAAAGCTAGAAGACTCCCTTGAGACCCCCTTTTAATGCTGATCTTTTTTAAAAGCTGATCAGTAAGTATGATTTCACAGAGCTTTTCTCAGTGGAGTTTGTTAAATGATTTCCTGTGCTCTAGATAGTGACCTGCAACAAGACACTTGATATCTTGATAACAATTGATTCAAATTGATAGTGAGATCTAGTTTTGTGACACAGAATCTATGATTATTTTCTCCCAAGTTTATAATAGTTTTATCTGACTCTTATATCCATTTCCTTCTTTATATTCCACCTTGTGGAATATAATGTTCCCAGGACATTACGCCTGGGAAAGTTATTGTTAAAGAACCCAATGAATTCAAAAATTTCAACTTTATCTATTGGAATTCAAAAGAATTCTGCTATTTGTAAAGAGATCACTTGTTATATTAACACTTTTGTACTGAAAATAAACATATGGTAATGACCTGGTACATATTTCCTTCTATACTCAAACTGTAATTTATTTATTTACCTAAATACCTAATATTATACCTAATAATATTACAGTAATGTAACTAAATAATAATAATAGTAACTAATAATAATAGTAATAGTAATAATAATAATAATAATAATAAAACAATGCTTTCAAAAACATTCCTTCTCCTCTTTAATCTCCTCACCCAGTGATGCTTTCTCAAGTTTGTTTTTTTTTTTTTTTAATATTTGCTCTTGTCTGAACTTGTCCTTCTTAAAGAAGGAAAAAAAAAAAAAAAAAAAAAAAACACTCGGGGGTCAAGTTTTTCTAATGTTATATTTCCTTACACATCATCACTTATCTGTTACAGTACAATAGATATTATCTAAAAGTTAGACATTTGAACATGATTTTTTCATAATATATCTACCAATGCCCAACCTATGCACATGGAACAATACTGAACACTGCACAGTAAAAGTAATGTTTTGTGATAAGCGCCAATTTTTACTGGCCTCTGCTTTTTATAAATATTTGATAATAATCAAACATAATAATATTAATATTTCTAGCAAATAAAAGATCTCTATGAAAAGATTTACTTTTCTGTAAAGCACATAGTTCCTTTTCTCTGACCAAGTATGGTGGTTTTACCGTGCTAGGCAGCTGAACAAAAACAAAACAAAACAAAACAAAGAAACAAACAAACAAAAAAAAACACCACAACCGCTCTCTCACTCCCCCTCCTCCTCAGAGGAGTGGAAGAAGTAAAGGAAAGAACAACTCACGGGTTGAGATAAGGATAATTTGATTAAAGGAAAAATATATATATATTAAGGAAATATTATTAATTAACAATTCAACTAAAGGGAAAAATGGAAATGGGAAAGGGAGGGGGAAAGGGAACAGCAAAAAAAAAAAAAAAAAAAAAGTAAAGGCTATATGGAAGTGCAGAGGAAATAAATGATTCTCTACTTCCCACAAATGAGCGATGCCTGACCACGTCCTTGAAGCAGGGCCTCAGCGCACGTAGCCGGTGTTCGCGAGGAGGACAGACGTTTTCGCAACGAAAGCCCACCCCTCCTCTCTTCCTCCTCCTTCCACCTTTTATTTCTGAGTGTGACATCATATGGTATGGAATATCTCTTTGGTTAGTTTAGGTCAGCTGCCCTTGTGATGTTTCTTTCTCACTTTTTTGCCCACCCCCAGGAGGGTTAGAGAAAGTCCTGATACTGTGCCAGCACTTCTCAGCAGCAGACACAACACTGGTGTGATAACGCTGCTGTTCTAGCTACAAGTGCAGAGCATGGCACTGTATGGGCTGCTGCAGGGAAAGTTAACATCCCAGTCAGACCCAGTACACCAAGATTCTCTGTTACTGATGTTCTGACCAGTATATATAATAAAACATATTGACAACATAGAAATCATTAGATTCCTTAAACCCTTATGATATTTTCCAACCTTAAACTTAAAAAGCAATCCTACCTTGTAACAGTGAAAGCAATCCTATGAGGTATATTGTCATCTAATTACATCTGGATCATATATATGAAACGGGTTTAATATGAAACACCTCAGGTTACAGTGATAAATTTGATGGAATTCCTCTCATGCACCTTAGACACATACTTCTGGTATCCAGTGGAGATCAAAAGGGTTCTTAGGGTGATGTTCCTGAGGCCTAGTTTAAATATTTACTCTGTGATAATATAAATCTTGTTCTATTCTCTAATGGGAGTCTGGAAAACTAACTGTATAATATAGATGTTAGGTAAATCTCATTTAGAATTATTAAGTACATCATGTTGAACTCAGTGTTAAGACATACACACAGTTATGATAGTTCTTTAATTCAAAAAGTCTCTTAAATAGCCAGTCTTCTTTCTTTGTGTGCGTGTATGTATGTGTGTGTATGTATGTACGTACCCTGGCAAAGCTAGTAAAGCCAACCTTACCCTGGGCTACATCAAAAGACCTGGGCCAGGAGGTCAAGGGATGTGATTCACCCCTTCCACTCTGCTATTGTGAGACACCACCTGGAGCACCACTTTCAGCTCTGGGGCCCCCAGCACAAGAAGAACATAGATATATTAGAATAAGTTGAGAGGAGGGCTATGAGGATGATCAGAGGGATGGAGCACCTCTCCTGTGAAGACAGGATGAGGGAGTTGGAGTTGTTCAGCCTGGAGAAGGGAAGGCTCTGAGGAGTCCTTATAGCAGCATTCCAGTACCTAAAGGGGGCCTACAGGAAAGCTGAGGACTCTTTGTCAGGGAGTGTAGTAATAGGACAAGGAGTAATGGTTTTAAATTTAAAAAGAATAGATTTAGACTGGATACTTGGAAGAAATCTTTACTCAGAGGGTGGCATGGCACTGGAACATGTTGCCTAGAGAAGTTGTGGATGCTCCATCCTTGGAAGTGTTCAAGGCTAGGCGGATGAGGCCCTGGACAACCTGATCTAGTGGATGGCATCCCTGCCATAAACTGCAATTAAATATATATATATATATAAAATGTATATATGCATTTAAATTCGCATTTAATGCAAAATTAATTTAGTGTATTTAAAAATAATAAAATTTTAAAAATTAATGGATTTTTTAAAAAATAATGCATTTTAAAAACTCAGGAAACTGCCTGCTCATGGCTTGGACTGGCACATGCTTCGTTGGGTTAAGAGCTGGCTGGATGGCCGGGCCCAGAGAGTTGCAGTGAATGGAGTCAAATCCAGTTGGAGGCCGGTCACTAGTGGAGTCCCCCAGGGCTCAGTACATCATCGATGATCTAGATGAGGGGATCGAGTGCGTCCTCAGTAAGTTTGCAGACGACACCAAGTTAGGTGTGTGTGTTGGTCTGCTCGAGGGTAGGAAGGCTCTGCAGGAAGATCTGGATAGGCTGGACCAATGGGCCAAGGCCAATGGTATGAAGTTCAACAAGGCCAAGTGCTGGGTCCTGCACCTGGGGCACAACAACTCCAGGCAGCGTTACAGTCTGGGAGATGTGTGTTTAGAAAGCTGCCTGTCAGAGAAGGACCTGGGAGTATTGGTTGATAGTCAGCTGAATATGAGCCAGCAGCGTGCTCAGGTGGCCAAAAAAGGCCAACAACATCCTGGCTTGCATAAGAAACAGTGTGGCCAGCAGGTCCAGGGAAGTGATTGTTCCCCTTTACTTGGCTCTGGTGAGTCTCCTTGCTACAAGAAGGACATGGAGGTGCTTGAGCGAGTCCAGAGAAGGGCAACGAAGCTGGTGAAGGGTCTGGAGAACAAGTCTTATGAGGAGCAGCTGAGGGAGCTGGGATTGTTCAGTCTGGAAAAGAGAAGGCTCAGGCATGACCTTATTGCACTCTACAGGTACCTGAAAGGAGGCTGTAGCGAGGTGGGGGTTGGTCTGTTCTCCCACGTGCCTGGTGACAGGACGAGGGGGAATGAGCTTAAGTTGGGCCAGGGGAGGTTTAGGTTGGATATTAGGAAGAACTTCTTTTCTGAACGGGTTGTTATTCACTGGAATAGGCTGCCCAGGGAAGTGGTTGAGACCCCATCCCTGGAGGTCTTTAAAAGACATTTAGATGTAGAGCTTAGGGATATGGTTTAGTGGAGGACTTGTAAGCATTAGGTCAGAGGTTGGACTCGGTGATCTTGGAGGTTTCTTCCAACCTAGATGATTCTGTGATTCTGTGACTCTGTGAAAAATATATATTTCTCCCATTTTTATCCTCTGTTTCATTTTCTCTTTTTGTCAAGGAAGAATTATAAAGTGAAAAAAAAGTGTAGTTTCAACTGGGTATGACAGTGAAACTTTTGTCATGATTATCTTCTCTTTTCTTCCTTGTCTACCACCAATTTTGTCTTGGATGCAGCCATCTATAATACCCGCCAAGCAGATTTTTCACTTCATACACTTAGTTGTGATTTTTAGTTTGATAATGATGTTTTTGACAGTAACATTTATCTTTCCCCACCCATCCTACAGACCACTTAAAAGTAAAAGGTCTCCAATAAATAAACAAACAAACAATAAATAAATAAATAAATAAATCTGATACTAGAGAGATATGGAGAAGAAAAATCATTCAAGAAAATATTTTCACTAATGAAATTAACAATGAATGAGTATCACTATTTCTCACAACACACCTTAGTGCTTGTCAGTTTCCAGAAGAATGAGAAAGTATTTATGCTCAACACAAATTTAAATACTATGTATATATATATATATATTTTTAATGATAAGCATAGACAATAAGATCCCTTGGCCAACAGCATCTCTAAAAATGTTATGATACATAGCAAGGTCAAGTAGTGTTTCTAAAGCAGGCTTTATTCTCAGAGATTGTAGTATTTATTCAGCCATTCTCCCTAACAGCAGAATCTGCTTTAGTGTTACGAGTTTCATTTCAGGGAGCTATATGGCATGAAAGCAAGCAGCTCAAAGAATCTCGACTTTTAAATGTGTGCAAGATACGATTCTTCAATGTATCTTCCACTGTTTAAAATGGTGGAATATAAAACCTAAGTAATTTATTACATTTATATGGAGCACAGGTGAACATATTCCTTTCTTACTGATACCATTAAGAAGTATTGCTTCATTTATCTTATATATTCTACCTTCATTTATCTTATATATTTTACCTTCAACACTGGTTAGCAGGCTGCAATACAAACTTCTAAAAGAAACTTTTGATATTTACATAATGAGATTCCTTTGTACAACATATAATTCAGAAGACTTTGGAACTTTCTACTTTTCACTTCTTCTGTAGGAATAATATTAAAATTTAAAAATAAAAAAAAAAAATAGTGAACAATCTTGAAAGAACTGAAACATGAAACCCCAGCCTTCTTACTAACTGTCCTCCATTTTTCATATGGAGAGTAAATAAACTGAAGATGTTAAGTAGAAAAGCTTGTGAAAGCAGGACCAGATGATCTTGGAGGTCTTTTTCACCCTTAATGATTCTGTGATTCTATGATTCAATGAATCAGCAGTGTGCCACTGCAGCAAAAAAAATAAACAAACAAACAAACAAACAAACAAACAAAAACATAAATAAGATCCTGGCCTGCATTCACAGAAGCATTACTTGCATAGAGAGAGAGGTAATAATCCTACTGCTTTCATGCTGGAGAAGGCTCAGGGAGGACCAAATTACAATATTCCAGTACTTAAAGGGCAGCTACAAAGAGTACAGAGGCTTTCTCTTCACAAGGAAACACACGGAGAAGACAAGTGACAATGAGTATAAGTTGCACCAGGAGAGGCTTTCTCTTGATTTAGGAAAGAAATTTTACAGTGAAAACAATTACTGGAACAATCTCCCCAGGGATGTGGTGGAATCCCTATCACTGGAATTTTTCAAGAGGAAGGTGTGTAGATAAACTCACCTAAACTCTCTCCCCATGAAAAGTTGGACCTGATAATCTTCTGAAGTTCCTTCCAACCTGGGCTATTCTATGATGCAGCAGCTCATGACTTGCCTTGTTAGCTTGATGGGCATTATGGGGCTCTGTTTTTGGGGTGGAAGGCATCCCACCTGTCCTTTCCAACATGTCCCAACTTTTTGTCAATAGCTCCTGAAAATATTTGGCATTGTCCTCCTGGGACTCCATACCTGCCAGTGGCCTGTAAGTTCTCAGGGCAGGAAGTGCTGAGTCCTCTGGTCTTATATAAGCTGAACAAACCAAGTATCCTGAGCAGCTCCTTATAAGTCACACCCACTAGTCCTTTAACCATCTTTGTTGTCCTCCTTTGGGCACACTCTACTATACCTCTTATATTGTGGTGCCCCAAACTGCACACAGTACTTGAAGTGAGGCAGCACCAGTGCTGAGTACACTGGGAAAATCACTTCATTCAACCAGTGTTCCACAAGTTTCTGAAAGAGTTTCTCCTGCCAGTCTGAAAGGAGAGAGGTGGATTTGTGGAGGCAGCCTGGGTCCCACTGCTAAATGTCTCCTGTAGACCCTCCAGCAATGGTTGCTGTGACTGGAACGCAGTGGATTAGCTGACTGCAGTGGTGCAGATGCTAGCCCCAGGCAGAGGGAGGCTCACACCCCTATCCAGCTCTGTCCCTTTCATGTCACTCACCTGCCTGGGTCTGACATCAAGCTGCCCTGATACCACTGGGGAGAAACACTGCCCTTGTTCTCCTGATGCTTGTGCTCACTCCCTCCTCCTACCTCTACAGAGCAGCTTCCTAGAGGTTGCACCACCACAGTTCAGGCCAGGCAGTTCTACTGCAGCTCCTCCAGACTCTGTGTTTATCGAGCTGTGACAGGTCTTTCTTAAAGATTTCTGTCCACTCTTCCTCCATGTGTTGCAGAGCTGTGGCAGCTCTGGTGACTCCATGAACAGGGCAATCAGGTCCTGCTTGAGCTGTGGGGGCCCTGACACTCTTGGTTGCTCAGACTTCAGCAGTACCTGACTCTCACAGTGCCATGAGAAGAAAGCCTTGGCTAGCCAGAAGGAGATTCCCTGCTCTTTCCTGTACGGGTAGTATGGGAGTGCCTCACTGGTGCTATCAAAAAAGAAAGAAGGTGATAGGGAATGTGTCATATGGCTCATGGATACAGATAACTGTTTGGATTCTCAAGGTATGCCAGGCTTCCCATGATATGTAGGAGTTACGTGAGTGCTCACAGGCTTCAGTGGCTGCTCTGTGGGCCTGTGTGGCTCTGTCCCTGACCTTCTTCTCCAACAGGGTTTCTCAACAGCTCCATCAGAAGGGATTTCCTTGGCGTCTTGTGATCCCAAGCAACATGCTCTAGGTGGCCCTGCTTGACCAGTGGGTGTGGAAAATGTGACCTCCAGAGGTCTCTTCTAGCCTCAACCATTCCGTGTTTCTGCAGTTTGGGGATTTTTGGCTACTCTCACTTGATTTCTGAGCTTTTATATTTTTCATGATACAGTTCTTAACAAATCTTTTCTTTTTTACATTACCTTGTGGGTTTGGAACTTTTAATATCCTGTCCAAGATATTTGAGATATTCTTTCTGTAGTAGGCTAGTCATAGCTCTTCTCTGTCATTTTTATCCTTGAGCTCAAAATGCCACTTCCAAAGAATACTTCCACTGTGACTTATAAAAATGTGATATCTCAACCAGAGTCATAGCTGGAGTTCTTTTTGAGCTCATTTTTCTGGTCATTCTGATTTCCTTTTGTCTTTTAAGGTTTACCCTTCTAAAATCTCAAAACATAACTAAACACAGTTTTATGTTTAGTTTTTGCCTCTTTTGTAACTTTGAATTAACAGAAGCCACTCAAACACCTAGACTAGAGGTTTCTCATTTTTTTCTTTTTATAATCAGCTTGCCTGTAACATCCTTATTGATCACTAAAAAATCTAAAATAGAATCACTGTCTTTGTTTCATTGACTGTCTCCTGGAGTGAATCGCTAGCTCTTATCTAGTGTGACAGTTTGCATATATGTGTTACTGATTGCACAGCCTGTTTAGAATAGTGCAACTAGTCACTCTTTATGTATCTCTGTCTTTCCTTGATGCAAACTAAGAAGCTGGACAGCAGAAACATAGCTTTGTTGAAACCTCAACCTCAGCCTGAGATACAGACAGGAGTTCTACAAACAGGAGTTCTCATTGCCTTTCTGTAAGTAAAGTAAGGAACTCAGCTGAGCAGGAACAGTGTCACAGAATCTTATCATGTGTTTTCCGTACTTATGAGAAGAAAAAAAAAAATAAAATAAAATAAAAATGAAAGAAAATATGAATTAATTCAGCAGAAAAAAAAAAAAAAATAGTCTTGACTTTCAAATTTTAGTTTAACAGTTAATTATCCTTACCTGAGGAACAAGTTTTGTTCTATACTGCTCTATAAGTCTCACTCATTTTATTTTATTAATGAAGCAAATCTCGGTTGCTATATTGATTTTTGTATACAAAATATAAAAAATAGACATTGTCAGACATTGTCAATGAATTCAGGCATTTGAAGTAGAACTGACATTAATTTCCTAAATCCCAACTACAGAATTTAGAACTAAATGTAGGCCATAAAACAGCTATTGGAAAATCAATGAAAAGAAAACCGACTTTTACTTATTACAGACAAAACTAAGGAGACCAGTTGTATAAAGTACAGTAGAAATATCCCCCACATCATGAATTTAATGGAGAGCTGGGACTAGTTAGATGAATAACCTCTCCTCTGCAGTTACTGAGGAACTATGCACTGCAGTTGACTGCAGGGCTCTGTTATGTGTCTGTGTATATGTTGAAGAAAGAGAGCTAGGGAAAAGTATTAATAAAAAAAGAAAACCTATCATCCATCAGTTGTTTAAATCTGCAGTTGCTGAAAATACTTTTTAATTACAGAGTTCGGAGCAATTGATTGTACTTACTATTTATAAATCACTTAAAGTGTGCCAAGGGCTTAAATTCAGATGATATTTAAACCCATTTCTTTTCTGATGACTGTACAGTAGTTTGTCTGACCAATTTAACCTCCTAAGTGCTCAAAGTTACTCCCCAAATTATTTCTAGTGAAGCTTTTGGAATCATATGTGAATAAATAAAAACTCATATAAAATATTTTCAGAAATTGTTGAGAACAAAGGCATGCATCTTTTACAAAACTGGATACTTTGTGTAAGTGTGCATTCTATATAAATTTATACAGTTAAGAATTTGGTTGAGGTACACATACAGATTTCTTGTTTATATTCCATATACATTGCTTCCTGGATAATCTGAAGAAGAAGATTTCCTTTCTTATTCTGATTTTCATTTTCTCAAAATGGTTTTGTCTTTTGGGTTCTTCAGGGAAACTGTTGAAAAAGTTTGAAAAAAAAAGGGGGCATCAAATGAGTGCAATCTTTGCAGATTTACTTACTCTTACTGAGCAGAGAGCAGAGCACATACAAACGTATCATGTTTACATTCATGTTCCAATACTTGCATATCCAGCTTTAAGCTTTTGGGGCTACTTAGACTAGTCTTTACTCTGTTCATTATATAGTGTAGGAAATTAATGTAGCAAAACTCAGTGGCAGAAAGGAAAGGAAAGCAATGCCATTTTTAAACAAAATTGATTTTAGTCACCTGCTGACATTTTCTCAGTTTTCATTCTGTCATACTCTCACACTCAGATATGCTCACAAGCACCAAGATACACGTGTCCAAATAGTATGACTAGCACTACTTGTATGTGACACAAAACCATTAGCATTCAAGTCCTCAATGCCTCTTGGGTTTTTCTTGATAACTAGATTTTGGGCAGCTTTTTGTACCTTGCAAGTAAAAGTATTTAAGACATTCATATTTACACAGTCATTCTGAAAATATTCTAAGTGTATTTTCCACATACTTGGATTCAGAATCTACATTTTTTAGGTCCTTCTCATGTAAATAGAGACACTAGGACTGGAATATTACCTTACAAGTCCTCCAGTACAAATTTCAAAATAAATCACCCCATTTGAATTATCTGCATAGAAGTCAGTTAATTCAGTTATTAGCATTAACC
>CM021765.1:17919538-17939703 GCA_011076525.1 Nettapus auritus | reverse complement strand
CCGCCCTTTTTTTTTTCCCCATTGACGTCTCCAGAAAATGAAATAATAAAACTGACCTCCTTGGACATGCCACATTCCTGTCACTTCAGAAGAAGATGAGAAAGATAGCTTTTATCAGTTTTATAGAGGACCATGAGGTAAAATTGCCGCATGTCCATATCAAAGGGCCATTTGCCATGGATGAATCAGAGCCTCTGACAGAGATTTCCAAAGACACTTAGTGGGATGCATATTAAGGCTGATTGTTTATGATCTTTACACATTGGCACTTTCAGATCATTTCACCTTTTGTCCTAAAATCTTAGGACACCTTATTAGTCTCATATTCTTTCTACACTGAGACCAATTCATCAGTATACCTTTGATACAATTGTTTTCTGGGACAGAGAGCAGGTTCCTCACACGCTCAAAGTTAACAATGTTACTGCCCTACTGAATCAGAGCTGTAGGCTTAATGTCATTTTGCATCAGAAAATGTAGGTATTTGAATGTATTTCCCACTCAGAAAACTGCTGTTTACATTATATGGGAATTCAAATAGTTAATCATTAGTACAATTGTAACATCGTTGCTGCCTGTTACTACTATTTTCTTCAAGTATCTGCAGTACCTGAACATTACTAACAGCTATTTTGTTTGTTTGTTTTTTTCCTGCCAGAGGTGAGATTATTATTGAACATTAAAAACTCTTTATAAAAAAAGACCTGAATATTTACACAATTAAATCTCTTACTGTGGAAATTTTAGATCTTGGCTGACTGTAAATGTGGAAAATCTCCAGAAGTTAGCATGCTCCTTGGAGGTGAACCCTTGAAGCAAAGCTCCTTGGTATTGATTGTGACATTATCTTGTCAGTATGAACATCCAATATCCAACTTAGGCAATATTTCTCATTAAGTTGCATAGACTATGGACAGCATAAATTTAAACAAATGTGCAGCAAAGAGGATAGGTAAAGTCCAGCACCTAGTTTAAAAAAAAGAAAAAAAAAAGAAAAAAAAAAAAAAAAAAAAGAAAAAAAACAATCTAGCAACTTCTAATTTTACCTCTGACTCAGTTTATGTTTTATTCCATCCAGCATCCTTCTTTTTATCATTTTCCCAAGTGACTGGCTTTATAGAGGGCTTGACACTGCTTCACTGAATCCAGCAATAATATTCTCATAGACAGCAATGGTCCAGGATCAAGCAATTTTTTTTTTTTTTTTTTTTTTTTTTTTTGTATTGCCACTGCCCTAAATTGTTAAGCTTTGAATACACTTCTGTAGAATAATATACTTTATATATTATTTGTTCACCAGATTCAGAGATTTTAAAGCATGACAAAGTCAACTTGATCTGCTAACCAAGTATTGTGCATAGTATAGAGGATATAAGTTCATCTCACTCTTGTGATATATTCATTATTTCAACTGAGCTACACCACTTCTTTCCCTCTCCCCCTTTCCTCGGCTCTGGTGAGGCCGCACCTCGAGTACTGTGTTCAGTTTTGGGCCCTTCACTACAAGAAAGACATGGAGGTGCTTGAGCGAGTCCAGAGAAGGGCTACAAAGATGGTGAAGGGTCTGGAGAACAAGTCTTATGAGGAATGGCTGAGGGAGCTGGAACTATTTAGCCTGGAGAAGAGGAGGCTCAGGGGTGACCTTATTGCACTCCACAGCTACCTGAAAGGAGGCTGTAGCGGGGCGGCGGTTGGTCTATTCTCCCACGTGCCTGGTGACAAGACGAGGTGGAATGGGCTAAAGTTGCGCCAGGGGAGGTTTAGATTGGATATTAGGAAGAACTTATTTTCTGAACGGGTTGTTATTCACTGGAATAGGCTGCCCAGGGAAGTGGTTGAGTCCCCATCCCTGGAGGTCTTTAAAAGACGTTTAGATGTAGATCTTAGGGATATGGTTTAGTGGAGGACTTGTTAGTGTTAGGTCAGAGGTTGGACTCGGTGATCTTGGAGGTCTCTTCCAACCTAGACTGTTCTGTGATTCTGTGATTCTGTGATTTCCAAAAGCCTTGAATGAATGACATCATATAAGGCAGAACCAGCTGTGGCCTTTGATAAGTTGTTCAAATTGTTCATTAAATCACTAGCCAGTCACATTTCAACTTTCAGTGTGTTTCATTTATGATTGTCACCTCTTAAACTTCCCATGTATAAACCAAAATCCATGTCTGTTAAATCACACTATCAAGACCTTGAATACTTTCATATCTCTTATCTAAAGCTGTTCCAATCTGTCATCTTTGCTCTAAAGAGCTTCACAGTCAGTATTCAGGTAATGACCTCACTAATGTAATGTACTACAGTAATACAATCTACTTCTTTCTACTCAGTCGACACCTGCTTATCAATTGAGACTCAATCCTCTCAAGCTCTTGCCTGCCACAGAAGTTCCAAGTACTTTCTGATTACGTACTTCCATAAATAGTTGCACCTTCCTACATTTTTTGTTTACTTGTTTTTGTACTTAGCCATCTTAAAAGGCAAGTCTGGTTGCTGACTAGCCTGTATGACAGCCAATATTTGTTTCATCCATTGACTTCACTAGTAATGACTTCAAATTTTCTTTTACTCTGTTTAAGACCTTCCAGCTAATTGAGTGATGTCTCAGAAGTTTCTGAAACTATGTAAAACAGTTCTGGCCTTGTTGGTTTTTTGTTTTTTTGTTTGTTTGTTTGTTTGTTTTTGTAAGTTGTGAATAAAGAAAATAAAATCCAACATGTTTAACATTGTATTTTTATAGAACAAAAACCTCCAACTTCCCTTAATAGAACTCTAACTTACCGAAGAAAATAACAACAACACAACAGTAGTACGGTGGAAACAGTTAAGAGTAAGAAAGAACAAGAACAGAAAGTTGTGACTACATTGTCTATTAGTATCTCGGATTCAGTCACCATGTTCAAATAAAGTCTATATGTGCCAGTTAATTACTCTTTTGAATTTGTCATCTGCTTTCTGTAATATATATACCAGTTTATATCTTGCACAAAGATATGTGCAAGGGACCCTGATCCATTTTACTTATTATTTTAGAGGTATTAAACAGAATCAAATTTTTAAAATAGTGTATATTCCCCATGCTGAGTTAAGCTGAATTTTCAAACACACAATAGATTAGTCATTTAATCAAGGTTTACAAAATAAAGTCAGAGTCATAAAATGTCTTGGATTAGATGACATTAAAGATCATATATTTCCAACCTTCCTAACATAGGCAGGGATGCCACCCACTGGATTAGACTGTCCACGGCCTCTTCTTGCCTGGTCTTGAATACCTCCATGGATAGGACATCCACATTTTCAAAGCCATGAGATTATTTTAAAAACTTTAGCTAAATTTTCCAAAGCCTAGAAGACTATCTGTATTCAGTATATGTATACAAAGTGAGTGTGTCTCAGTGAGTGTAAAAGACAGAATAGAAAAATGAAATGTATAGAAATTCAAATAAATCAGAAACTAGAAAAGGGAAAGAAGAAGAAAAAAAAAGCATGGAGAAGGAAAATGATAGAAGGAAAGAACTCTAGAAAGTCAAGGAGTAGATGCAGTTTTGAATTATAGCATTAAGAATAAGACAATATATCTTTCAATGGTCTTGTTAAAAAGCTAGACATTGTGGTTGCCTGAGATTTAAACAGTAAAAGGTTTTTCAATGTAATGGGAAATAACAAGGTCGCTAAATAATGGTAGGATAGATGTTGTTAAATCAGCAAGTCCAGATAATTTTGCCTGCAAGAACTGTAAAGAATCAACTGAGGAGATCTCATGATCATCAGTGATGATTTTCAATAAGTCTTAGAGCACTGGAGCATTTCCAAAGGGGTGGAATGAAGCTAATATTATACCAATATTTTAAAAGTATAAATGGGACAACTAATTATAGGCCTGTCATCCTGACATTGATCCTAGACAAATTACGGAACAAGAGATATGGGATTTGATTAATAACCTATTAAAAGAGGATAACATAATTAATGGTAATCAGCATGGGCTTATATATAGGAAAGACATACTTTTGAACCTGCTTGTTAGCTGATCAGGAAAAGCTATCATTGGACAATGAGGATGCTAGTGATCTTGGTTTACTTCTTCCAGTTACCTAGTTTCAAAGTGAGTATGAGGATTAACAAAGAAGAAATTGCAAACACCAGCTTTATACATATTAAACTGACTAAAAGCTTCTACCATATGTTTTAATATGCAACTCTATTTAAGGAGCCATTGACGAACATATGTTTTTCTAATACTATGCCAGAAGGAGTGATTTTTGGCTTTATTTGCAGCCTCAGTAAAACTGGATCATTACTGGAAAAAAAAAAAAAATAAATAATGAATAACAGCAACTGGAGGTGTGGCAAATGAAGCAAAGAAAAGACTACCAATTGGTGTTTACCAGTAGGTCAGGTATACAACAATTTATTTTATTATGGACAAAGAAAATCACATATCTAGGGACAATAGTGTAAAGAACATTTATGGAATGGGAACTCTGTCCTGGAAATTAAAACCCTTAAACCTTGGGGCTCATAAACAGTAACATGCTACAACTGGAAAAGCCTAATGCACTCCTCCTCCCTGCAGCATTCAGAATCTCTCACTTCTGGAATATGATGTAGTCTATGTAGTCTTCAATTAAAGGACATTGATATACTGAAAATAAGTATAGAGAGATGTTACAGAATTATTGAAATGTAAGAAAATAAATCTTAAACTTAAGGCATTACTTTCAATTTTGTGCTGCAGCGGTTTTTTTTTTTCACCTCTTCTAGCATAAACAGCATAGCAACAATACTCATAGGCAGAAATCAATTTTGTGATTATCCCCAAGGAGTTCAGTCTGTCTAATGTTTACAAAAGAAGGTGAAGGATTCATTCGATCATAAGCTGTTTGTACTTACAGTAAGAACAGAAATATGGCTGTGGAAAAATGCGATAACCACAATCTATTCACGGGAGAGTGATGATGTTTTTATGATTTGGAGCTCAGAACTGCACATCATATTCAAAGTAAGGCTGCACCAATACTAAATATAGCAGGAGAAATATTACTTTTAGACCATCTGTGTGATGTTGTCTTGAATGTATCACAAAATGCAGTTTGTCCTCTTGGTTGTCAGGGTACCCTGCTGACACATGTTGAGCCTACTGTTGACCAGCACCCCCAGATCCCTTTCCGCTGAGCTGTTCTTCAGCCTCTCTGCTCCCAGTCTGTATTTGTGTCTGCTAATACTTTTTTGCAGGTACAGAACCCATCATTTTCCTTTGTTGAACTTTATGCTTCTGGTGATTGTCCAAAGCTCCAGTCTATGTAGATCCTTCTGCAAGGCCTTTTGTTCCTCCAGGGAGGGAGTCAACAGCACCTGCCAGTCGAGTAACATCAGGAAACTTTGTAAGGATGCATTCCCTTGCTGCATCCAGATTATTGACAAAAATGTTGAAATGAATTGAAGTGAGCCCTGGGAAACACCGTTAGTGATCAGATGCCGGCCATATGTAGCCACGCTCACTACAAGCATTTGAGCTATACCACTGAGCCAGTTAAACAGGTAGCACAACATGTACCTGTTTATCTCACAGTTGGAAAATTTGTCCAGAAGAATGTTGTGAAGGATGGTACCAATGGCCTTACTACAATCCAGAAAGATTATATCTACCACTTCCCTTCATACACCAAGCAGATGACCTTATCATAGAAGAAAATCATTGAATAACAAAGGTTGGAAAAGACCTCCAAGATCATCTGGTCCAACCATCACCCTACTACCAGTATCACCTACTAAAGCATGTCCAACCTTTCCTTAAACACCTCCCAGTGACAGTGACTTCATAGTGACTTGACAGTGCCCCTTCCCTGAGCAACCTATTCCAATGCCTGACTACTCTTTCTGAGAAGAAATATATCCTGATTTCCAACCTAAACCTCCCCTGGAACAACTTGAGGCCATTCCCTCTAATCCTATCACTAGTTGCCTGTGAAAAGAGGCCGATCCTCAGCTCCCCACAAATTCCTTTCAGGTACTTGTAGAGAGCAATAAGGTCTTCCCTGAGCCTCTTCTCCAGACTAAAAAACCACAGTTCCCTCAGCCACTCCTCACTGGACTTGTGTTCCAGGCCTTTCACCAGCTTTGTAGCCCTTCTCTGGACATGCTCCAGGGCCTCAATGTCTTTCTTGTAGTGAGGAACACAAAGTTGAACACAGTACTCACGGCGCAGCCTCACCAGAGCAGAGTACAAGGGGATGATCACCTCCCTGGTCCTGCTGGTTACACTATTCCTCATACAAGCCAGCAAGCCAGGATGCTGTTGGCCTTCTTGGACACCTGGGCAAACTGCCAGCCCATGTTCAGGTGAGCATCAGTCAGCATCCCCAGATCCTTTTCCTCTGCACAGCTTTCGAGCTGCCCCAAGTCTGTAGTACTATATGGGGTTGTTGTGGCCAAAGTGCATGACCTGGCACTTATCCATGTTGAACCTCATCTCATTGGCCCCTGCCCATTGATACAACCTGTCCAGGTCCCTCTGCAGGGCCTTCCTGCCCTCTGGCAGATGAATCAAATAAGACAGGATTTTCCCTTCATGAACCTATGTTGACAATGTCTGGTAATTGCTTTTTTCTTTAACTGCCTTTCAATAAATGCTTAAGATAATCTTCTCCATAACTTTTCCAGGGACTGAATTTAAACTAACATGTTTATAGTTTCCTGGGTCTTCACTCATGCCCCTTTTGGAGATGGTATAACACAGGCTAGTTTCCAGACAGCAGGGACCTCCCCAGACTGCCAAAACCTTTGGCAAATTGTTGAGGGAGGGTCAACTGTAACATCCACAAACTCTCTCAGTACTCTGGGTTTAACCCTGTAAGACCCCATGGACTCACGGACATTCATCTGATACAACTGATCTGTTACCATTTCAGAGATGACAGATGGAAAGTCACTGCTCCCTTAATCATTGTCCTCCATCTCTGAGCACTGGGCAGCCCAAGACCTAACATTGCTGTTAAAAACTGAAGTAAAAAAAAGGTATTAAAGATCTTTTCCTCATCCTTACTTGTTAGGTGACCACCTATATCAAGTATTGATCCAATGTTTTCCCCTCCTGCGCTGACCCCAGTTTAAAGTTCTGTCAGTCAGTCTTGCCAGGTTATGAGCCAAGAAAATTTTCCCATTGAAAGAGGAAGGTCCCATCAGGCCTCATCTTGAAGACTCTTCTATGATTATAAAACCCAAAATTCTGTCAGAGGCACCAGTCTTGGAGCCATTAATGATCTGGTCTCAGCTGTTTCTTTCTGTGTCTTTCCCTATTACTGGGAGGATTGACGAAAACCTTATCTCTGCTCCTGAATCCTTTAGACATTTTCCCTGTGCTGTGAAATCTCTTTGGATAAACTTCAGGCTTCCTGTTGCTATGTTGTTGCCACATGAAAGAGGAGGAGTAGGTAACAGTCTGAAGGCTGTGTTATACTTGGAAGCTTACTGATACTGTCCCTGATCCTAGCCCCAGGGAGGCAGCAAACTTCACTGTAAAAGAAGGTGTGGTTTGTAGACTGGGAGCCTCTGTTCCCTTCAGGTGGGAGTCACCTATGTGTATAGCTCTCTGCCTTTTCTTCACAGTGCTGGTCTTGATGCTGCACTTGCTATGAGCCCTTAGTTGATCTATACTTGAAGGGAAAACTTCAAGGATGCTTGTTCATCCATCTTCTCACATCCATATGACGTTGTCTGCCATACCCAGAGCTTCATACCTATTCATTAATGGAATCTGAATGGGAAGACAGAGGCTCCTCTTACAGTTCCATGTAGTGATTGGCTGCCATTCCTCAGTGTATCTCAAGTTGCTGCCTTTATTCTGATGCAGATCACAAGTCAATCTCCCTCTCAGACTCCTAGATGCTTCTCAGTCTCCCCATTTTTTCCCTGAAGCTTGGCCACTAGGCAGAGCAGTTCATCTACCTGGGCATACTTCCCACAGGTGTGTGTGTGCGTTGTCATCCTCAACTTGAGATAGTAGCCCTAGGCACACACCGAAGCCTGAAAGCTCAGTGGTTGCATGAACTCCCTGAGCCTCATCTGACTGGTTGTGCTACTAGGTGCCAGAGGAACAAAAGCAGAGGACATGGTTTTCTGCCAGTTGTTCACCATGTCTACACCTCCTCACTGCCACACACTCAACAGAATATTGTTTAGTGCATTGCTGTTGATTTAGGAGGCTGTCAGGTCTGTAGCTTAAGCCTGTGAGCGAGCTGAGCAGGCGAGTAAAGCAGGCTGCCTACTGCTGGAGTGCACTGCCCTTCTTGCCCAACTGCCATGTGAACTGCCCTGTTCCTGATCATGGCCCTGGTCACTGGCACTACCTAGGGGTGTGTTATATGCAGCTTTCTGCTGTTTGAATTGGCCACAGAGTCAGCCAGCTTTGCCCAATTCCTGTCTGGCTCTCTTGGCTCTCTTGTGAGACTGATCAGCTGCTGCCTGGCACCTCCACACACACACGCACACCACATACAGCCCGAGAGTGTCAAGGCCTAAAAACCTCGTCTCATCTCAGGCCCCTGGAACCTCATGCTCTTCTCACCACGTGGCATCTGCTGCTGCCCACGCTGCTGCCACTACTTAAGACTAAGAAGTCATGCTTTGAAATGATTTAGTTTCAGCTAGAAGTGTATACAATGACCTATTTGGATCTTTTAGTGCTTCTCTAAGAATTTAGGTCTTCTAGCCCACAGTGAAATGCACAACTGTTTGAAAACATTCCCAGCCTTGAGAAGTTCTGTGGAACTTCTGTGATTCAAAATTGAGATATTGGAACCATGGAATTTAACTTTACTGGATGTTGTGCTTTCCAGTGTCCACTGAATTCAGCATAATGCTAACAGAAGATCTCAAGAAGCAAGGTCTAGAGGAGATAGGATTCTGTAATGCTGAGTAATTCAGGACTCCTCTGAATAGCAGATGAGTAGCTGAAGAAATTGCTGCTTCTTTAGGCAGGGGGTTCAGCTGCTGTTCTTTGTGAGAACAATAACAATCTAAGATTAAAACTGAAGCAATCTTGAAAAATAATGTAGAGTTTTGTTTAAACCAAGCTTAGTACACAATTTTGAGTTGGCTTTGCGGTTTCAATACTACTACATGGTACCATCAATTTAAAGACAGTTTAAATATATGCAAATATATGAAGGTTTTCCTAGTAAGGAATACTCTTTTTGAAGAAGAGTAATAAATAAAAGTTTTATATTAAGAAATACTGTATTAAATACTGTATTAAACTCCTTAAAGAAAGATTGCTATTGAAATCTACTAGTTGTTCCCCAAAGAGCAAAAGTCCTTTTAACAATACAGCCTTCAAAACTTGCAATGCCAGAGTTAAAATTTCACTGGAGAATGAAGTCTTAACAAGCTGAAAATGCTTTATCTTGCTATTAACTTATTGACAAGAAGCAGCAAAATCATTGTGATTGTAAAAAATTGCCTGGTTCCTATGTATTTCATAGACATATACAGCCAAGGTACTGGAGTGTGAAATTAGTGAAGTATTTATGCAATATACAGCCATTGTGAATATGATTATTCCTAACATGATCCTAGTAATTATAACTTGAAACTCAGGCTAGAGCAATTACTCATTTACATCAGGTGATAAAATGTAACAATTTTAATGCTAAGGGTCTCTAATTTTTATTCTTCCACTCTAACACCATCTGTATGGATATAGCCAGTAGAGCCATCCACAAGCAGGGACACAGCTTGTTTCCTGTTTGGGAAGAATGGGTGGGCATAGGTTTCTTGTTTTGTTTTAGTATAAACCTAATTTCAGTTTTGTGGTGTTACTTCATGGCTAAAGGAATTTTCAATATGGAATAGTCAGAACACTAAACCATTGAATATGTTTAAATAGTATTTTCGTCATATATTTTATGGGTCTAAAGCCTGTTATTCTGCTGGTATGTTGGCTGAAAATTCAAAAGACAGGTCAATAGATTTTAATATTAGTTTTGTTCTAGAATGACAGTAAAAATTATGAGTTGGGAAAAGCATCTAAGGTTAAGGCTAGGCACTGACGCCCTTTTTAGGATACTTAGTCAAGGGTTATATGCTCATGAATGTAGATCAATTGTGTTCATATTTCAGTTCAAGAAAATGTCAGTGGTGATTAGTAGCAAATAAAAAACACTATCATTTCTTACAGGAGGAACTTCAGTTAAGTTTCCTTTTTTTTTTTTTTTTTTTATTATTTTTAAGGGATAATTCTGGAAGATGTAAAAGCAAAAGCATCTATTTTCTTCCCTCTCAGCAAAAGCACAGCTATAATAATTTAATATTCACAGACTACCCAGTGAAGTAGTCTTCTCATTAGTCTAAGAAAACCAGTCTATCTCTATTTGTCCACGAATGCTTGCATCATGGATCAAGCTTTTGGCTTATATTGATCTCCTCTACATTCAGAAAGCAATTATAGTTACCTGCATCCTCTCAGTATGCAAAATTTCCATTCAGAGGGGTTGCCATCTCAGTCCCCTTCTTGATTTGTCCCTGCTTGCACATCAGGAAGAATAAGATAAATAGATAGTCTGAGGTGCAGAGTTGGTGATGAGTGAACTCTGATTAGTTTAGACTGGACAACCTGTTTGTTCCTCCTGAACCAAAGGAGTTCCAATGACCAACAGATAAAAATATCAGTGCCCGTGGAAGCATCATCTAATACTGTCATATATTTTATTGGCCAGTCTGTCAGAAGATTAAATAAGAAGATAATAAGATCCAAAATTTATCAAATTGCTTCAGTCTTTGCTTCAAAGACACCCCCCTGGAACTCCTCAACCCTGGCGGGAGGACGAAGGGTCTGGGAAATGGAAGGCTCTCCCCTGGTTAATGAGAGAGTGGTTTGGGAGTGTATGAGTAGGATCAATGCACACAAATCCATGGGCCCTGATGGGATGCATCCATGTGTGCTAAGGGAGCTGGCAGAGGTGATCGCTGAACCGCTGTCTATCATCTTTGAAAAGTCCTGGAGAACAAGAGAGATGCCTGAAGACTGGAGGATAGCCAATGTCACTCTGGTCTTCAAGAAGGGCAAGAAGGAGAATCCGGGAAACTACAGGCCAGTCAGTCTCACCTCTGTCCCTGGAAAAGTGTTGGAACAGCTTGTTCTGGATGCCATCTCCAAGCAATTGGAAGAGAAGAATGTTATGAGGAGTAGTCAGCATGGATTCACCAAGGGGAAGTCGTGCTTGACCAACCTCGTTGCCTTCTATGATGGCATCACCAGCTGGGTAGATGGGGGGAGAGCAGTGGATGTCATCTACCTTGACTTTATCAAGGCTTTTGATACTGTCTCCCATGACATCCTTCTAGCAAAGCTGTGAAAGTGTGGCATAGACGAGTGGACAGTAAGGTGAGTTGAGAACTGGCTGACTGGCTGAGCTCAGAAGGTGGTGATCGGCAGCGCAGAGTCCGACTGGAGACCTGTGATTAGCGGTGTTCCCCAAGGGTCGGTGCTGGGTCCGGTCTTGTTCAACATCTTCACTGATGACCTTGATGAGGGAATAGTGTCTGCCCTCAGCCCTCAGCAAGTACGCCAATGATACAAAGCTGGGAGGAGTGGCTGACACTCCAGAAGGCTGTATTGCCGTTCAGCGAGACCTGGACCGGCTGGAGAGCTGGGCAGGAAGAAACCAAATGAGGTTTAATAAGAGCAAGTGTAGAGTCCTGCACCTGGGAAGGAACAACCGGACATATCAGTACAGGCTGGGGGGCGAGCTGCTGGAGAGGAGCTCTGAGGAGAAGGACCTGGGGGTCCTGGTGGACAACAGGTTGACCATGAGCCAGCAGTGTGCCCTTGTGGCCAAAAGGGCCATTGGGCGTGCATTAAAAGGAGCGTGGCCAGCAAGTCAAGGGATGTGATCCTCCCCCTCTACTCTGCCCTGGTCAGGCCTCACCTGGAGTACTGTGTCCAGTTCTGGGCTCCCTGGTACAAAAAAGACAGGGATCTTCTGGAAAGAGTCCCGTGGAGGGCCACAAAGATGATACAGGGTCTGGAGCATCTTTCCTATGAGGAAAGGCTGAGAGACCTTGGTCTGTTCAGCCTGGAGAAAAGAAGACTGTGAGGGGATCTTATCAGTGTGTATTAATACCTGAGGGGTGGGAGACAGAGGGATTTGGCCAACCTCTTTTCACTGATTTGTGGAGGCAGGACAAGGGGCAATGGCCACAAGATAGAACACAGGAAGTTCTGCACCAATATGCAAAAGAGCTTCTTCACGGTGAGGGTGACGGAGCACTGGAATAGGCTGCCTAGAGAGGTTGTGGAGTCTCCTTCTCTGGAGATATTCAAGGCCCACCTGGATGCCCACCTGGACAGGCTTCTTTAAGGAACCTGCTTTGGCAGGGGGCTTGGACCCGATGATCTCTCGAGGTCCCTTCCAACCCCTACAATTCTGTGATTCTGTGAAATGTAAGATTTTTGACTTATTCCTTTTTGTTCATTTGTTTGCTTGGTTGTTTTTCCTTTGAAATAAGGAAAAGAGGTGTTAACTAGGATAACTTAAGACATAGATTAAAGAACAGCAGCCCAGATGTGAAGATATATTTTGAATTGTTCAAAAGCCTTTAGACTTTCACTACAAGTTCTAGTACAGCTCTAATCGGCTTATACAAGTTTGTGTGTTCAGTGTGAGCTGACAGTTCCCTGTGTAGTTGAACACACCACGAAACATTTCTAGAGTTCCAGCAGATTAAGACTGAGCTTTAAAAGCATCCTATGATCTTGGGAAATGTGGTGGTTTTCCAATGCTGGGCAGCTGAACACCACAACCGCTCTCTCACTCTCTTTCTTCAGATGAGGAGGGGAAGAAGTAAAGGAAAGAACAACTCACGGGTTGAGATAAGGATAATTTAATTAAAGGGGAAAATATATATATATTAAGGAAATATTATTAATTAACAATTCAACTAAAGGGAAAAATGGAAACGGGAAAGGGAGGGGGAAAGGGGACAGCAAAATAAAACAAGTAAAGGCTATGTGGAAGTGCAGAGAAAATAAATTATTCTCTACTTCCCACAAATGAACGATGCCTGACCACGTCCTTGAAGCAGGGCCTCAACGCACGTAGACGGTGTTTGCGAGGAGGACAGACGTTTTCACAACGAAAGCCCACCCCTCCCCTCTTCCTCCTTTTTCCACCTTTTATTGCTGAGTGTGACATCATATCGTATGGAGTATCTCTGGTTGGTTTAGGTCAGCTGCCCTTGTGATGTTTCTTTCTCACTTTTTTGCCCACCCCCCAAGAGGGTTGGAGAAAGTCCTGATACTGTGCCAGCACTTCTTAGCAGCATACACAACACTTAGTGTGATAACGCTGCTGTTCTAGCTACAAGTGCAGAGCATGGCACTGTATGGGCTGCTGCAGGGAAAGTTAACATCCCAGCCAGACCCAGTACAGGAAAAAAAATAAAAAAATAATAATTAAAAAAAAAAAAAAAAATACAACATAGAGCAACCCAGTATTTAAAATTGTTTATATACTGTCTATTGAGTTGAACAGTCACCGAAGCCAACTTTCACAGAGCTTTCCAAGTGCTCAAGTTTGAAAATAATTAATTTATTTATTTTTAATGTGGGCCAGAAAATACTTTGTTTTTCAGGCAAATGCAGGCAGAGATACATGGAGTTTGTTGTCCAAGGAATCTTTAACTTAATACAGCTTTGTGTTGATGTCCTCAAGTGAGAATTCTTAATTTCATTTTTGATCATATTACCTACTGAATTATAAATCTAGGAAGTAAATCTGGTGTAAATCAATTTCAATATAATCTGAAACTGTGATTTGAATATTATCTTCCTCCTACGGCAGCATAATCACTAAGATAATTTGCATGATTTTGCTGAAAAAACTCTCAATACTAAACATGCATGAATGAAAACCTGTGCAGTTTTATTTTCTTATGCACTTCTAAATGAAACTGAACACAGTGCTTTCTTCTTGAACTTAAGATTCAGGAGCATACAGAATTAGTACATTGTTAAAAATAGTTAAGGGATCAAGTAACTCGTATTTCAAGTGAAGCAATAGCTTTCATCTTTCCACAAACTTATATGTTAGATGTAGGTGGAATCAATAATAGTCTCATTCCAACAATTTACTCTATCACAAGTCACAAAATTAATGTCCAGGAGGGTGACCAATTCTTTCAATGCAAGTTGATTACTATCTAATACAGTTAGAGCCAGTGCTATGTACCTTTTAATCTTCCAGTGTAATGGAGACAGTATTCCCACTAATATTTTGTGTAAGAAGTTATTGTAGGAACATCAGCACCACTTAACTATGCAGCTTAATAGGTCAATTTTTGTTTCTTTGTAGTGATTTATAAGACCTGGCTGAATGTCTCTGACAACGGCTTACCCATTTCTAAGAGTGAGACAGAGAAGACTTATTTTCCATAGACTGAAAAACATGCTAGTGAGCTTTACTTCAAATGTCCTTACATCAAGACATGTCCTTATGTAGCAAGAAATTCAAATTTGTCAGGTATGATATTTGTTTCAAGAATCTAAAACTTAAACCAGAAGAGGGATGGACAATATTTTCAAAATTGGGTGACAGTTTGATGCTCAGCAAATTTTAATGAAAGTCTTTAAAGCTGATCAAGAACATGGTTACCATGAGGATTACAGTTCAAATAAATAATCACAGTGCTAAGAACTGATCAAACAAAAAATTTAGTTTTAACCATCTTATTAAACCTGCTAGTTAAACTTCTGGGTGAATGTCAGTATCCTTATTAATCTGCCTGAAGAAGTGTCTTGAACATTGGAATATTTCTTCATGCATCTTTTTCTCTAATTTGCTTAGGCTTTCAAAATGCTTAATGTTTCATTGTAATATTGATCTTTACTACACTAGAAGAAAAGCATTAACCAAAATGAAAAGCTTAAACGTTGAAAGATTAACATTCAGAAGGCATATGGAATTTATAAAAATAACATAGAACCAAACAAGTTAATTAAAGAATCAATATTATCCTTATTTTAGTCACAAATAAGTGTTACACTCAAGCTACTACATTAAATGCATAAGTGTTTTATTCTGAGATGACTGCTGACATACTGCACTATGTGGTATCCTGATCCTTCCTAACTCAGTGGGGCACAGCATGATGCATAATCATAAGATGGTGTGTGGGGCAGATAAATCTACTACTCTATAATCTACTATTATAGAATCTAGATTATTCTAGTAGATTATTCTATAATTTACTATTATAGAATCATAGAATATCCTGAGTTGGAAGGGACCCACAATTATCATCAAGTCCAGCTCCTGGCTCTGCACAGGACTTCCTAAAATTGGACTGTATTTGCAAGAGCATACTCCAAATGCTTCTTGAACTCCATCAGGCTCAGTGCTGAGACCCCTTCCTTGGTGAACCTGTTCCAGTGCTCAACCACTCTCTCAGGGAAGAACCTTTTCCTAACGCTCAACCTGACCCTCCCTTGCAACAGCTTCATCCTGTTCCCTATGCTGTCACCATAGAGCAGAGATCAGCACCTGGCCATCTACCCCCTTCATGAGGAAGCCTGTAGGCCACCAAAAGGTCTCCTCTCAGTCTCCTCTTCTGTCGTCTGAACAATGCTTCAGGTGCTCCTCATAAGTCTTGCCTTCTAGACCCTTTACCATCTTTGTAGCCCTCCTTTGGACACTCTCATATAGTTTAATGTCCTTTTTATACTGTAGCACCCAAAATTGCACACTGTACTCAAGGTGAGGTCTCACCAATACAGAGCAAAGCAGGGAGACCCCTTCCCTTGACCAACTAGCAGTGTTGTGCCTAATGCACCCCATGGTACAGTTGGCCCTCCAGGCTGCAAAGGCATACTGCTGGCTCCTGCTCAGCTTTCCATAGACCAAAACCCTCAGATCCCTTTCTGCAGGGCTGCTCTCCAGCCTCTTGTCCTCCAGTCTGTACATATAGCCAGGGTTGCCCCTTCCTATCATATTGTTGGTGATTGCCCAATTCCCTAGTTTGTCAAGATCTCTCTGCAAGGCCTCTCCACCCTTGACAGTTCCTCCCCATTTAGCATCATCCACAAGCTTACTAAGTAAACCTTCAATTCTTACACCAAAATCATTTATGAAAACATTGGAGATATGTTGGAAATATGTTGTTCTCTGATGGCTGAGAAGCTACCATTACTACTTACTACTGTCAACAATGGAGATATGTGTTCAGGTGCCTATCTGAATAAAGCCAGTACCCGGAAAGATACCCTTGAAATTCTTTCTGCTGAGTGCAAAAGATAAAGACTAATGCTATACTCCTGTGCCCAAGCAGAACTTCCATTCACAATTGAGATGGAGTGTGATTCTTGAACAATGCACCAAGTCTTACAGCATCAAGGCTTTTGCACTAAAGCAATAAATTAATCCGAGGGATCCATGCATGATAAACTGCTATTTCTACTCTTTTTGAATGAAATAAAATGAAATAAAGCAAACAAGCAAAAAGTATGTAATAGTATATAAAAATAAATAAATGATAGGTCCAAGTTACAAGTCACAGAAGACATTAAAAAATATCTAGATAGGTATCAAGAAAAATGTTCACCCTTTATGTCAATTTATTACATCATGAAGTAAATGCATACTTTCATCCTTTTTAACAAATATTTTAGATATGATAGCATTTGGATC
The DNA here is from genome assembly GCA_011076525.1 of Nettapus auritus. NCBI lineage: Eukaryota > Metazoa > Chordata > Aves > Anseriformes > Anatidae > Nettapus > Nettapus auritus. The sequence goes on along the minus strand of CM021765.1, from coordinate 17,923,021 downwards.
AAATGATCTATGGATTTATTATTTTTCCTTGAAAAGTAATTTCAAGGCCAATAAGAACACATTATCCATCTTGTCTTTCTGTTGCATAGTGTGACAGAAATATCCAAGCAAATAGTATATTTTCCTTTTTTTTTTTTTTTTTTTTCCTTGTCATTTAATAATTTTCTTAATTGAAACTGGATCATTGAAGTTTTCAGTGTACTCAGTATCTGTACAAAATTGAGGCCTATCATTTTTTTTGAAAAAAATGCATTTTAAAGGTATATAGATTAAGACAAGGAACAGTTATGCATTTGTTCCAATTGCTCTAACTATAAGACAGTTGAAGATTTAGGCTCTGTCTCTAATTCTCACTGGTTTTGACCAGTCTAAACAATAAATAAATATATAAACACAACAACAAAACAACAGCCTGGTTTGGGTATGTTCCCACCAACATTTTCAGTTTTGTTTAATAAGTGTAATTTGACAAAAATGTGCTTCATTGCAAATTCCAACCTCTTCTTTCTCCAGCATTCTCAAATGTTAGTGGTTTAGATAAGACTGGACAGAGATCTAAATAATTTCCATTTCAAAACCTAATCCATACATGTTGGCCAAAGGAAAAAAAAAAAAAAAAAAAGAAAGAAAAAAAAAAAAAGATTGTTTAGCACAGCTGTGATCATAATAGGCTTAATCACAACAGAATGTTGAACTAAGGATTGCACTTCTTCTGTTCTAGAATTGCTGCATAGTCTAGAAACTGAAACTGAAACTTAATTATCCTGCCACACATTCACAGAGATAAGACAGACGAAGCTAATAACAATTACTGTTGTTTGATAGTCTGTTAAAGAAATTGCATCTGCCTTTATGTTTTGAACACTGCTTGAGTGAGAGAATAAGAGATTGGTTTTATTTATGTTATATGTTCATTTGTATTATATCCCACTTTAAAATAGAGATGAAATCAAGTTAATTTTATTAAAATAATACATCTGGATGGAAATGCATTTTATATGACTTGGTATCATTTGCTTCATATTCATTTAAGAAGTAAAAAGAAACAATTCAAATATGCTCTGATTTTAAAAAATCGCTTAGCAAGCAAAAATCACACATAAGAATTTAACTAAATAAACAGTCAGTTCCATATCAGTTATAGCTATCAAGAAACAAACTTCTCTTGGCAGGAAAAAAAAAAAAAAAAAAAAAAAAAAAAAAAAAAAAAAAAAAAAAAGATACAGAATACAGACATGACCTTCACTCACACAATGATTCAATAGGGAAACTAAAAAATGTACAAAATTCAAGGGATCAACTGTAGACAATCTGTTTCAAATTCTTCCAACTGATTCCAGATTTATTTATTTTTTTTAATAGTGACGTGTGTTAAATGCCACTAGTATGAAGATTTTGGCAAGTCCTTGTCATTGTAACAAATGTTTATCTCAATGTAAATCATACTGTGTTTATAGAACAAGATTTCTTCCTTGAATGCTTCACTTTAATTAAGTCTTTTTTTCACCACATGATAAATAAGAGAGAAAATTACTGTAATTTTGAAAAATATCTGGTACATATTCTAATATTTTCAAGAATATTTAGAACCAGCTATCACTGCATTGACTTTTATGTTGGACATTATCTCCCTTTAACAATGTACAAGAAAAAATTGATATTTTATTGAATACTAATAGATATTAAAGACTATAATGGACATATTAACTCTATACTGTAAGTCTGAAAAAGCTCTGAAATGTTTCAAAGTCACGGATAATCTGTTTGTTATCCAGTTCTGTAAAAGATTCTAAGATTCTAAGGATGTGTAGTTTTGCTCAAATACTTAAAAAAATTATACCAAACAGTAATTGTTATAACAGATCTTGTAATCTTTCTTTCTTTATATGACTGTTCTCAACCTTGTGTTCATGTGGGTTTCCAGTAGATGCTGTACATAATCTAATGTCAATTCCACATTTGTTGATGAACCTATGGTTTAACACTTGACATCCATCCAATATAAATTTGCATTAAAAATATATCTTTGGTATCTAATATATAATTATAAATATATTAAATGATGATTTCCCATACCTTACATTTACAATGATGTATAAGATTTCAATTCTTGAAGAGCATTTATTGATTTGAAATTTCTATATATTCTAATACATTCTGTGAATAACTGTAAATGAACAAAATTACTAGCATATAGGTAACATCGTATTTCTTTTTCCTTTTCTTTTCCTTTTTTTTTTTTTTTTTTAATTTTAATTTTAATTTTCCCTTTGATTAAATTTTGTGCAGGCTGTATTCTAAGCTCTTTGATGAGAAGGTATCAGTTCACATCTAAGTAGTTCGTGGAGAATTATAAAACAGAGTGCTGAGATAATTAAATAAGTATTAAGTGGATTAGTTGGTCACATCCCAAGGCTCTGATAGGGCTTTTTCAGTGGGAAGGAATGCAAAATGAATAAAGAACCTGGTAGTATGATTTCATTCATGGATTTAGCTGTCTGTGAGAACAAGCTTTTACTTTCTGCCACATTTTGTTTTTTCCATCTTAAAAAAAAAAAAAAAAAAAAAAAAAAAAGTTAATGAAATATTCAAATTATTCTTTAAAATAATGGTTTAAATATCAGAACGGGTGTAAAATGAAAAATTGGACTCATTTTAAATATTTATTATGTAAGATCTAAATCTATACAAAATACAGAAACTACTAATTTTCTTTATTTCTACAGTTTGTAGAAAAATTAATGTCATAGTAGAGACATGTCTGCACTGCTTTCTAGGGCATGTGAAAAAAATCTGGAGATAGCTGATTGTTAGCTGGCATAGGCAGATATTGTAGATACTGAAATGTAAGTTCAAATCCTGAAAGCCAAATAGCTGTTTCTAACAAGTTGTGTACCAAAAAAAAAAAAAAAAAAAAAAAAAGTAAGCAACATTCCAATTGACTTCAATGGGAATGGGATTCCACCCCATGCTTTATTGGCTGCCAAATTTAATTTAAAATGTTGAAGCAATAGGAATTTACTATAAGTCTTGGAAACTTGATCAAATAATTGCTGGGTTACAGTTTAAAATGTGCAGGATTTTTGTTGTTGTTGATTTTTTTTGTTTGTTGCTTTTTCTTCTGTGTGATTTTATGCATATTGTACATTTTCTCAAAGCTTCCTAGACACATTCCTAGAATCATCATGGTTTGGGTTAGAAGAAATCTTAGATCATTAATTTCTACCCCCTCTGCCATGGGCAGACTAGATCAATTCTGTCTTTATGTGATATAAAAATATATAAATAAATAAGAAGAGCAAAGTGCAGTATTCCAAATTAATTAATTTTATGTATCCTTATGCATTGAGATAAGATTTTGGTTTAAAAGATTTTTCTTTTCTTTCTTTTCTTTTCTTTTCTTTTCTTTTCTTTTCTTTTCTTTTCTTTTCTTTTCTTTTCTTTTCTTTTCTTTTCTTTTCTTTTCTTTTCTTTTCTTTTCTT
>CM021765.1:17897679-17919438 GCA_011076525.1 Nettapus auritus | reverse complement strand
TCTCTTCTCTTCTCTTCTCCTTTCTTTTCTTTTCCTTTCTTTTCTTTTCCTTTCTTTTCTTTTTTCTTTTCTTTTGATTAAAAGAGACCTCCTTTGTGTCCAAAGACACAAAGACAGAGGTTGCAGAGATCTAGATTTTAAAAGGGTGTGCAATTTTATGTGTCATTTATCAGAAATACTGTATCTAAGTGCCTTTAAATTCAAGATATTTGACATTTGTGTGGATTCAGATAATTCCAATTGTTTAGGGAAAAAAAATAAAAATTGATTATATTTCATGCTAAACTACAGTTTAGTTTTAAACCATTATATAATTAGAATTAATATTTATATCAGGATCATCTTAAGTAGTGTCCTAGAAAAAAAATATATATATTTCAAAAAGTCAAAATACAAAAGGATAAGAATATTGACTAAATGAAGGAATTGTTCTTTTAAAGACAGTGACCAGATTTTTAAAATAATAGTCACAAGGAAAACAGAAAGAAAACAATTGCAATGATTACTTTTTTTTTCTTTTCTTTTTTTTTTTTTTTTAATGTTAATTGTTCATCATCTTGCCTACTATGTGACTACCAGCCCCACTGGTAGTCACATGATGCAACCCTGGCATGGCAGCCTGAAGTGAAAACTTGATTTCAAAGTAGAAAGCAACCACAAGCAGATCTAAAGTAACACTTTAAAATGGTTTGGCATCTTTTATTTCTATAACTGTGTTCCAATTTTCCTTTTTTTGTATTCGGCCTAGGGAAAGGTACTTAAGGAAACACACGGGAACTGTTACGTCGCAGATATTTAGATGTGCATTAATTAATCAAACGTCTATATAATAATCATTCACAGTGAACCTGTACAGGAAATCACAGAATCACAGAACTGTAGGGGTTGGAAGGGACCTCAAAAGATCACCAGGTCTACCCCCCTACCAAAGCAGGTTCCTTAAAGAAGCCTGTCCAGGTGGGCATCCAGGTGGGCCTTGAATATCTCCAGAGAAGGAGACTCCACAACCTCTCTAGGCAGCCTATTCCAGTGCTCCGTCACCCTCACCGTGAAGAAGCTCTTTTGCATATTGGTGCAGAACTTCCTGTGTTCTATCTTGTGGCCATTGCCCCTTGTCCTGCCTCCACAAATCAGTGAAAAGAGGTTGGCCAAATCCCTCTGTCTCCCACCCCTCAGGTATTTATAGACATTGATAAGATCCCCTCACAGTCTTCTCTTCTCCAGGCTGAACAGACCAAGGTCTCTCAGCCTTTCCTCATAGGAAAGATGCTCCAGACCCCGTACCATCTTTGTGGCATTCCGGTACACTCTTTCGAGGAGATCCCTGTCTTTTTTGTACCAGGGAGCCCAGAACTGGACACAGTACTCCAGGTGAGGCCTGACCAGGGCAGAGTAGAGGGGGAGGATCATATCCCTTTTTTTATCTCTGATTCCCTGCAAATATATCATTGGCTTATGAGCTTCGTCCTTCCCCAGGGTGTTTCACTGGAGATTCTTTTATTCAATAACACTCCAGGCTCATCTTAAGAATTATAGAGAGATCCTGAATGTGAACAGCACTTCTTCCAAGCTCAGGATCAGTGCATCCCTAAGAGTAGGAAACTGGGGAAGAGGGGCAGGAAACCTGGGCGGAAGAGCAAGGAGCTCATCAAAAAGATCAAAAGGAATATAAGGTCTAAGAATTGTGAAAAAAAGGGCCTGTCCTCTTAGGAGGAGTATAGAAGTGTTGTCAGGGCCTGCAGGGACACAACGAGGAAGACTAAAGCCCACCTAGAGATGAGGTTTGCAAAAGAGATAAAGGATCATAAGAAGTTGTTGTTGTTGTTGCTGTTGTTGTTGTTTTTAAGTATGTAAACAGCAAAAGGAAGACTAGGGATAATGTGAGTCCCTTGTTCAACGAGGGGATGTCCTGGTAACAGGAGGTGCTGAGAAGGCGGAGATACTGAATGTGTTCTTTCGGCGGGAGGACGAAGGGTCTGGGAAATGGAGGGCTCTCCCCTGGTTAATGAGAGAGTGGTTTGGGAGTGTATGAGTAGGATCAATGCACACAAATCCATGGGCCCTGATGGGATGCATCCATGTGTGCTAAGGGAGCTGGCAGAGGTGATCGCTGAACCGCTATCTATCATCTTTGAAAAGTCCTGGAGAACAAGAGAGATGCCTGAAGACTGGAGGATAGCCAATGTCACTCTGGTCTTCAAGAAGGGCAAGAAGGAGAATCTGGGAAACTACAGGCCAGTCAGTCTCACCTCTGTCCCTGGAAAAGTGTTGGAACAGCTTGTTCTGGATGCCATCTCCAAGCAATTGGAAGAGAAGAATGTTATGAGGAGTAGTCAGCATGGATTCACCAAGGGGAAGTCGTGCTTGACCAACCTCGTTGCCTTCTATGATGGCATCACCAGCTGGGTAGATGGGGGGAGAGCAGTGGATGTCATCTACCTTGAGTTTAGCAAGGCTTTTGATACTGTCTCCCATGACATCCTTCTAGCAAAGCTGTGAAAGTGTGGCATAGACGAGTGGACAGTAAGGTGAGTTGAGAACTGGCTGACTGGCTGAGCTCAGAAGGTGGTGATCGGCAGCGCAGAGTCCGACTGGAGACCTGTGATTAGCGGTGTTCCCCAAGGGTCGGTGCTGGGTCCGGTCTTGTTCAACATCTTCACTGACGACCTTGATGAGGGAATAGTGTCTGCCCTCAGCCCTCAGCAAGTACGCCAATGATACAAAGCTGGGAGGAGTGGCTGACACTCCAGAAGGCTGTATTGCCGTTCAGCGAGACCTGGACCGGCTGGAGAGCTGGGCAGGAAGAAACCAAATGAGGTTTAATAAGAGCAAGTGTAGAGTCCTGCACCTGGGAAGGAACAACCGGACATATCAGTACAGGCTGGGGGGCGAGCTGCTGGAGAGGAGCTCTGAGGAGAAGGACCTGGGGGTCCTGGTGGACAACAGGTTGACCATGAGCCAGCAGTGTGCCCTTGTGGCCAAAAGGGCCATTGGGCGTGCATTAAAAGGAGCGTGGCCAGCAAGTCAAGGGATGTGATCCTCCCCCTCTACTCTGCCCTGGTCAGGCCTCACCTGGAGTACTGTGTCCAGTTCTGGGCTCCCTGGTACAAAAAAGACAGGGATCTTCTGGAAAGAGTCCCGTGGAGGGCCACAAAGATGATACGGGGTCTGGAGCATCTTTCCTATGAGGAAAGGCTGAGAGACCTTGGTCTGTTCAGCCTGGAGAAAAGAAGACTGTGAGGGGATCTTATCAGTGTGTATTAATACCTGAGGGGTGGGAGACAGAGGGATTTGGCCAACCTCTTTTCACTGATTTGTGGAGGCAGGACAAGGGGCAATGGCCACAAGATAGAACACAGGAAGTTCTGCACCAATATGCAAAAGAGCTTCTTCACGGTGAGGGTGACGGAGCACTGGAATAGGCTGCCTAGAGAGGTTGTGGAGTCTCCTTCTCTGGAGATATTCAAGGCCCACCTGGATGCCCACCTGGACAGGCTTCTTTAAGGAACCTGCTTTGGCAGGGGGCTTGGACCCGATGATCTCTCGAGGTCCCTTCCAACCCCTACAATTCTGTGATTCTTTGATTCTGTGATTCTGTGATTCTGAATTATGAAAAGATTATAAAATTTAAATTATTAGGCCAAAGGCCTGTGGATAACATATGGATGGATAATTTCTTTGTTTATACTTTTCTTCAAAGAAAAATAAAAAGAGATATTCTGTTCCATAATTAGCTTACAATTAATTGCAAAGCAAGAACATTTGCTAGTTATACTTAGTTATTTACTTCAATGCTTTCCAGGTTTCAGTCTGCAAAGTAAACTAACCTTTGTAAATCAGTACTGTGGCTGTGGTAATGACAAACTCCCATTCAGCCCTGAACTTGTGTGGGACTTGCTGCTCCAGCTGGATGTATATTTGTCTGGAGTCGGATGGGATTCATCCCAAGGTACTCAGAGAGCTGCCTGATGTAATTGTGAGACCTCTCTCAAGGTCTTAGGAATCTGGAAGAGGTCCTAGTTAACTGTAAGCTGGCAAACATTGGGCAAGGAAGAAGACCCTGGTAATTACAGATGTGGGAGTCTCCCTTTATTGCCTGGCAAAATTATGGAGAAAGTTATTCTGGGATTTACTGAAAAACTCCTGAAGAACCATGCAGTCATTGATCACAGCCAACATAGGTTCATGAGGGGAAGGTCCTGTTTAACAAACATAATTTCCTTTCATGACAAGGTCACCCATCTATTTGGCCAAGGGAAGGCAGTTGATATAATCTTCTTGGATTTCAGTAAGGCTTTCGATACTATTTCTCACAGTATCCTTCTGGACAAAATGTCCAACATACAGTTAGACAAATGTATAATAAAATGGGTGAAAAATTGGGTGACGGGTTGGGCTCAAAGTGTTCTAGTAAACATGGTTACATCTGGCTGGTGGTCAGTCACTAATGGGATTCCCCAAGTCTCCATTTTAGGGCCATTTCTCTTCAATGTTCTCATAAAGGTCTTCACTGTAGGACTTGAAAATATTCTGGGTAAGTTTGTGGATGACACTAAATTGGGAGGAGCTGTCAAGGGTAGAGAACCCTTGCAGAGAGATCTTGACAAATTAGGGATCTGGGCAACAAACAACAATATGATGTTTAAAAAGAGCAGTTTCTGGATTCTGCACATGGGAAGGGGTAACCCTTCAGAATGGGGGATGAGAGGCTGGAGAGCAGGCTCACAGAAAGAGATCTGAGGGTTTTAGTCAACAGCCAGTTGAAGATGAGTCAACAGCATGCCCTGGCAGGAGAGCCAGGAGTGCCAAATGTATCCTGGAGTGCATCAGGCACAGCATTGCAATGAAGAAGCATTTGAACAATGCTCTCAGACATGTGGTCTGATTTTTAGGAGGTCTTTTGTGAAGCCAGGAGTTGGACTCTATGATACTTGCGAGCTCCTTCCAACTCAGGATATTCTAGTCTTGTATACTCTAGTTATTAGTTGGTAACAAACGTACCTTCCATTATCATAGCTCTGTGTTTACAACTATATACCAACTTGACCGATTTTGAAATAATAAGATTTTATTTTATTTTATTTTATTTATTTATTTTTCTAGGAGAGTCATAACAAAGTAAATGGTTATGTTACCATTCACCATACAGGTCTTTTCCTAACAGGTCTCCTAGGCACCATCTTTTCACTAGTGTTTTGAACTAAGACTCTGTGGGCTGTGAAAAATAGTAAACTAAATATAAATTTCTCCACTGAAGTGACTTTATGCAAATGAGTCACTAATGCAGTCTCCAGGATGTTGCCAGCCCAATCTGTTTCTGTCTTAGCATTAACTTCATAACATATGTTTGCATCTATTTTATGATACTGGTAACACTTATCTTGTGTGAACCAGGAATTGGCCCCAAAACTTTTGAGTAGTAGCAGCTTGCTATACAATACAGGAAACTGTTGTATAGATCCTTTAAAAATGATTTAAAACGTTCCCAAAACATCACTTACATAAATTGCTCTTTTGAAGGATTACAGAATAAATGGATAAATTCATTCTAGCAATTACACATTCTGATGTATTTTTTCATGCTAGGCTATACTGCAATGTGTCATTTCTAGTGACTTTCCTACTTTGTTTCCTTAGCATTTCAGAGATGACATGCTGTTACTGTAACTAATGTAATCTTACAGGACCTAAGTAATTTTGCATGCTATAAGTTATCAATAAAGAGTTTCACTGTTTTGTTTTGCCTACTTTTATTTATTTAGAACAATGAAAAAAAATGACATTTTGTTAATGACAGGTACAATAGTCTTTGCTTTCTACTATGTTTTAAAATAACCACAAGCTACAAAATGTGAAAAATCTTTCTAAATATTATACACATGAAAATACTTTTTGATTGCACAGCACTTCTTTTAAAAGTGCATCTGCTTTTCAAACTCATAAAAATTGAGTTGTATATGTAAATAGTCAACATGAGGTTGCTATTATATCTCTTGTGCTCCCAATAAAAATGAAAATTTGAACCTGAAAAAGCAAGTCATGGTCATGGTAAGAATGGATCTGAATCCCTCAGGCTGAAATGGATATTTTACCTTTATCTCCAGTTTCTTGCATGGTTCATAAAACTTTACATAGAATGTTGGCAAGATCTTCTCTTTTTCTGGCTATGCTTTGAAAGAAAATAATGATCCATATGCAGTAATAGCCAGAGATGCTTAAGTACAGAGAAAAGTTCAAGTCTCTTCTTTTTAATTTGATGCAAATATCTACCTGAAGGTTAGCCTATGCAATGAAAAACAGTGGAATTTCAGATACTGGTTTCCATGGTCTTCCTGATATCCTTAATCAAGATAAGTATTTTGAAGTGTCTAACTCTTCTGTGTGCTGCATAGGCATTCTCTCAAACATATTTGAATTTTAATAAAAAGACCTTATATATAATTTCTAAAGAAGATGCAGCCTAAAATTTTGTGAGGAAAAAACTCCATTTCTAACCCCAGTGCAGGTTAATGAAGATAATTCCTATCTTCTTTCCACCTATGAATTTGAAACTGGGTACTGAATCATCTGATATGCAGGGACAAAAATTTCATCTTGGATTTTGCTTGGTGAGGAGAGGAGGGAAAGGTAGGGGGGTGGAGGGGAATGTGCTGATCTCTTATTTCTGGTGAACAGCAGTAGTACCTGAGGGAACAGCATAAAGCTGCAACAGGGTTAAATGTTAGGAAAAGGTTCTTCACTAAGACCCTCTCAGTGGTCAAGCATTGGAACAGGCTCCCCAGGGAAGTGGTCACAGCACCAAACCCACTGAAGTTCAAGAATTGTTTGGACAATGCTGTCAAACGTGGTTTGATTTTGGGGTGATCATGTATGGCCTCATGTGTGGGTTTTCATGTGATGATCCTTGTGGGTCCCTTCCAACTTGGCATATTTTGTTCTGTTCTATTGACCTGTCTGTAGTGAGTATCATTCTTTTTTTCCTGAACAGGTTCTCAATGATGCTGTCATTACTGTGATTTTCAGTATTTTTTTCACTGCTAACGTATAAACAAACAACCACACCAATAACAATAACAAAACCACAGATATTGTTCAAGTATAAACAAAATCAGGGACATCATTATAAGAAGTAAAACTAGACCACTGGGAGAATAGCAAAGAAAATTATCTTCCCAGGATATTGTGTCCAAAGTTACAAATGTGGGGAAACAAAGAAGATAACAACCAAGTCTTAGTTCAGACTAGCAAAGAAAGAAGAAAGTGAGGCAAAGAGATGCAGTAAAGGTACTCCTTAAGGAACAAGTGGAAGAATATGTAAGAAATCAGAGAAGGAAAGACTGTTGGCTGTATAAACATGGGAAAACAAATATATTTTCATTATCTATATTTATATATTTATTCATCTATGGATGAGCAGACACGCAATATTTCCTATTAAAATACTAACTTTCATATCTGAGTGTTTTGTTTGTTTGTTTCTAAACTTTAATTCGAAAGAGAGAAATGCATATAAGAAATACATATCAGACTTTCTGACAGAGCTGATTACTCTGTCTTAAAAGATAATTGAAACATAGTAGTTAAAAGTTGTATATGCTGTTATATTTAAAATTGTTCATTTATTTAAACAAATGTATAAAGTGTGCCTATTTAAGTGTTTTCTAGCTTGCATTTGTACAGGCAGGTAAGATTCCTAGTGCTGTTCAAGCAAGCATTTACATGTATGAGAAAGAAAGAGATACTCTGAGAGATTTATCAAAAGCATTACTTGAAAACCTTTCTAGGGTCTCTTTATGCTTTGTTTATGATGCTCCTCCTCTGTCATTAACTATAGGACATGTCTAAAATAACATGTAATGCTAATTCAGTTTGATTTCATGAAAGGACATCTTCAATAACACTCCCTCCTTTGTTGTTGTTGTTTGTTTGTTTTCTGTTCTGTTGTCTTTTATATGATTTACATGTGCATTCTTCTCTGAAGTAGTTTTTCCTGGTTGAAAATTATATAGCAGGATATGTGGAAGGAGACTGTCTGCTTCCTTCAAGGTATCAGGTTAAAGGAACCGTAAATAAGAACACAGAGAAACAAAGCTGACCAGCAGATGATAGAAGAGAATAAGAACAAGACTGTCAGTCGCACTAATGGATAAGGATACATGCAGTGTGAGAAGGTTTATTTTTTCAGCTGGGAGGATAAGGAAAGGGGATCGAGGAGACAACATAAAGACATAAAAACAGATGAACTATTGTTAACAAAGACAACCAGAAACAAATGACTGGTCAGTCATACAAATTGATGGGCTGTCAAGAAACTGCAGACAAAACAGAACATTGTGAGTGACATATATCTTAGGGCGCAGGATATTGGAAGGGGTTGGTGGGGCTTTGCCAAATGAAGAGGCAATGTGCAGGAAAAGGGGGAGTATGGAAAAAAAAAAAAAAAAAAAAAAGGGGGCAGACAGAAAAAAATATAAAAGTGCTGGTGGCAAGTATAATGGTGCTGGCCGTTACACTTATCTGATTGAGACAGAAACCTGGGCTGGAGCAGCTAGAGAAGGCAGCCATACACCTCTTAACACAATATGTGTACTTTAATGCAGAATTTCTTTATTCAGTTTGGAAAGAAAATAAATCCACACTATTTTCTTTATTTCAACATCTACAGTTCAAAAAGCTAAGTGTTGTTAATACATATTTGTGAAGGACCACTTTTTATTTAATAAACTCAGATTAAGAGATAAGAAAGTCTTAACTTTATGTATCAAGCTAAAAATGTCATTCTAGCCTTTTCTCTCAAATTGGCTCTCAGGCAACTATTAGAAGAGCACAGTATGGATAAGCTGCTGGATGTCTTATGATGACATATTTTTCCTTAGTAGCAAATTTCTTTTTCCATCATAAAAATATAAAGTGGTAGATGCTTTGTGGATAAAAGGCAATTAACAGCTCCAGTATTGATATTTAGTCTATAGTAATATATAAGTCCATGTCAACCTGTTAAATATAAACTTTTGAGACTAAGAAGCCAAAAAGATGTCCAAACTCAGATCGTTAGTAAATCAAAATGTGTTTTTCCTCTGCAAATATAATTTCTTTCAACATATGTAAATGAAAGGCAAATAAAAATAATGTAAAAATATTTCCACATGTTTAAATAGGTACAGCACAGAAATAGTCCAGACTATAAATCCATAACACTCATGTAGCTTAAATTATATCAAGGTTTCATGCCTTCTGTAGAGCATGCAAGAGAAGAGTTCCAAGAAGTTGCAAAGGTAGGGACATTATGTAATTGTGTATCATCAAGTCAGCATAAAGTTCTCAGACATAAGAAGCTAGAATCTCTGTAACTAAAGTAGAAGCAAGCTAGATATCAGTACAAGTGCAGTTAACTAGTCAGATCTAGACAACCAGAATGCAAATTTCTTATTCTTCCCAATTCCTTCCCAGTACCAAAACAGAAAGTGGGTGTTCTGAAATTTTCAAGATCTTTGCGGGCTCTTTACTTTAATGAAATACTTGTAGTCCATGTTGCACAATCGGAGTCACAGGAAAGAAGCAGGACTCCCAGGAACTCTCTGATTAAGGCATGAATACATAAGCTAATGCTAACTCATGATATGCACTATTAATATAGCACTTTATTTCTATGTAATATCTATGGATCAATCTCTTAAGTACCTGTGGTGGTTTTACCGTGCTGGGCAGCTGAACACCACAACCGCTCTCTCACTCTCCTTCAGATGAGGAGGGGAAGAAGTAAAGGAAAGAACAACTCACGGGTTGAGATAAGGATAATTTAATTAAAGGAATATATATCTATATTAAGGAAATATTATTAATTAACAATTCAACTAAAGGGAAAAAGGGGAAAAGGTAGGGGGAAAGGGAACAACAAAACAAAACAAGTAAAGGCTATGTGGAAGTGCAGAGGAAATAAATTATTCTCTACTTCCCACAAATGAATGATGCCTGACCACGTCCTTGAAGCAGGGCCTCAACGCACGTAGCCAGTGTTTGGGAGGACAGACGTTTTCACAACGAAAGCCCACCCCTCCCCTCTTCCTCCTTCTTCCACCTTTTATTGATGAGTGTAACATCATATGGTATGGAATATCTCTTTGGTTGGTTTAGGTCAGCTGCCCTGGTGATGTTTCTTTCTCACTTTTTTGCCCACCCCCCAAGAGGGTTAGAGAAAGTCCTGATGCTGTGCCAGCACTTCTTAGCAGCAGACACAACACTTAGTGTGATAACAGTGCTGTTCAAGTGCAGAGCGTGGCACTGTATGGGCTGCTGCAGGGAAAGTTAACATCCCAGCCAGACCCTGTACAGTACCAAGCTATACTCTTCAGATATTACATAGGATTGTGTTTTAACAAATCTCTCTGAAAATCTACAATTAGGATGTCTAGTGAATCCATGAATTCCAGGTGCTGGCATAGGTTACTGCTTCTGAGATTTCTGCTTGCAGTTGAAACATACATTTATGAAATATTTTCCTTTTTAAACTGTTAATTCAATTTCAGGGTATAATGGATCAAGAAAGGTATCCATATATTAAATGCTTGCAGTGAAATTGTCTAAGATTTTAAATGAATTCTTATTTGTGTTTAAAGCAAATATTTTGGTCTATCTCATTATCTGAGGATAATAGAATAATTCAACTTTGAAGTGATCCCAGAAGATCTATAGTCTAACTTTCTGCTTAAAATGGGGTCAACTATAAAGTAAGACCAGGTCCCACAAGGATTTATCCAATCTGCACTTGAAAACCTCCAAGGATGAAATCTGTGCAAGCTTCTCTGAGCAACCTTTTCCAGTATTTGCTTGCCCTCCTCATGACCAAGTTTTTCCTTATACCAGGTATTTTATAGTATCATAGCTTCACAGAATATCCCAAATTAGAAGGGACCTACAAGGATTATCAAGTCCAACTCCTGGGTCTGCAGAGGACCACTCAAAAATCAGAGCCATTTCCTTTCCAGGTATTACTGAATGGTGGCTAATTTTGTGGGGTGTAATGACCACACGGACACCAGGGTTCTTTTAGGATCAGTAACTGCTGCTACTTTATTGATGACATAACTTCAGCTCTCTCTTACTGAGGCCTAAATTCATCTCTCATATGGAGGGCATAACTTCATTATACTTGTTGCATCCCCATCTTGAGGACAGGTTCCCTTCCTATGCTATTCGCCCCACAGCAGTCCTTTTCCACTAACTATTCATTGGTCAAGCAGCTTTGCCCGGCAACCACCAAACCCCAGCAACTTCCATGCCTTAACAGCAGGAGAACAAGCAACCCGAGACGGCAGGGCGTCTCCTGAATCACCCTTCTTTGTTCCTTCTAAACTCTTTACATTCCTGATGGCCTCATCGCTAAGAGTCTGATGTTGTTACCAGCCATGGGGCTTGTCGACCCCCATGGCCACACTCCCACAATTTTGCATCAGAGTATAATGTTATTTCAGCTTTTTCAACCAAATACAACAAAGCAAGATAAAAATCACAAGTTAAAGTAAAAGCCTACACTTAATGATAGATACAAAAACATTTGTGAGACAATTTGAAGTTAAACTCTGATGAGATCTGGATGAGCAAATTCAAAAGTACTCCAAAAACGTCTAATAACACAGTTTGTATGTTCTTTAACCTCTCATTACTAAACTTACCCCAGTATCTACAGAATATTCTTAGAACTGCTGACACCCTCACACAGCAAAGCATCTTAATGCTTACCTGTTGTGGTTTAACCCGGCCGGCAGCTAAACACCACACAGCCGTTCGCTCACCCTCCCCCCTCCCTCTCTGGGATGGGGGAGAGAAACAGAAAAGTGAAACGAGAGTTGAGATAGAGACAGTTTATTAAGATAGGAAACAATAATAATAATAATAACAGTAATAATAATAATAGTGTATATGAAACAAGTGATGCACAATGCAATTGCTCACCACCCGCTGACCGATGCCCAGTCTATCCCGAGCAGCCTGGCCCCCCCAACCCGGCTAGCTACCCCTATATACTGTTTAGCATGACGTCAGATGGTATGGAATACTCCTTTGGCCAGTTTGGGTCAGCTGTCCTGCGTCTGTCCCCTCCCAGCTGTTGCTGTACCCCGAGCCTGCCTGCTGGCAGGACAGAGCGAGGAGCTGAAAAGTCCTTGGCTTGGTACAAGCACTGCTCTGCAACAACCAAAACATCGGCATGTTATCAGCATTCTTCCCATCCTAATCCAAAACACAGCATTCCACCAGCTACTAGGAGGAAAACTGTCCTAACTGAAACCAGGACATATATCCACCCCTTATTCCATACCATTTATGTCATGCTGAGGTTACATTCTTTTCAATACATTTTAATTAATCACCATTTTCATCTATGGTATATAGCAATCATGGTAGTGATGACATACAGTATTATACAGTAATTAATATAATACAATTCAGCTCATGGGCTATTTTCACCCAGTATTAAATCCCCCTGAGGTACACATCGGACCTCCCCATTTTTTTGCATTACCCACCAAGTGCATCCAGGTCCCTGAGCAAAAGCAATCCCACGAACGGTTTTGCCTTTTCCTGAGGCAGGAGTAGCCCAGACTGTCTTTCCCAGCATGTTTCTTATATGCACTACAGGAACTTTATCCCCTTCTACAGTACGTAACAGGCCTGATTGGGCAGGTTCAGCTCGGTTAGCAGATCCCCTAGTATTGACTAACCAGGTGGCCTTTGCCAAATGTGTGTCCCAGTTTTTAAATGTCCCAGCACCCATTGCTTTCAGTGTAGTCTTTAACAGTCCATTATATCGCTCAACTTTCCCGGAGGCTGGTGCATGATAAGGAATGTGATATACCCATTCAATACCATGTTCTTTGGCCCAAGTGTCTATAAGGTTGTTTCGGAAATGAGTCCCGTTGTCTGACTCAATTCTTTCTGGGGTGCCATGTCGCCATAGGACTTGTTTTTCAAGGCCCAGGATAGTGTTCCGGGTGGTGGCATGGGGCACAGGATATGTTTCCAGCCATCCGGTGGTTGCTTCCACCATTGTAAGTATGTGGCGCTTGCCATTGCGGGTTTGAGGGAGTGTGATGTAATCAATCTGCCAGGCCTCTCCATATTTTTATTTCAGCCATCGTCCTCCGTACCAGAGAGGCTTTGACCGTTTGGCTTGCTTGATTGCGGCACATGTTTCACAATCATGAATAACCTGTGCTATAGCGTCTATGGTCAGGTCCACCCCTCGATCACGAGCCCATCTGTATGTTGCATCTCTGCCTTGATGGCCTGAGGTGTCATGGGCCCATCGGGCTATAAATAATTCACCTTTATGTTGCCAGTCCAGGTCCACCTGAGCCACTTCGATCTTAGCAGCCTGATCCACCTGCTGGTTGTTTTGATGTTCTTCAGTAGCCCGATTCTTGGGCACATGAGCATCTACATGGCGTACCTTTACAACTAGGTTCTCTACCCAGGCAGCAATATCTTGCCACAATGCCGCAGCCCAGATGGGTTTACCTCTGCGCTGCCAGTTGTTCTGCTTCCATTGCTGTAACCACCTCCACAGGGCATTTGCTACCATCCATGAATCAGTATAAAGGTAGAGAACTGGCCATTTTTCTCGTTCAGCAATATCTAAAGCCAGTTGGATGGCTTTCACTTCTGCAAACTGACTCGATTCACCTTCTCCCTCAGTAGCTTCAGCAACTTGTCGTGTAGGACTCCATACAGCAGCTTTCCATCTCCGATGCTTTCCCACAATACGACAGGACCCATCAGTGAACAGAGCATATCTCTTCTCATCTTCTGGTAGCTTGTTGTACAGTGGGGCTTCGTCAGCACGGACCACTTCCTCTTCTGGTGATATCCCAAAGTATTTGCCTTCTGGCCAGTCCATAATAACTTCCAAGATTCCTGGGCGACTGGGGTTTCCTATTCGAGCCGCTCAGCACTCTTCCCATCCTAATCCAAAACACAGCATTCCACCAGCTACTAGGAGGAAACTGTCCTAACTGAAACCAGGACATTACCTCACTCCTAGGTCTGGGTCTATGGTATGACTCTTCAATGAGGTTGTTACATTTTGAGGGCCACTTCAATTTCAGTGAATGGTTTCATGACAGGCTCTGTGCTGGATCTTGTATCTGTTTAACAGACAACACACAGGAATCCCATGGAGCAAGGAGCGGAACGCTGTAGTCCTTTCTCTCCTCTGTCACCACCAGGCTACAAAATCCTGCTTTCTTTTATTGTTCTTTTATTCGTCCAATGGATTTTACACAGTTACAGAGTTCAAGAAACCCTCCACAGAGATGGGAAATGAGAGGTTAACTTCAACTGAATCTCTATTGAAGAGCTTGTAAAAACCATATATTCTAGGCAAAAAAATATCACACAAAATTTAATGGTATCTCCACTATGTCTGCTGTTATAGATTGTTCAGGAGCCAATTGCATAAATTTGCAATTATAAATTTATTAGTAAGCACAACAAGCAAAACAGCGCTGGGCGGCCTGGGAGTCTGTGCTCCACTAACGGCACGCAACCCCCCCCTCCCCCCCCATAACAGTCACAGTTTTGTCTTCTTGCAGTTCTGAGATGACGTGTCACATTCCAGCGTGTTCTGGTATCGTCTGCGGCTGCGCATCCTGTTGCTAGGGGGTCTTTTTTCTTCCCTCTGGTGGTCGTGGGGAAGAAGGCCGCAGTCTTCCTCTGCGTTGTGACTGATCCTCTTCCTTATTTGGTCTTCTCCCACCAGTTTATCTATCCACTGTCTGCACAACATTCTCTCAACCGCTACCTTGGTACAGCCTGTTTTCTCAGCAGGATATCGCAACATTTGTTGCTGTCTTGAGAACTTTAATGCATCAATTGTTCTCTGTATCTAACAACCGTACAGGACTGTTACAGCCTTTACAAACCTCCTTATTAATTTGTTTAGACAAAGGACAATGAACAAACATTTATTATCTATTACATCTGCCAGTTAAACAGGAAGAGCATCCATTTGGACCTGTGATAAATAAGTGAACAGAGTTCCAAATAGGATTCCAATTCAAGTTAATTTATTTGAATAGAGGCAAGAAAACAGTGCTGGGTGTGCCAGGAGTCTCCGCTCCACCAAGACGCACACCTTACAGTTCCCATCCCTGGTTTATATCTCTTCTACTATTGCATATTCAAAGTGGGCATGTCCTCCTCCGAGCATGTCCTCTTCATCTTCTGGCATCTTCTTGAGTCTTCTCGACCCCAGCCCCCATGTAGGCTCCCCCCACAGACTTCTGGCTTAACACTGCACAGCCAGCAACAAAACTAGTCTTCTCAACCCCAGCACCAACACAGGCTTCCCCGCAGAATGATTAAAAGTGCTAATGGTCCAGCAACAAAACTGGTGGGGGCCGGTCCTGTCAGAAGTCCATTGCAGAACACAAGAACTACATAGATACATTAACCACAGAACACAAAAACTATATACATACATTAACCATCTTTCTTAGTCTCTCGGTTATACAAGGATGTATAAAACAGAAGGTCACAATCTATCATGCGGCCCTAGCATTGCTCCACATTGACATGAATCAGATGAACACATTTCACAAACCTTTGCAGCAGACTAACTGGAATACCTATATACAAAAATAAATTTTCAGGTGTAAAACCAAACCTTACATGAACACCTAAATTAGTATTTCAGTTTGGAACTTAAGCACAGGAAATAGAAATATTTTAGCTATAGCCTTCTTTCTCTTCAGTGTTTTCTACTGACAGACTCTTAAATTCCCTTCATTTTGGGACACTGGCTTTTGTTGCTGCCACTTTCATAATTGAATTATTCCAGTGTGTAGTAAAGGTATCAAAATTAATCCAATTTAGTGAATTTCTAAAATAAAACTGTATATTCAAGTGAAGAGTATATATAGTAAAGAGTTACATATGCATGAAGTTTCCTAGAACGCCTATACATATGCATAACCTGTCCCCGCTTAGTATTAAAATTAGCTCCAAGAAGTCATTTCCATCCTCCTTATCTCGGAGCCCTTGGTCACAGTCTGAACCATAAGGTTGGTTTGATCCGGTTCTTGGGGCCCCAGATGGTCATCTGGTCCTTGCGGCCCCAGTGGCTTATGTGGAGGCCTAAGCACAGCACAGAAACAGTACATCGCAAATGTAGCACATATTAAGCAATGAGTGTTGTCTATATATTTATTCTTAATCAGTCACTCTCTAATTTCTAATCCCATGTTTCAGTCCCCCCTTTTCTGGAAAATCTAGTAAATTCTTTTACTTAATACAACAACTTTTCTTCCCAATTTCTATGATATATATCCCTCAATGCTTTGCCATGTACTTTCTTTCATCAAGGAAGCTAATATCGCCATTCGTTGTAACAATTTCCAATTTGAAACAAGCATTAAAAAAGACAATATTAAACTTATACCAACTAATATCAATAAAACAATAATTGGGTGACATAATGTGTTCAAAATCCCAGTTGCAGCTGACAACCATCCAAAGAGTGCATCCCACCAGTTGTGCTTTGTGTCTTGTTTTACACTCTGCACAACCCTGCTTATTTCGTTTGTATCATGATGTACAGTTATTAGAATCTTCTCTCAATTTTCCTGAATGGTTTTTGAAATTTTCATCAGGTCTTGGTGTTTAACTAGCTGCTTCACTAAAGTGAGGTCCATCCCAATGGGTGTAAGCAATAACTTGTGATACATTGTGTTGTTAGACTTGACCTACTGGTGGGATACCACTGGTGCCAAATACAGAAAATCATACCCGATAATTCTAACAAAGTTACAAATACAAAAGAATGATTTTTGTTACGGAGAGTTATGTTTTCCTTATCTTCTTCTACAAAAGCACAAGCAGTTCTTAACCACACACACAGCCTTGACCAATATATACAAGCACAGTCTTTTGACTAGTATTTGGATGAATTTCAAAGTGGCAAACACCTTGCTCAATGTCAAGATATACATCCTGAGCGTCAGTTGTGCTGCTTTCACAAATAAATCCTTGTTGTTCCTGGGTAACACATGATTCCAGATTTACAGACTGCCATTTCCTATTCATTTTACATGCGAAAGAACTTCTTCACGGTAAGGGTGATGGAGAGGTTGTGCAGTCTCCTTCTCTGGAGATATTCAAGGCCCGTCTGGACTCCTACCTGGGCAGCCTGCTCTAAGGAACCTGGGCAGCCTGCTCTGAGGAACCTGCTTTGGCAGGGGGGTTGGACCCAAAGATCTTTCGAGGTCCCTTCCAATCCCTACAGTTCTGTGATTCCCCATCCGTGCCAATGTTCTATGCTCCAAAGGATAGAGCACTCTCTCTACAGGGTTTAATCCTAGTGCAATGATGGGGTGGATAATGTAAACTGTGGCATTACGTATAGCAAGCACAAAGGCAGCAGCCATATAAACAATGGGATCATAGGTAAAATTTACCAGAGTCCACCAAGACTGGAACTTTCTCTCAAAATCATTAGCATTGTCCCAAAGAGTTTCGGACTTCAGCTGGGAAAATGCCTTCATTTCCTTCCCTAATGATCAAAGTAGCTGTTGCCTGTATCCATAACTGTGCTTGTATACAACTAAGAGCTAAAGATACATTATCTTGAACCATACTAAGTGCATCTATTATTAGTTTGTGGTCTTGGTCTTCAGCCTTTTCCCATCTCAGTAACACCTCTGAAACTTGCCATTGGCTATTTCGCAATGCCAATAAAGATGATTGTAGGGGCTGTTTTAGTTTTGTCAAATCACTTGTTGCTGTGACTAGCTTATTCATTAATATTTCTACATTAATCATTTGGCACCCTATTCTAATTTTGTCCCCTACAGTTCTTTGGTGTGTACAATCTTACCCTAATTTTTGCCATTCTGATAATGTATGTAAATGGTCACCATTTGTTCGTCAAAAAAACATAACTGCTACCTTTCCATGAATGCTCTTATCCTCTGTTGTTATGGCTTAGGACCAAGGCCAATCACCATTCTCTATTATCATAGAGGTACCTTCCAATTTTTGAATCACAATTACAACTATAAGCCACACAAATAAAAGAATTTTGTAAACTAAATTTCAGCTAACTATATTACTAAATACTCCCGACCGTAATGTCCTCATTTTGCTCAAATGAGCTTTAGCTTCAATTCACCCTCTCCCGGTGTTACTTTCCAGGGTGCTTCTGGAGCTTTCTTCACTTGAGAATGGTGAATCCAGGCACTCTGTTCCTTGATCTTAATTGCAGTGAAGGTAGTAAGGAGCAGCTGGTATAGTCCTTCCCACTGTTGTTTCAAAGTGTTCTCTACAAGAGACTTAGTTACCTCTTGGGCTTTGGCAGTCCTACTGGGGAAAACCTCTGGCCATCCTGAAAAGGTATCTGTTAACACCAGTAAATATCAACACCCCCCCTTTCTTGGAAGTTCAGAAAAGTCAATTTGCCACCGTTGCCCAGGCCCATGGCCTTTTCCAATTTTACCCAGTTTTGGTTTGGGGGCATTTCTGGAGTTAGTCTGGAGACAAAGATCACATTTAGCTATTTGAGTGATGGTAGCATATAAGTTCCTGGCAATAATGTTTCCAATTAGATAGTTATAAAAAGCGTCTATTCCCCAATGTGTTTTCCAGTGTTTTTCCTTTACCAGTGACCACAATAAATTGGAGGGGATGACTAGCTTCCCCTTCCCTTCTTTCGTAATAGCCCATCCCTCTTGGTTATATTTTCCTTTTTGACTTTCGATTAATTTTCTATCCTTTTTGTTATATACAGGCTTACCTTCAAGGGGAATCTGCCCGACTGGAATCAGGACTCCTTCAGTTGCTACCCCACCTTCTGCTTCTTTTTTTGCCTCTCTGTCTGCCAGATCATTTATTTCCTCCAATTCTGAGCTCACCTTCTGGTGTGCCTCGATGTACATAATTGCTACCTTTTCAGGCGGCTATGATTTTTATTTTTATTTTTCTGGCGAGTTCCACAGACCTCTTTCTTTCCAGATGGCTCCATGTGCATGTACAACCCCAAATGCATATCTTGCCTTTTGCTTTTTTCTAAGGCACGGGTCAGAGCAATTATCTCAGCCTTTTGTGCAGAGGTTTCTGTTGGCAAAGGTCCAGATTCTATTATCTCTCTGCAAGTGGTAACTGCATACCCAGCATGTCATTTTCTGCTGATGACGTAGCTGCTCCCATCAGTAAACCAGATTTCCACATCATCAAAAGGAGTGTCCTTCAGATCTGGATGGCTGGAGTAGGTAGCTTCGATGGTCTCCAGGCAGTCATGATGTACTGGCTCCCCTTGGTTTCCGCTGAGGATTTCAGGAACCTTTGTGGGGAAAGCCAGTGACCGCCTTTCACTTCCAGCACTGCAAACACATCCAGGCCACACATGCTTCTTCTGTCTGGGTAGCTATTAGGAGGTCATCTATGTGCTGCAACAGCCTTCCTTCTCCTGATGGGGCTTCCCAGGTCTCCAAGTCCTTTGCAAGTTGTTCTCCGAACAAGGTGGGTGAGATCTTAAATCCCTGAGGCAATCTTGTTTTGCACCCACTCTTAGGGCTTTTCCAATCAAATGCAAAGATTTTCTGGCTGGCTTCATGGAGAGGGAAGCAAAAGAAGGCATCCTTCAGGTCTAAAACAGTAAACAAAGTTAGCTCTGGTGTTAAGCATGTTAATCATTTATCAGGCTAATTCCTTCTCTATCCTCCTTTTTCAAGGAGTATTGTTTAATTCTGACTGGCTGTTTTCCTTCCTTAAGTTTAATTTGTATTGGAAGTGCATTTTTCGCCTTCCCTGGTACATTAGAAGATCATACTCCAGAAAAAACTTGGCTTAGGATCTCCTCACTAATTTCCTCTTTGTTCTCAATACCTGTCAGTATCAAACTCAACACTTCCACATATCTTTGATCATTTACCTCCAGAATAATCTCCTCATTTTTCCAATAAATCTCTCCCTAGGAGTGACTCTGGGGAGCTGGGCACCTATAAGAACTTGTGAATGCCCCACTCTTTCCCATATTTGTAAATATGCTATTTCAGATTGGCCAGTTGCCCTCCTTCACTACAACGTAATCATTCCCCACTGTTACTAATGCTTTATATAAAACTGAATATGTTGCCCCCCCCGTCCACCATAAGTTCCACCTCTTTTCCCTCCTTCCCCAGCTTCATTTTTATAACCAGCAGATTTGCTGGGGTAGATTCCCTCAGTCCTCTTAGTCGTCTTTTGCATGTGTGACCACCACCTCCCCTCCCCGGTTCCCTTTTCCTTTTCTTTTATTTTCCGGGCATTCATTTTTCCAATGCCCAGATTTCTTACATAGGGCACATTGATCCTTGCCTAGCCAAGGCTCTTCCTGCCTGGGCCTCCTTTTTCCTTCTTCCCTAGCTGCTATCAGCCTCTTCTGCATGTTTAATTGAGGAAGATAAAAGTACTCTCTCCTTCCAGATTGCCCCGTGTGCATACACCACACCAAAGGCATATTTCAAATCTGTACAAATGTTTGCCAGCTCAAGAGCTCTTATCAAGGTGATGATTTCCACCTTTTGGGCTTGGGTTTGTTACTGCATATTCCTGTGAGGAAAAATCCCTAGTGGACGAAGCTGCTGCCATCTATATGCCAGTCCTCCACATCTTCAAGGGGTGTTTCCTAGAAATCTGGTCAGCTGGAGTATACTGTGTCCATGGTCTTGATGCAATCATGAATGGGTGATCTGGAATCTCTGTTACTGAGAAAAGAGGCTGGGTTCACAGTATTAGTGCCAATAAAATAAAATAAAATAAAATAAAAGTAAACTAATATTCCATGATACACATTCCTTTTCTTCTTCAGTATCTATCATTTGTGTATTACAACAGTGTCCCCTTTTCCTGAAGGGGTCTTTCAAACTTCAAGATCACAGACTAGTTGTTTCCCGAATATAGTGGGGCTATTCTTGAACCCCTGTGGTAACACTGCCCAAGTAATCTGAGTTTTCCGTCCTCTATTAGGATTTTCCCATTCAAAGTCAAAGTTTCTGGTTTTCAGTTGCCACGAGCAGGCAGGAAAAAGCATCCTTTAAATCTAGGACCATGAACCAAACTTGACTGTTTTTCTCATTTTGTAATTCCAATCATTTTTCCCAATTTAAATTTTGAGCATTATAAAAAAAATAAACGCCTTTTCCTGTTGGCCGGTTGCTCCTATTACATTTACAGACTAATTAACACAGAGAAAGAAGCTCCCTTAACCAACAAAAATTCAAGCCTCTCTTTTTATTCCCTAGCTTTATTTCAACCAGTGGACTTGCTAGGGTAGATGCCTCAGGTTCCCGTTATTCCCGACTGTTTTAAGTTTATCCTGCAGCCTAAGAAAATTTCTTTCTGATATCAGGGGTCAAATGCCCTAGAAAGAGGCTAGCCAATTGCCTCTGTTTGTTTTCTCAAGTCAGTCTGTCTGCAGCCCAAAACTCTCTTATGACAGGAGTTATAGAGCTATAACTGCATTAAAAAGTGAGCTAAAGATTCTAATCACCTTTTTGTGATTTTGGTAACATATATGAAGACAAAATCTAATTTCATTGTATTTATTATTTTATTTATTTTTATTTTATTTTTAATCAATGAGTGAATGATAGTCTCTTTTAAGAAGGGTCCAAACAAGCCATAAACTTGAGGGACTTGCTCACTCTGTCTAGTCTTCACCAAAGCTTAATTCACATCCACTGGATAAAAAAAAAAAAAAAAAAAAAAAAAAAAAAAAAAAAAAAAAAA
>CM021765.1:17852233-17897579 GCA_011076525.1 Nettapus auritus | reverse complement strand
TTTTTTTTTTTTTTTTTTTTTTTTTAATACCCATTACTTTGAAGGGTAATGCTCATTCTAAATTATGTATAGACTTCATTTAAAATAAATGATTTAAAAACCCTTGGGGGCAAAACCATGTCTGGTGTATCTTGCCTAACTTCAGTGGAGTTACACAAGGTTGAATCGAGGTTTATGTCCTCTCATTTTTTTTTTTTATTTTTTATTTTTTTATTTTTTTATTTTTTATTTTTTCACAGAGTAGTTATAGTTGCCCCATCCTTGGAAGTGTTCAAGGCCAAGTTGGATAGAGCAATTTGGTCTAATAGGAGGTGTCCCTGCCCAAGGCAGGGGGCTTGGAATTAGATGATCTTTAAGGTCTCTTCCAACCCAAACCTTTCTATGATTCTATGATTTGTTGTCAGCCTGAAGAAAAACAAAGACACTCCTTTAAAAATTTGGATTATTTTATATTTTCTCTCTTGTTGTCTAGTTTTGTTTTACATCCTTAATAAAAACTTATATTAGTGGTTTTTATGCATTTATCTTTATATTTGGTAACATTTTGGGGCACTATGATAAAATCAACAGGAATTAATGTAATTGTTTCCAGACAGATTCAATAACTCTAATTACCAGCATTTCTAGTCCCACTGCATAATATGCTTAACAATCCAGTGTACTGAAGAAAATGTAACCACTGCTGACTCAATGTTCTTTTATGTTTATGTAAAGAGAACAATCAGAAAAGTAAATAATGAAAAAAAATGAATTTGTAAATATATGTTCATCATAGAATTATCATTAACCATATTGCAGAGATCCATAGAAATATATAAAAAATCCAATCAGGAATCTTTTGTCATGATGTATCCACAGTTAGAGAAAATTGTATGAACACATTATATGAAATGATGTGTCATCACAGTAATGCATTTTTAAACTGAAAAACATGTCTTATATCCTAAAATAACTAGTTTTTTTTTGTTTTTTTTTTTTTTTTTTTTTTTTTTTTTTTCTGATGTGGTATATTCATTACTGTCTTCATACTCTTCCACACCCTTATTGTTATATTCTACTTTACTGAAAATGTTTCTTTTCCTCCTCTGAACTGCCTCAGACAACGCTGAATTGCAAGTACCACACAAAATGCTGGACACAGCATTAGGTGTTGCTCTGCAAAGCAGTTAACACACTTTGGATTTCTGAATATACAGTGTAACGACCACTAATAATAATGCACAATAATAACCCAAATTCACAATATATATAGACCAATACATCATCATATAGATCTGAAGAAAATAACATCATTTCCTTTCCCTTTTGAACTCTGACCTTTTTATCACAACCAAGAGAGATGAGGAAATGAAAATATATGAGATAAATTGCTTCATGAGGTAAATTGCTTCATGAGATAAATTTCTTCAGTAGATGTTACTGATGGTCCTACTGAATACAAATTTACTAACAGATCTGGATACTAATACAATCAGGAGGTTTGGGGGATTATTATTATTATTGTTATTTTTTTAAGCAAATAAATTATTAAGAGCTCATCCATACATTAAATTCTTGGAGGCCTTACACATTTATTAGAACATCTGAACATTTTCACTCGGGTGTAGAAGAAAAGTATTTTAAAGTAACACAAATATTTTCTAGATTATTAATTTTCTTTGGGGAGCAGGAAGGAGGGCTGGTTCTTGTTGATAATCAAGAAAATCTAATGATTTGCCTTCCTCGAAGGAAAAAAGTTCCAAAGTAGCAGAGGCCCAGTATAGCTTTCTTTTGCATTCTTCTGAGACTTTGGCATATTTCCCTGTGCTCCTCTGCCCTCAACCCTAAGGGCAGCCAAAGGCAGAAGTATTTTCAACAGACTAAGAAACATTGTAAACTTCAGGGATTTCAAGATGACAGATTTTAAGCTGTAACCTTAGTAGAGCTGTGATTAAAAAGAGCTAAAAGCCGTCTCTGAGTTGTAAAGGCAAATGTACAAAATTAGCTTTCCTCGACAACATCACTGAAGATTGAGTCATTTTGAATTTCTTCACAAAGTTAAAAACAGGATCAATCTATTATGTCATTTGTTCTGTGTCCTTAACTATACAGTAGGACTCTCCACAGTACACTTTGCTAACAGTCCAGATTCAGATGCTTTAAAACTGCATTTTTTGTGTAAAACTTGCTGATGTCAAATGGTGTGGACCTTTTAACTGTTAATAATTTTCGTTTCTTAAATTCTGAGGAAAGTTTGAACTTTTTGTCATTGCTAAAGAGGAGTCTGTAATCACAACAATAAAAATATCAGCTGCTTCTGTAACTAGTTCAGTATAATTTACAAAGTTCTGTTCAGCCAGATTATTTAATTAAACTCATGTATGGTGGCAAATAGTCTCAGCAGAATTTATGGAAATATTTGTGGAATTAGGAACTAATTCAGTATAAAGGACTATTGTACTGGGTCTGGCTGGGATGTTAACTTTCCCTGCAGCAGCCCATACAGTGCCATGCTCTGCACTTGTAGCTAGAACAGCAGCATTATCACACCAGTGTTGTGTCTGCTGCTGAGAAGTGCTGACACAGTATCAGGACTTTCTCCAACCCTCCTGGGGTGTGGGCAAAAAAGTGAGAAAGAAACATCACAAAGGCAGCTGACCTAAACTAACCAAAGAGATATTCCATACCATATGATGTCACACTCAGAAATAAAAGGTGGAAGAAGGAGGAAGAGAGGAGGGGTGGGCTTTCGTTGCGAAAACGTCTGTCCTCCTCGCGAACACCGGCTACGTGCGTTGAGGCCCTGCTTCAAGGACGTGATCAGGCATCGCTCATTTGTGGGAAGTAGAAAATCATTTATTTCCTCTGCACCTCCATATAGCCTTTTTTTTTTTTTTTTTTTTTCTGTTCCATTTCCCCCTCCCTTTCCCCTTTCCCTTTTTCCTTTTAGTTGAATTGTTAATTAATAATATTTCCTTTATATATATATATATATTTTTTTTCTCTTTAATTAAACTATCCTTATCTCAACCCGTGAGTTGTTCTTTCCTTTACTTCTTCCCCTCCTCCTCTGGGGAGGGGGAGTGAGAGAGTGGTTGTGGTGTTCAGCTGCCTAGCATGGTAAAACCACCACAATCCTTTTTGGCACCCAACGTGGGGCTCGGAGGGTTGAGATAACAATAAAATTGATTAAAATTCTACAACTAACACACTTGCTAGTCACCATGTTCAGTGTCCTGTTAATATTGGTTGGTTTAATCGCATGTCATGCAATCCGTGTCATATTCTCTTTTCTCCTCTGTATTTGATCTGAGAATGTACTACAATCTGTGTTCGTTTTTTTAAACTCGCTGTGCTGCCAAGCACTGGCCTTGAGTTTAATCTGGCATTCAGGCTCTGCCCTGTTATCATTTGGGTCTCATGGAAACTATCTTTTAGAGAATATTCAGAATTGCACTGCCTTCTTTTCCTCATCTGGAAGTCAGTTTATAAATGATATCAGGAATTGTAGTCAGTTCATTAATGATATCAGGAATGGTACAGTCTCCTTCTTTCACAGTGGGCTAATTACAACAGTTTTTGAGTATTTTGAATATCCATGTGTAACCCATATATTGCTATTTCTAATTCTGCATAACGGGGCTTCTCTTCTCTCTAGGATTAGCCGGTTGTTTAGAAAGCTTACCTGGCAATCTATCCCGAAACAGTCTTACGGCGAGTGGCAAGGTGTGTGGGAGGATATAGGCAGGTACCTGTCACGGGTGTCTCCCCCAGTAGTTTTGAACTTCACCCCTGAACAAGTGCAAAATCCGGAAAACCTGATAAAATGTTTGAGAGTCGTATGCCCTGACCTTGACAATGCTGGAGAACGACAGCTTGCAGCATTGTGCTGGGTCCTGGCTTACTCCTATCAAACGCTGTTTAACATCATCCAGCACTTTGAAGAGAGGGAGGAAGTCTCTGAATCTGATGACCAGATAACACGTGCTGTGGCTGACCCAAAGGACCGACCGACTATGGTATCAGTCGCCCCCATAGTCAAGTCAAAACAATGGAAACGGAAGTCAGCTCGCTTAGTAAGGGACGAAGCCTCTCCTAAGAAGGAGGGAGAAGGGGAAAAGGCAGGCACCTCTAAAGCAGGGCCATCACAAGAACAGCAGGAAGAAGAGATGGAAATCGTAAATGAATCAGAAACCACTTGATCCCTATCCCTAAGTGAGTTGCGAGAAATACGAAAGGACTATGGTCGACACCCAGGTGAACACATCCTCACTTGGCTGCTTTGATGCTGGGACACTGGGGCCAGTAGCCAACTGTTAGAAGGCAGTGAAGCCAAGCAGCTGGGATCCCTCTCTAGAGAAATGGTAATTGACAAAGGAATTGGAAGAGGGACACAGATTCTCAGCCTTTGGAGGTGATTCCTGGCAGCTGTGAAAGAAAGGTATCCCAATAAGGAAGACATTGTATATCAAGTCAACAAGTGGACCACTGTGGACAAAGGTCTCTAGCAACTGAGGGAATTAGCTGTGCTGGAGATGATTTATAGTGATTTGGACAATGCCCAGACACCTAGAGATCCCGATGAAGTCCAGTGTACAACATCCATGTGGCGTAAATTGGTGCGGAGTGCACTACCATCACATGCCAGTACGCTGGCAATGCTTAATTGGGATGAGGGGATGGGACCAACAGTGTATAATGTGTCCTGCCAACTTAAGAAATATGAAGACAATCTCTCTGCTCGAGTACAGGCCTGTGTCTCAGTTGTGGAGAAACTGTCAGAAAGAATTGAGAACCTCGCAGAACGAACATATCCCTCCTCATCCAGACAGAGTGATATCTCAGCCATTAAGAAGCAGTATCTTCCTGCTCAAGAGAGAGAGTACCCAAGACGCACACCACATGGCACCTTGTGGTTTTATCTGCGTGACCACGGGGAAGATATGAGGAAGTGGGATGGTGTACCTACTTCAGCCCTAGCTGCTCGGGTACGTGAACTGAAAGGAAAGACAGAAGCAAGAAGAGGGACTCCTAAGAAAAATGCTGCTCCAGTTTCTGTTGCGCCATCCTCCAGAGGCAGTAGAAGAGCTGATGTTAGTTTTGACATTGATGAATGGGCCTATGCTCCTCATGAGCAAGAATTAAGTGGCGGACTGTCCAGCCAGAACTAGAGGGTCCCTGCCTCTGGCCAGGTAGAGGAGAGGGATAACCGGATTTATTGGACTGTGTGGATCCGATGGCCTGGCACATCGGAGCCACAAGAATACAAAGCTCTAGTGGACAATGGCGCACAATGTACCTTAATGCCGTCAGGCTACCAAGGGACAGAACCCATCTGTATCTCTGGAGTGACAGGAGGATCCCAACAGCTAACTGTATTGGAAGCTGAAGTGAGTCTAACTGGGAATGAGTGGCAAAAGCATCCCATTGTGACTTGCCCAGAGGCTCCATGCATCCTTGGCATAGACTACCTCAAGAGAGGGTACTTCAAGGATCCAAAAGGGTACCGGTGGGCTTTTGACATAGCTGCTCTGAGCACAGAGAAGATTAGGCAGCTGTCTACCCTGCCTGGCCTTTCAAAAGACCCTTCCGTTGTAGGATTGCTGAAGGTTGACGAAGAGCAGGTACCAATCGCTACCACAACGGTGCACCGATGGCAATATTGCACAAACCGAGACTCACTGATTCCCATCCATGAGTTGGTTCATCAGCTGGAAAATCAAGGAGTGATCAGCAAGACTCGCTCACCCTTTAACAGTCCCAAATGGCCAGTGCGAAAGTCTAATGGTGAGTGGAGACTAACAGTGGACTATCGTGGCCTGAACGAAGTGATGCCACCACTGAGCGCTGCATTGCCGGACATGCTAGAACTTCAGTATGAACTAGAGTAAAAGGCAGCCAAGTGGTATGCCACAATTGATATCGCTAATGCATTTTTCTCCATCCCTTTGGCAGCAGCATGCAGGCCACAGTTTGCCTTCACTTGGAGGGGCATCCAATACACCTGGAATCGACTGCCCATGGGGTGGAAACACAGCCCTACCATTTGCCATGGACTGATCCAGTCTGCACTGGAACAAGGGGGAGCTCCTGAACACCTGCAGTACATTGATGACATCCTCTTGTGGGGCAACACAGCAGAAGAAGTCTTTGAGAAAGGGAAAAAGGTAATCCAAATTCTCCTGAAAGCTGGTTTTGCCATTAAACAAAGTAAGGTCAAGGGACCTGCACAGGAAATTCAGTTCCTGGGGGTAAAATGGCAGGATGGACGTCACCATATTCCAATGGATGTGATCAACAAAATAACAGCAATGTCTCCGCCAACTAGCAAAAAAGAAACACAAGCTTTTCTTGGCATTGTGGGATTCTGGAGAATGCATGTTCCAGGCTATAGTCAGCTTGTGAGTCCTCTATATCGAGTGACTCGAAAGAAAAACTATTTCGAGTGGGGCCCCGAGCAACAACAGGCCTTTGAACAAATCAAACAGGAAATAGCTCGTGCAGTAGCCCTTGGGCAGGTCCGTACTGGACCAGCTGTGCAAAACATACTTTACACTGCAGCTGGGGAGCATGGCCTCATCTGGAGCCTCTGGCAGAAAACCCCAGAAGAAACTCGAGGTCGACGTCTGGGTTTCTGGAGCTGGGGCTATCGAAGATCAGAAGCCAATTACACCCCAACTGAAAAAGAGATACTAACGGCATATGAGGGTGTTCGAGCTGCTTCAGAAGTTGTGGGTACGGAAGCACAGCTCCTCTTGGCACCACGGCTACCTGTGTTGCATTGGATGTTCAAAGGGAAAATCCCCACTACACATCATGCGACTGATGCTACGTGGAGTA
Organism: Nettapus auritus; assembly: GCA_011076525.1. Taxonomy (NCBI): domain Eukaryota; kingdom Metazoa; phylum Chordata; class Aves; order Anseriformes; family Anatidae; genus Nettapus; species Nettapus auritus. Next base: position 17,890,760 of record CM021765.1, on the reverse strand, counting down.
AGTAGATAGCATTAATCACACAGCGGGCTCGAATGCGAAAACCTAATTGCCCAGGAATCCTGGAAGAGATCATGGATTGGCCAGAAGGCAGAGATTTTGGAGTGCTGACAGAAGAGGTAACCCGTGCTGAAGAAGCACCACCATATAATGAGTTGCCAGAAGACAGAAAGCAATATGTGTTGTTCACTGATGGATCCTGCCGTGTGGTAGGGAGCCATCGGAAATGGAAAGCTGCTGTGTGGAGTCCCACACGACAAGTTGTGGAGGCCATGGAAGGGGAAGGCGAGTCAAGTCAGTATGCAGAAGTAAAAGCCATACAACTAGCCCTGGAGATTGCCGAAAGAGAAAAATGGCCAGTACTGTATCTCTACACTGACTCATGGATGGTGGCAAATGCTCTGTGGAGGTGGCTGCAGCAATGGAAACAGAACAACTGGCAGCCCAGAGGTAAACCTATCTGGGCTGCTACTCTGTGGCAAGATATTGCTGCCCGGGTAGAAAACCTGGATGTAAAAGTACGTCATGTAGATGCCCACATGCCCAAGAGCCGCGCTACTGAAGAACACCAGAACAACAAAGAGGTGGATCGAGCTTCAAAAATTGAAGTGGCTCAGGTGGATCTGGACTGGGAACGTAAGGGTGAGCTATTTGTAGCTCGATGGGCCCATGAAACATCAGGACATCTGGGGAGGGATGCCACATATAGATGGGCTCGTGATCGAGGGGTGGACCTGACCATTGAGGCCATCACACAGGTTACCCATGAGTGTGAGATCTGTGCTGCAATCAGGAGAGCCATGAAGGTAAAATCTCCCTGGAACAGGGGGAGGTGGCTAGGGTTTCGATATGGTGAGGCCTGGCAAATTGACTATATCGGACCACTCCCACAAACCCACCAAGGCAAACGGTACATACTCACCATGGTAGAAGCAACAACTGGGTGGCTGGAAACATATGCCGTAAACCATGCCACGGCCCAAAACACTATCTCGGGCCTGAAAAGGCAAGTGCTGTGGCGTCATGGTACACCAGAGAGAATTGAATCTGACAATGGAAGTCATTTCCGAAATAATCATGTCACCTCCTGGGCCAAAAGACATGGTATTGAGTGGGTGTATAACATCCCTTATCACCCACAAGCCTCTGGGAAGGTTGAAAGGTACAATGGACTGTTAAAGACTATGTTAAGAGCATTGGGTGCTGGGACATGGAAACAATGGGATGTAAATCTACCAGAAGCCACTTGGCTAGTTAATAACAGGGGGTCTGACAGCCGTGCTGGTCCTGCCGAAACAAAACCCCTACACATGGTAAAGGGAGCTAAAGTCCCCATAGTGCATGTAGGAAAGTGGATGGGGAAGGCGGTGTGGGTTACTCCTGTCTCAGGAAAAAGCAAACCCATTCGTGGGATTGTCTTTGCCCAAAGACCAGGGTATACCTGGTGGGTAATGCAAAAGGATGGGGATATCAGGTGTGTGCCCCAAGGAGATCTGACTTTGGGAGAAAACTAATCTATAATCTAAGTTATATGTTGTAGGAAGATGCTGCAAGATCAATGACAGGTCAACTTCGTAAGGAACTGGGCAAGTGCAACAAGGTCCTGAGCTAAGCTGGTGCTGGTGTCCAGGCATCCAACTCCGCCTGCCCTGAGTGACCACTTCGGCAGATGAAGACTAAATCATCAACAATTCTTATGGACATTTTCTGAGAAAGACCTATAGAATGTAAAGATGTATCTACCTATCAATTTGTTAAAGAAGAAGGAACAATGGTGATGAGAATATGCCAAAGTATGGGGGACCTGAGAGTGACACAAATGTTATGGAATAAGGGGTGGAAATTGTACTGGGTCTGGCTGGGATTTTATCTTTCCCTGCAGCAGCCCATACAGTGCCATGCTCTGCACTTGTAGCTAGAACAGCAGCGTTATCACACCAGTGTTGTGTCTGCTGCTGAGAAGTGCTGGCACAGTATCAGGACTTTCTCTAACCCTCCTGGGGGGTGGGCAAAAAAGTGAGAAAGAAACATCACAAGGGCAGCTGACCTAAACTAACCAAAGAGATATTCCATACCATATGATGTCACACTCAGAAATAAAAGGTGGAAGAAGGAGGAAGAGAGGAGGGGTGGGCTTTCGTTGCGAAAACGTCTGTCCTCCTCGCGAACACCGGCTACGTGCGTTGAGGCCCTGCTTCAAGGACGTGATCAGGCATCGCTCATTTGTGGGAAGTAGAAAATCATTTATTTCCTCTGCACCTCCATATAGCCTTTACTTTTTTCTTTTTTTCTTTTTTTTTTTTTTCTGTTCCCTTTCCCCCTCCCTTTCCCCTTTCCCTTTTTCCCTTTAGTTGAATTGTTAATTAATAATATTTCCTTAATATATATATATATATTATTTTTTTTTTTCTCTTTAATTAAACTATCCTTATCTCAGCCCGTGAGTTGTTCTTTCCTTTACTTCTTCCCCTCTTCCTCTGGGGAGGGGGAGTGAGAGAGCGGTTGTGGTGTTCAGCTGCCTAGCACAGTAAAACCACCACAACTATTCATACCTACAAAACTGGAATCCATACTGCACAAAGACCTAAATTCATCTGAGTAGTAGTACATGGGTTGACAATTCTGCCTCGTCTTGACAATAAGTGTCATAGCTGACCAAGTTTATATATATATATATATATAAAGCATATTTTGTGCAAAATCACCTACAAATATCTCTATTTATTTTTTATTTTTTTTAAAGGGGGGAGAGAGAGAGACAGATGGAGAGGGAGAGAACCTTACAGTGAATATAAAACAAAACCTGTTTGCATTATTCAAAGTAATCGATTTTTTGTCTTTGCATGAGAAACCTAACATTTCTCAGAAAGTGGTGTTCACAGGATTGGACCTGAAGAGTCCTTGCTTTTCCTGAGACAAAAGGCTTTGCCATACCAACTCATGAAATGGCTTTCACATCTCACTCCACCTCCAAAATAATCTCTCTATTTAAGATTAAGATGTTTTTCCAAATACTTACTTCTCAATCTAGCCAATGTGGCACATCTCTTGGAGAGTATAAGAACTTTCTGTTATCGATTTGTTGTATCTAAGTTATTTAGACTAGGTTGCTTGAATTCCTGGCTCCACACAAAACCACCCAAAAATCAGACCCTACGTATAAGAACATTGTCCAAATGATTCTTAAACTCACAGAATCACAGAATCACAGAATTTCTAGGTTGGAAGAGACCAACCTCTGACCTAACGCTAACAGTCCCCACTAAACCATATCCCTAAGCTCTACATCTAAATGTCTTTTAAAGACCTCCAGGGATGGGGACTCATCCACTTCCTTGGGCAGCCTATTCCAGTGACTAACAACCGTTTCGGTAAAGAAGTTCTTCCTAAGATCCAACCTAAAACTCCCCTGGCGCAACTTAAGCCCATTCCCCCTCGCCCTGTCACCAGGCACGTGGGAGAATAGACCAACCCCCACCTCGCTACAGCCTCCTTTGAGGTACCTGTAGAGAGCGATAAGGTCACCCCTGAGCCTCCTTTTCTCCAGGCTGAACAATCCCAGCTCCCTCAGCCGCTCCTCGTAGGACTTGTTCTCCAGGCCCCTCACCAGCTTTGTAGCCCTTCTCTGGACTCGCTCAAGCACCTCCATGTCCTTCTTCTAGCGAGGGGCCCAAAACTGAACACAGTATTCGAGGTGCGGCCTCACCAGAGCCAAGTACAGGGGGACGATCACCTCCCTAGCCCTGCTGGTCACACTGTTTCTTATACAGGCCAGGATGCTGTTGGCCTTCTTGGCCACCTGAGCACACTGCTGGCTCATATTCAGCCGACTATCAACCATCACTCCCAGGTCCTTCTCTGCCTGGCAGCTCTCCAACCACTCATCTCCCAGCCTGTAGCTCTGCTTGGGGTTATTGCTCCCCAGGTGGAGGACCCGGCACTTGGCCTTGTTGAACTTCATGCAGTTGACCTCAGCCCATCGGTGCAGCCTATCCAGATCCTCCAGCAGAGCCTTCCTACCCTCGAGCAGATCGACACACGCACACCTTACTTGGTGTCATCTGCAAACTTACTGAGGGTGCACTCAATGCCCTCGTCCAGATCATCGATGAAGATATTAAAGAGGACCGGCCCCAGCACCGAGCCCTGGGGAACGCCACTAGTGACCGGCCTCCAACTGGATTTGACGCCATTTACCACGACTCTTTGGGCCCGGCTATCCAGCCAGTTTCTAACCCAACGAAGCGTGCGCCGGTCCAAACCAAGAGCAGCCAGTTTCTTGAGGAGAATGCTGTGGGAAACGGTGTCAAAAGCCTTTCTGAAGTCAAGGTAGACCACATCCACAGCCTTTTCCTCATCCACCCAGCGCGTCACATTGTCATAGAAGGAGATCAGGTTCGTCAAGCAGGACCTGCCTTTCATAAACCCATGCTGACTGGGCCTGATCGCCTGCTTGCCCTGCAAGTGCTGCATGATTACTCTCAAGATAATCTGCTCCATGAGCTTCCCTGGCACTGAGGTCAAACTGACAGGCCTGTAGTTTCCCGGGTCAGTCCTCCGGCCCTTCTTGTAGATGGGCGTCACGTTTGCTAGCCGCCAGTCAACTGGGATCTCCCCCGATAGCCAGGACTGTTGATAAATGATGGTAAGCGGCTTGGCCAGCTCCTCTGCCAGTTCTCTCAGTACCCTCGGGTGGATCCCAGCCGGCCCCATCGACTTGTGCACATCCAAGTGCCGTACCAGGTCACCAACCATTTCTTCATGTATAGTGAGGGCCACATCCTGCTCTCCATCCCCTTCCACCAGTTCAGGGAACTGGGTATCCAGAGAACAACCGGTATTGCCGCTAAAGACTGAGACGAAGAAGGCATTAAGCACCTCCACCTTTTCCTCATCTCTTGTAACTAAGTTTCCCCCCGCATCCAGTAAAGGATGGAGATTCTCCTTAGTCCTCCTTTTTGTGTCGATGTATTTATAAAAACATTTTCTGTTATCTTTAACAGCAGTAGCCAGATTGAGCTCCAGATGAGCTTTGGCTTTTCTAATTTTGTCCCTGCACAGCTTCGCAACATCCTTATAGTCCTCCTTAGTGGCCTGCTCACTTTTCCAAAGATTATAAACCCTCTTTTTTCTCCTAAGCTCAAGCCACAATTCTCTGTTCAGCCAGGCTGGTCTTCCCCGCCAGCTCATCTTTGGGCACGTGGGGACAGACTGTTCCTGCACCATTAAGATTTCCCTCTTGAAGAGCGCCCAACCTTCCTGGACTCCTCTGCCCTTCAGAACCACCTCCCAAGGGACTCTACCAGCCAGTGTCCTCAGCAGAACAAAGTCAGCCCTCCGGAAGTCCAAGACAGCGGTTTTACTGGTCCCCTTCCTGGCCTCGCCAAGAATAGAGAACTCCACCATTTCGTGGTCACTCTGCCCAAGACAGCTCCCAACAATCACATCCTCCACCAGTCCTTCTCTGTTTGTGAAGAGAAGGTCTAGCGGGGCGCCACCCCTGGTACACTCACTAACCAGCTGCGTCAGGAAGCTATCTTCCACGCTTTCCAGAAACCTCCTAGACTGCTTTCTCTGGGCTGTGTTGTGCTTCCAGGATATGTCAGGGAAGTTGAAGTCCCCCATGAGAACAAGGGCTGACAATTTCGCAACTTCTGTCAGCTGCCTGTAGAACTCCTCATCCGTCCCCTCATCCTGGTTCGGCGGTCTATAACAGACCCCGACCAGGACGCTAGCCTTGTTGGCCCCGCCGATCCTAACCCAAAGGGACTCGACCTTGTCATTCCCAGCCTCGAGTTCTACAACATCAAAAGACTCTCTAATATAGAGAGCCACTCCACCACCCCTTCTGTGCTGCCTGTCCCTTCTGAAGAGTTTATAGCCAGTCATTGCAGCACTCCAGTCATGAGAGTGGTCCCACCACGTTTCCATGATGGCAACCAAGTCATAGCCTGCCTGCTGCACGATGGCCTCCAGCTCCTCCTGTTTGTTACCCATGCTGCGTGCGTTGGTGTAGATGCACTTCAGCTGAGCCTTTGCCTTATCCCCCGGCCTTGCTATTGTTCCCCCTGGCACAGCTCCAACAATCCTTGCTTCAGCCCCGTCCCCCTTCTTACCTAGTTTAAAGCCCTCTCAATGAGCCCTGCCAGCTCCTGGGCCAGGATCCGTTTTCCCCTAAAAGATAGGGACCCTTCTGCGGCCATCAGGCCGGGTGTCGAGTAAAGTGCCCCATGGTCAAAAAAACCACGATTTCTGTGTTGGCACCAGCCCCTGAGCCACGTGTTTAACAGGTGGGCTTTCCGTGTCCTCTCTGAACCCCTCCCTGCCACTGTAGGAATGGACGAAAACACCACCTGCACTCCCGCTCCATCCACTAACCGTCCCAGCCCCCTAAAGTCTCGTTTGATAGCCCTCAGGCTTCTCTCTTCAATGTCATCACTACCTGCCTGGACTATCAAAAGAGGATAATAGTCAGAGGGGCGAACCAGGTTGGGAAGCTTCCTGGCAACGTCCCTGACCCTGGCCCCAGGGAGGCAGCAGACTTCCCTATGGTAGGGTCAGGCCGACAAATAGGTTCCTCTGTTCCCCTGAGAAGAGAGTCTCCCACAACAATAACCCTTCTTTCCTGGTGGAGGCAGTCCTGAGGCGTGGAGTCGACCTCCTCGTGCTAGGCATCCTCCTGGGTACACTTGTTACCTCTTCCTCACCCACTGGTCTCTCAAGCTCCAGGGCCTCAAACCTGTTGTGTAAGGGCACCTGGGAAGGTGGGGCCAGAAGGGGAGGGCATCGCCTGCGATGTTGAGCAGGGACCTGTTTCCATTCCTCCTCAACTCCCAGATCCCCTCCCTCTGCCTGACGGCGACAAGGCAGGGGGTCCACCCCCGTTTGGGGTGTCTCACCCTGGTACCTCTCCTTGAGGCCCTGCAGGGAGTTGCTCCACCAGTCTATCTCCCGCTCACACTCCCTGATATCCCTCAACCTCTCCACCTCCTCCTTGAGCTCCGCCACCATGCGGACCAGGTCATCCACCTGCTCGCACCTCACGCACCCAGTTTCTCTGCCTCCTGCCGATGGCAGCAACAGGCTCAGACACTCCCTGCATCAGGTGACCTGAACTGCTTCATTGTTTAACGGGTAGTCGGTCTGGGTGTGTACCGACTTCCTGGAGAGCGCACCGTGCCTGGTGGAGACCATTATTGCCTAGCTAACGGCTGTCGTTACAGGAAGTGTTATGTATGGGCGGGGGAGAGCGCTCTGCCCTTCCTGCTTGCCCTGCCTGTGCGAACTGCTGTGCCACTCCCTTCTGATGCGCCACGCCCTGTTTGCCCACCCTGTTCACCGCGCTCCTGGTTGCTCGTGCTCCCTAGGGGCAGCTTTTGAATGGCTGGGGAGGGGGCGCTGCTGGCTCCGCCTACGCCTCATCAGCCTCCCTCAGGAGGGCTGCCGGGTCCTGGCGGCTCCCTCAAGTAGGCTCGATGCCAGAAAAATTAGCCCTGCCTGGCCCGAACGCGTCTGCCCCAGAGCTGATCGCCTCGGCAAATGGCCAGCAGACTCAGTGTGTGGCCCCATCCTTGAGGAACCTGTTACAGTGCCGTACCACCCTCTTGGTGAAGAACCTTTTCTGATATCCACCCTGAACCTCCCCTGTTCCAGCTCCATGCCATTCCCTCAGATCCTGTCACTGTCCCCAGAGAACAAAGCTCAGCATCTGCCATTCTGCTGCCCTTGTGAAAAAGCTGCAGGCTGCCATGAGGCCCCCCGTCAGTCTCTGCTTCTCTAAGCTGAATAATGCAAGTGATTTCAGGTGCTCCTCTTATGTCTTGCCCTATAGATCCTTCATTATCTTTGTAGCCCTCCTTTGGACACTCTAATAGCTTATGTCCTTTTTATAGTGTGGTACCCAAAAGTGCACACAGCACATGAGGTGAGGCTGCACTGGCACAGAGCAGAGTAGGAGAATCCCTTCTCTCAGATAGCAGTGCTGTGCCTGATGTGCCCCAAGATATGGTTGTCCCTCCCGGATGCAAAGGCACACTGCTGATTCATCTTCAACTTGCTGTCAGCCATAACCCCAAGACCCCTTTCTGCAGGGCTGCTCTCCAGCCTCTTGTCCTCCAGTCTATACATACAGCCAGGGTTGCCCCTTCTCAGGTGCTGAACATGGTACTTGCTCTTGTTAAACATCATATTGTTGGTGATTGCCCAGATCTCTCTGGGGAGATCTGTCAAGATCTCTCAGTGCAAGGCCTCTCTACCTTTGATGGAGTCAACATCTTCTCCCAGTTTAGTGCCATCCACAAACTTACTCAGTATACCTTCAAGTCCTACATTGAAATCGTTTATGAAAACATTGAAGAGAACTGGCCCTAAAATGGAGACCTGGGGAACCCCAATAGTGACTGGCCACCAGACAGATGTAAACACATTTACTAGAACTGTTTGAGCCTGATCCATCAGCCAGTTGTTCACCCATTGTATTATGTTTTTATCTAATCTATACTGGATATTTTGTGATGAAATCACCATATATATGGGTCAGAATCAGCTATAGCACATTTTTCCTTTTACTTAGCTGTTAATTTTGTGTCACAGAGAGGAAATGAAGTTGAAATACTGGAGTTAAGAGTGTTAAGAAGGAAGTGCAGAACAGAGTGGAAGTGAACACATCACATGGAGAAGAGCCTGGGATTGTGGGGAGGTACTTCAGCAAATGTGTTATGGATGCTATAGTGGAATGACACAGACAAATGCAATAAAAATATTGAAAAGCAGGCCTTACTAGTACTGCTACTATTTAAACATTTGTTGTCATTTATTTTATGACAATGTTGAGTGGGATTTTTATTTTTATTTTTATTTTTTTTTTTCTGTCGCTTCTGGAATTCCTTGTTACTCTGACAGCATTTAATACAATGATACAATTTGCCTTATATTTACCAGAAGGATGACTTTGGTCCCTGCCTTTTCCTCCTAACATCTCTAAAGGATGTTTTATTCCAACATCTATTCTTGCTGTTACTCTGGAATTAACTTTTCCACCAAAATTAGTCTTTTCCCTCAGAACACCATTCATTTTCCTTTCATCAGTTAGGCTATCTCTTTTTCACAATTTTCCTAGTTTTTCTACCTAGCTCACAAACTCCACTTTCATATGTAGAACCTTACATCAAACACTTTTACATTAGTTGGGTAGTGACATATACACTTCTATTCCCCATTGAGTTTTCCATCTTATCTCCTAGAATCTGGAGTAGAAGGAGTGATCATATACAGCAGGATCTTCATTTCTATGCCAGGTCTGAAGGGGATGGAAACAATTTCAAAGTATTTTGATCACCATCACCTTTTCCTCTTCCTAGAACAGATTTGTAAGTGTGGAGAAGGAACAAACAGAAGGAGGATATACATTTGCATTAAAAGGATTTTTTTTTTTTTTTTTTCCCCTGATAATCTTTTTCTTTCTGTGTCTTCTCTCTCGTCTAATTTAGGAAACAAAAATATCAAGGTTTGTATCACCCAAAGAGACAGGCCCACGAAGAAGGTATTTTTATGCCTAGGAAATGTTACTGGACTGCAGGAGCTTCCTATGTCACTGAAAAACACTTTCCAGTCCCTGCCAAAATCCTATTATCAAAATTTTCAGACTGTTGATTGGAAATATTGTCATGCTTAGGCGTAAATAATATTATAAGTAGATTTCTTACACATTTCATTTTATGCAGTAGGTGGGAATAACTTTTAGATTCAGTTGATCTTTTTATATTTTTTTCTAAACCTCCAATCTCATTCACATATATATATATATATGATATATATATATGATATATATGACATATATATATCATATATATATCCTTTACCTTTGAAGATACTAAGGACTTTCTGACACAAGTAGTTGTAATTACACATTTTTGCCCTTTTTTTTTTTTTTTTTTTTTTTTTTTTACTGTTGAAACCACAGGATTATAAACAGAAATACTGGAAAAGAAGAAGTAATTAAATACTGAGCAAAATCCAGAGAGGGAAACTATTCAATCTGAGTACATGGAAATAAAGAAATAATGACAAAAGTACCCACTGTGAATCAGCCAGAGAGGTGGAATGATCAGTGTCAGGGCTTGTGCACATTTTGAGCAACCTCATCCTTTGAAGTCTGTTCTGAGTTAAAATCAACAGTTTCATTCAGAAAACAATGTTTTGTTTTTCAGAACATTCTATTATCTTCTATTTAATACACAATATAATTTATCTGAATTCTTACGTATTCATCATTCTGACGTACCAATGAATGATGTAACTGCAGGTCTGTGGTCAGCCCAAACTGGCAGCCAAGTTGCCATATCAGTCTACAGGACAGCCCAATGGAATTTCTCACACACACACCATGGGAATTCCTGTAGCATTGCACTTCAGGCACAACATACGGGCTTTTTCTCACTTAACTGAAGTTGTCTACACTGTAGACTTCCATATTTTAATTGCCTTAGATTTTTTTTTTTTTTAATGTGGTGTAATAGATGCTTTTAGAATGTCATTCAACTGATTAGAGGAAGAGTACCAAAGATATGTCATTTTCTTTCCATTGGCTCTGACAGGAATGCAGGAATGAGGGGCAGGGGGGAGGAGGGGGGGTGGCTGTAACTAGCCTAGATATCTGCATTTAGGAAGACAAACTCCTTGCCTAAATTCATTAAAATATCAGAAAGTTCAACTGAAAGAATGTAGTATGAATCTATACCTATTCATCTGTATAGCTGACTAATAGGATTCTAACATCTCCATGTTTAACTTGCAGAATGTAACAAAATCTCAAGTAGTAAATGGCTGAAAATTGAGCCCCATTAAAACCAGTAGGACATTTGTTTTGGCACTAATTCCAGTCCTGCATTCCTTGTCTTCAGAACCACATGGAAAAGCAAAACAAAATAAAACAAAAAACAAAAAAAAAAAAAAAACAAAAACAAAAAAAAAAAAAAAAACAACAACAACAAAACAGTCAGATGAGTTTATAGTAGTGGTATTATTCCACACATTAACCAGCCTTCGGAATTATTCCACAGCCTTTACCAGCCTTTCCGGTTAAGTCAAAGCCAAATGCAGTCCTGCCTTCCTTCCTTCTGATCAGGTTGGTGTAACCTGTAAACTACATTACTTAACTTGTCATTTAGAAATAGATGTTACTAAATTAACACCACTCTATGTCTATTTTAAAGTTTAACCTCTATCCTAAAGTTATTTGGCCTTTCCTATGAAGAAATTATCTGGAATTTAATAGTGTGGGAGTATTTATTTCTTTTAAAATGCGGTCTTTCCATATTTCCTAAATGCTGCTTGAAAAGACTATCATTAATTTCAGAAGATTTGGTTTAGGTCCTTTGTTAAGGAAAACCATTCTATTTTAAGAATTCTGTGTTGCTAGTTATAATATTTCCATATAGAAAGTAATATTAAATTTATTTTCAGACTCAACATATCACATGAAGGTACTGCAGACACAACAAATACACAGAGATTTATACAAATTGGAAACCCTTTTTAAGTCAATATTCCAAGAAGAAATAATAGGAGATGTTTATATAAATTACATCAATATGAAAGTTGATGTGATTTAAAGTGAGAAGTAAAAACAGATGTCTGAGATAAGAGTGATTGAAAAGTTGATGTAAAACTGATGTGATTTAAGTCCAGAAATTGAAGCAGACAGGGAAAATAAAGTAATTCAAAAACCTGATGCAGTTCTAAGTGAACAATGGAAATGGTGAGCTCAAATAAGATCGATGTAAAACTTGAAGAGATTTAAAATGTGAAGAAGAAAGCTAGAACAGGTGCAACTGTAAACCCTATGTGACTTAAAGAGAAGACTGGAAGTGGTGACCTGAAGCAGAATTAACCAAAAAACTCATACAGCTTGAAGAAAAAAATTGAAGTAGATGGTTGACTTATCACTGATACATTCATTTCAAGAAGTAGGAAGACATAGGATTAGGTCAATTGTAATGTCCTTACCAATGTCAAGAATTAACCCTGCCTTAGATCCACACCAAATCCCAAATGCAAAATGCTTCTGTGAGAATTTTCTTGGATTTCATTATCTTTTGATGGAACTATTATTTTTTTGAACCAGAACTTTTCTGTAAAGCCTTACATTGTTTATGTTTCTACAGTTTTGAAAGCTAAGATATTGACCTGAGAATCTATCTTGTTTTATGACTTAAACATGGTTTTCATACCTAACTTCTGGTAAATATTAATCTGTGTTTCACACATCCAAAGATTGTAGAATATTATGAGACATCGCCAAAACGTTTTTTTTTTATTATTTTTTTTTATTTTGTATTTTTTCTTCTGTCAGGATTTTTCACAGACCTTGGACAATACCTTCTTGTGTTTTGTAAACAGGGAAACGAATCATTCATGGGTTAATCCTGCTTTAACACCAACACTGACAGCTCCATGGTGTTGGACAAGAAACTTTGCTTTTCTTCATAAATTCTTTTTTTTTTTTTTTTTTTTTTTTTTTTTTGTAAAACTGTCAAACAGCAACTTCTTTGTCTCTCTGTGGGCTGTTTCAGTGAATAGTTGAATTAATGGGTGTTCAAGATACTATTCTTGTCAGCTTTTTGGCACAAAAAAAGTCAAGAATGTTGCTACTACTGTGAGGAGAGCATGAACTCGGGGAGGACCTGGGACTGACTATGCTGAGTCTGGAAAATAAGGAACTTTAAATACAAGGTATGACTCCAATTATTGAATTAAGTCCTAAAATATCCAAGTAAGGACACTGAGTGGGATGTGATGTAAACCTGAAGTAGTTCTATTATTATCAGAATTGTGCTTATTGACATTCTATTTGGTCTGCACTAATATTAGGGTTTGGAGATTGAAATATTGGTATACAGCTATATCTCTCAAAATGCTATATATTATATATATTGGTTGACAGAAAACTTAATCTCTGTCATTTTGTGCTCCATCTGAATATTTTGTGTTTTATGGAGCTGCCAATGTAGGTTTAAGAAAATTTGAAAGGAGAACTTTGAAATTTGAAATACTTCTGAATAAAAAATGACTCTGAATTCCTAAATAAGCTATATTTTTATTAAAATGATATAAATTATTAAAGGAAACCAAAGCAGTAAGTGTGGAACAAGTTCTCACCCAAGCACATTATTAACCACAACTCTTTTTTTTTTTTTTTTTTTTTTCCTTTTCTCTTCTGCTGTCAGGTGATGATGTAGTGAGCCTTCCACTTAAGCTTGTCCCAGTCCCAGCTGCATTTCCCAGAACAGGTAAATTTCTATGATTTGCAGTCAAGGGAGAACGTAGTTGTGAAGGAAATCAGGAATAACTCAAGATGGAAAAAATATTCACACATCAGTTAAATATCAAATATTTAACTGAAAAGACTAGAAATAAAGTTTCATAATTCTTTTTTGTTAGCCATGAAGCTAACTTAAGTTTCTGAGCCATTTTAACAAAGACAATTTTGATGACGATGTGTCTGGCAAAGCCCAACAGACAACTGCAGAGAGATAACAAGCAGAAATGCTGGGAAATATATGATCAACTAAAGATGGAGTGATTTAATATCTGGAGCCAGAAATATCTCCAAGAAAGTGGACTGACTAATTACATTCTAAACTAGAAGACTAGTTTTTGCTTGTTTCTTCATGAAGTTAGCAGAGAAAGGCTCCTTCTAGTGGACAGATTATTATAATCAGAATTAGAGTAAAAGACTCCAGCAATCTAAGTAGCAAACCTGAACACGTTTTGCTAAATACTGAAACTAGGGGAGTAATTTTAATGTCAGCTTACGGGCATTTTATTTGAAAAACAAAACAAAACAAACAAACAAAAAAGCACAACAGTTATCCATTTATTTGATCTGTCCTATGAAACAGGTTATGGAAACAAAGATGTTGCAGAATTTAGTTGAATTCTGTAAATTGGAATTGTCAAATGAGTAATTTGCTAGTGTAGCTGACAGTCCAACCAATAACTTCCAGTTCTTTAAAATTTCTAGTTCTTTTCATACAGGCACAGTTGTATATTCCCAAGTGTATAAATTATTCCCTTAACTTAGTGGGACTGCAACCATGTTTTAAATTCAATAATATATAGTATATATTCAGTACTTAAAAGAGGCTTATATAAAAGATGGAGAGCAACTTTTTGCTCAATCAGATCATGACAGAAGAAGGAGGTATGGTTTTAAACTAAAAGAAGGGAGATTTAGATTGGAAGTTAAGAGGAAATTCTTCACTCAGAGGGTGGTGAAGGACTGGAATGGCTTGCCCAGAGAAGTTGTGGATGTCCCCTCCCCGAAGGTTCAATACAAGGCTGGATGAGGCTCTGGGAAGCTTGTGCTAATGGGTGGCATCCCTGCCCATGGCAGGGAGTGTTGGAACTAGATGGTCTTTAAGGTCATTTCCAACCCAAGCCCTTCTGTGAATATATAGAACTGTTTGCAGCAACAGGGTTAAATAAGTAAAGAGTATACTAAAGCTGAAAGTAATATAGTAATAACATTTCACAATTTCCACTGTCAGTGTGAAAGGTCTTGTGAATACAGACACATTATTACTAAATCAAAATTTAAACTTTATCTATCCGTGGTTAATTTTTGGTACTCCTTTGAAGAAGGTATTGAAGTTGTAAAGAGATTATTAGTCTTTGATATTCATTCAAGCATAAATTAAGATTCATGATTAAGGCAGAGGTGAAAAGATTTAATTAGAATCCAACTTGCTTACTTGGAGCTATCTTATATTTGCTAGTAGTTTTTGATGGTACTTTCTGCTTCTCAGTGTTTTTACTTAAAACCCAGACTTTCAAGAATGACTAGTTAAAATAAATAAATAAAAATAGACCTTACTTCAGCACTGTACTCTTCAAGTTCATTTCAACTGTTTGATAACTATATACATATATATATATTGATGCATGTGTGTGTAAAGTCATAGTTTTCTCTTTGACTGACAATAGATCACCCAACTGATGTTTCCAGATAGATCAATTAAAGAGATTTGGATGTAGTTGACATTACACTGCATTCCTTCTTCCTCTTCAAGGTAGATGGGAACTGGATTGAAAGACCTGCATCATAACCCCATCTGTATTACTGCGCTGTTCCTCCCATGTCACTAAAATATACTAAAATTTTAAAGGAAAACAGCACAAGTACATAAGCCTTCCCAAAGAATCAGTTCCTTTCTGCTGTACACTCAGTTCATAAAAGGGAATGAGATTTTTCTCAGTCTGAGTGCATGGTACAATCTCTTGATTCTTCTTACTACAGGACACCCAATAAAGAGGAGTCTGTTGATGAGGCCTCCTTGCTCCAACTACAGGAAGCATTGTGCTCTCAGACTCTCATCCTCCTGGGGGATTTCAACCACACGGATGTCTTCTGGGAAAACCACGTGGTGGGAAGTAAGAAATCCAGGAGACTCCTGGAGTCCATTGAGGACAACATCCTCATCCAGGTATTACACTGTGGTGGTTTTACTCGGATGGGCAGCCAAGCTCCACCACAACCGCTCTCTCACTCCCTGCCTCCTCCAAGAGGAGGGGGAGAAAAGTCAACACAAGGAGCTCGAGGTTTGAGATGAGAATGATTTAATTAAAGGGAAAGGGAATGGGGAGAGAAAGTAACAAAAGAAACAACAAGGCCGCGCGGAAGCACAGAGAGAAAGGAAAAATTATTCTCTACTTCCCATCAACAAGCGATGTTCGGCCACGTCCTGGGAAGCAGGGCCTCAAAACGCGTACCAGTTGTTCAGGAGAGAGCGAGAGAGAGAGATCCCTCCCCCACAAGAGCCCCCTTTATTGCTGAGTGTGACATCAGGTGTTATGGAATATCCCTTTGGTCGGTTTAGGTCAGCTGCCCTGGTGATGTCCCCTCCCCATCAATTGCCCACCCCCAGCCTGCTGGCTCCTGGGGCTTGGAGAGAGTCCTGATTCTGTGCCAGCACTATGCAGCAATAGACACAACACTGGAGTGATACCAGTGCTGTTCCAGCTACGTGTGCAGCACTGTGTGGGCTGCAGCAGGGAAAAGTGACTCCATCCCAGACAAACAAACTAAACAAACAAACAAACAAAAAACACCAGAGGACCTCTAGATCTGATACAGTAAATTTTCTACATACTGGAAATGAAAGATGGGTTTACCTGAGACCAGCACCAACTACTCACAATGGTGGACTACTGGACTACTCAAAAGTGAAGTTACTGTCATCAAACAGCTTTCAGCAATCATTTAAAGATTTAATAATAGCCTAGGTCCTTCCAAAACTCACTAAACTCAAGGAAAATATTCCTTTTGCCTTTACCAGAAAGGGAGAAAAGGGTGAGAATTAAACAACAGGGATGTGACACGACAGAAGACTATAAAGACAACGCAAGATAAAGCTGAATGAAAGGAAAGCAGATAATTACATTAATAAGGAGAATAGCTCAATGAACAAAAAGATAATGAAATGAAAGAGAACTGGACTATGTGAGACAAATAACCAATAGAAGGTACAACATAGAAATTAGCTAGAAGCAGTAAAAGGGAAATTGCATTTTAAGCAGAAATTTCAAACGTGCAACAGAAGTAGAAAGGATGAAGGAAAGAAAGACTAAACACTTCTTAAAAATCTTCCAAGTTTTCATTACTGATCCTGGATTTTTACCCTCATTTTTCTGTTTCTTTCACTAAGCTTGTGCTTAAGTTTTTCCTGCAATCACTGGCAATCAATGCTTAAGAATACCTTAAAAGAACCATTTATGTTTTTTTTTTTCAAAGGCAACTCAGAACTCTGTGAGTCTATTTGTCACAACTTACAGCTAGCAAAATTTACAGGTACAATATTTGCTATTACAATAAGCATATTTCCCCAATTTTTGCAGTCAGAAACAAGGACACAGACATTACACACATTTGGTCTAAAAATAAAGCAGTCCATTACTCACAACTTACCAGTAAGGGACTGCAGTCACATGGCATGCATAGCCATTAGACAAGAAAACACACATTTGGAAAGGTAATATCTTCTGAATAAGTCAGTTGAAAGATGTAGGAAAGGAGCCCTATAAGTGTTCTGTACTGAGACATAGGCAAGCAGGAGGGGAGAAAATGTCACTGACTAGCAACTGTTTTAAAAGAGAATAACTTGCTCTAATGTGTGTTCATTTGTACTTTCAGAGGTAGCACAAATGCTTTTGAGAGGAAAACAACATGGCATTTATTTTTATCCTTATTATGTCTGATATAGTGCCTTTGACTTCCATTCACAGCCAAGGACCTGACTGTGATAAATGCATTAGATGGTTAAGGATGTTCATTGTTTCTCTATGGGTGTTTCCTATTGCTGGTAAATCTAAATAGTGAATGCATAAAATACTTCAGATAGCTGACCTTGGGCAGATGACAATCTATGTTTCAGTGGCACATCTGCAAAGTAAGGGTAATAATACACTTTTTCATCAAGTTTATATAACTTGTAAGTACTTACAAACACAGCTTGTCTTACTAATACACTGATATCCCACTCTTGGTCAGAGCTTGAAGATGTTTTTGTAGTTAAAAAAAAAATGGGAGGGGAGGCTGTGTTTTTGTTTTATTTATTTTTTTGCCAAAAGCAAAATTAAACCTGAGAGAAAAACAAAATAGAATAATAATAATAGTAATAATAACATTAATAAAGAATAAAGCTTATTTTGCAAAGGTCATGTAAAGTAACAACTCCTAGTATATTGTACAGTATATGTATCTGAGGTCATGTTATATCAGCTGTTCCATAAGGATACCTAAGACTTCTTCAGACAACCAAACTTACTATAATTTCAAAGATACTTAACCACCCTGACACTTTTTGGGGTGCATAATATACTATTGGTCCCTCTGGCCTACAGTGTCTATTTATATATGGTATGAGAGCTCGCTAGAAGCCTGATATACTATCACACAAATGATAATTTGAAAGCAAATTGATTAATCCCAAACTTCATCTTGTCACTTAGTGAGAGAAGAATAGTTAAGTCATGTGAGCCCTTTCCCAACAGGTATCTGCAAGGAAAAACTTACCATTTCTGTAACAAGCTTATGAAAGCACTTGCATTTTCTTTTAAATGAACTTTCCTGTACTGAATGTTCATTGATACTGGAAGTTAACTGTCATCACTTAAAAGAGCTTTTTTTACTCAGCAAGACAAAATAGCGCTTTATGTGGAAAAACAAGCAAAAAACAAACAAACAAAAAAAAAAAACCTGAGAGTCAGAGGCTCAGCTCTTCAATTTAAAGAACTGGTTCTGATGAAACCAGTGGAGCTATACAGATTTACACTAACTTAAGAACTTTTTAGCCCCATAGCCCCTGCAGCTTTGTCTCTTTCTGAAAATGAACCCTAACCCTAATAGTAGATGTGGGTTGAACCTGAATTTACAGGAGACATTGCTTTTCCGGAGGAGAAAGCTGTGAGGGGGGGAATCTTAGTAGGGCCCTGTGGTTATTTTTCAGCCCCACTACTCCTGCAGCTCTAGACTTTTTGATTTGACATTGTTTTTATTCATAACAGACTATGTTGTTTGTTGTTTCAGTGTGACGGGGTGGTATCCCTTCAGGTTATTTGATCCTTGAACAAAAGTCACATGGAAGCAGAGATTCAAACAGTTTTTTTGATCTATGACAAAAGTTTCCAGGAAACAGAAAAGAGATTGTTTAAATCAAGATATGGCTCATCTTTAAACTGGATTGCTTTTGTTTGTTTGGTTGGTTGGTTTTTTGTTTGTTTGTTTTGTGTTTTTTTTTGTTTTTTTTTTTTTTAAGAATACTTTTGTCTCATTCTCATTCTCTGTCCACATACAATGGATACTTTCGCCCCCTTTCTTAGATGCGTAAAATAAAATAAAATAAAGAAAGTAAACAAACAAAAACTACATAGACTTCTAAAGCATAAGTATAAACAAACCATTTGGAGTCAATTTATATTTGGTGAATAATTTTCAAATCCAAATGGATTTGCCTCGACTTTTTAAGTCACTAATGATGGACTGATAGCTTATGAACAGTTAAAGCAGTGGCCAAAAGTCTGAAGTCAACTTTTCTACAAGTGCAATTACATCATGTGGCTCAGCAAAGCCTGCTTAAATTATGTTATCTTGCTTCTCTGACTTTTAGTTAAGAACTTATATTTTTCTGAAATTGATTACTAAGATACAGAGAGGTTGCACACTTCGTGATATTCAACTGGCTTTTTACCAAGGTCTTTCAAGAGATATTTATTGCTATAAAATACCTTTTTATTTTATTCACCCCTTCTTGGTGAACAGCTAATTTCCTTATTGTGAAAGATTGGTTAATAATGCATCTACAGCATTATGCTATTATGCATCTGTCTTTCTTTCTTGATTTAGAATCAAGAGGGTGACCTCCCAATATGGCTAATTTAATCTGCAAAAATAACTTTGCAAATTGACTTGCTAGAAACTAATATTAGATGAAATCTTTGTTCTATTGAACCTGACTGTCATTAGTGATTCCCTATGAAAGGCTTAATCTACAATTGTAAGAAATCTCTACAAATGTTGTCAGGTTTCATAAAATATCTATTTTATTAAAGAATTAGTGATGCTGATCCTGGTGGATTAGCAATATTTGGGTAGAAAGCCTGGATCTCATTCAAATTCAGATCACCTTTTGTATTAAAGTTTAGTAGTGCTGAAAAAGCCCTGCAGTAGCTAGTATGTGTAAAACTCAAGCATAGATAGCATTAGTAAAATGTTAGTTCTTCAAACAATGTGAACCATTTTGTTTTCTATGAAAAAAATTTCAGCAGTCACCATTAATGTGACCACAATTTTCTTTTTACCTAAATAACTGCATATAATAGTTATTTCAGATGTCCCATATTACAGTATAGCAAATTCAAATCTTTACAGCAAAATGTGAGTGTGATGGCAGATTTGGAGGAGGGCAGATTTAAGAAAGGGGAAAACAAACAAAACAAGCAAAACAACAAAATAAGCAAACATAAAAACAAATAAAAAACATCTGCACCACAGCAGCTAGGAGAGAGAGGAGTGAGAACCAGCTCTGCAGACATCCAGGTCAGTGCAGAAGGAGGGCAGGAGGTACTCCTGTCATGGAGCAGCAGTTCCTCTGAAGCCTGTGGAGAGGCTCCTGGTGGAGCAGGCTGTCCCCCTGAAGCTACAGAGGAGCAGATCTCCATGCTGCAGCCTGTGGAGGAGCCCCCGGTGAAGCAGGTGGATGTGGCCTGGAGGAGGCTGAGGCCCACGGAGAGCTCCCGCAGGAGCAGGCCCTGGGCTGGAGCTGCCTGGGGGGCATTGAGAGGCTTCATTGAGAGGCTGCCGCCTGTGGGGGACCCATGCTGAAGTAGTTTGCTCAAGATGGATGGACTCTTGGATATGAACCCATACTGAAGCAGCTCTTGAAGAACTGCTGCCTATGGGAAGCCCACACAGAATCAGTTTAGGAAGGATGGCACCCCTTGGAAGGACCCCATGCTGGAGCAGGAGAAGAGAGCGGCCATGAAGGAGCTACGGAGACAAAGTGGTACAGACTTACCACAGTCCCAATTCCCTATTCCCCTGTTCCTCCTGCGGGAGGAAGAAGAAGAAAATGGATGGGGTTGAAGTTGTTTTTAATTTGGTTTTAGTCCTTACTGCTCTAGTGCATTATCAATAAGCAATAAATTGCTGTAATCTCCCTTATCATAGAAGTATAGAAGGGCTTGGGTTGGAAGGGACCTTAAAGATAATCTAATTCCAGCCCCCCTGCTATGTGCAGGGATGCCACCCACTAGATCTAGTTGGCTAAGGCCCCATCCAGCCTGGCCTTGAACATCTCCAGGGATGGGGAATAACTCCCTTATCCCAAGTCTGTTTTGTCTGTAACAATAAGTGGTGAAAGATTTCCTTTTCCTAGCTAAATCCATGAGCTCTTTTCATTTTTCATTATTTCTCCCCCTGCCTTTATGAGGAGGGGAAGTGAGAAAACAGTGTGGTGGTGCTTAGTTACCTATCAGAGTTAAACCACAACACTGGGGAAAAATAGGAAGGAGATTCTTTAATGACTAAGCTGCACAATGACTGAAGTGGTCTCCCACCAGAAAGAGGGAAATGGTAACACTTGATCATTTAAGATTTAAAAAATGCATAGAACAAGGTGGTAGAGAAAAATCAAACTTTGTCTCAGTGCAGAATGGTTGGGATTTGCTACTTTCTACTCTAACTTCTCTATGAACCTTTTCACTTACAGATAATGCTAAGAAGTGCATGAGGAAGAAGAAGAACATTTTTTTAAAAGTCAGATACAGTAGTCTATTATGATAATGAGCAAACAATTCTCTGAACTAACCAAAGAACAGCAGTCACTCAATTCATATGCTCAGTGAATGCACACACATTTTCCACTACATCAATATTAGACCTGAATGACAGGTTGACAGGTTTAGAAAACAAAATTCATTTGAAAATTACTTCACAAACTAGTGAATACAAGTTCATTTTTAAGTATGGAACATGGGGAAAGACTCTTCATTTTAATGGTCCATTGTATGTTAAATGTTAAATACTACAACCTTTTATCTAAAGCCATGGACTTGGTCTATATCTGGGTAGAAGGGAGGAATATATATCTAGTTAACTGTCTTTACAGAATGTACCCAGCTTAAATTGTGGAACTGTTCAAGCAATCAACAACTTCTTGAACACTATTTTCAGTGTATCCTTGAAACTTTTACTGGACTTTGGACTTTTGCATTAAGACATAGAAGAATAAATAAAGAAAACAAAGATTTATATTTACCTGAAATAGATTTATGTAAGTATATTGCTTTATAATATGCATATGCTTGTAATGATGTCGATATATGAATATACAGAAATATGTAGTACACAAAATACATGTTGTCGGTTACCTGTTTAAACCAATTACTTGCATACATGCAATTATTCAAATCCTTGTAAAAGATATGATCAGGTCCTGCCTGTGATATAATTGGTTAGAATTATAACATTTTAAGCTTTAAATCTTTCAATCCTTTAAACATATTCAGAAAAGCCTGATAACAATGGATCACATCATTTTTTTTTTTTCCAAATTAAGTGAAGTAGGCCATAATAATTACCCATTTGAATTGCAATGTTTGCTTTGCATCATATTAAATAAATAACCATGTTAACTGGCAGAATAAACTATGTCAATAACAAAGAAGTAGATTGGCACAGTGTGTACTAGCACTTCCTATTGTTCCATATATCACTGAATCACAGAATTGTAGGGGTTGGAAGGGACCTCAAAAGATCATCGGGTCCAACCCTGCATATATGCTTGTCTTGAGTTAGAGTTATAGCAATGTAAAACATCAGGACTGTGTTTGATCAGCTTTTAGAAAACTCATGTTTTCCTAGTCAAAAAAAAAAAAAAAAAAAAAAAAAAAAAAAAAAAAAAAAAAAAAAAACAAAACAAAAAAAAAAATAAAAAAAAAAAAAAAAAAAAAAAAAAAAAAAAAAAAAAAAAAAAAAAAGCCACCACAGGCACATCAAACTTCCTCTTGACAGTGCCTTTTCACAAAATACAAAGGAAAGCAATTTGCGTCCTTACAGCATGTCTCTGTCAAGATTGTCAATACATTTCTCAGGTATAATGAAAACTTCTACCCTACAGTTAAAAATTATTGGTTAAGAGAGAAAGCTTTCTCAGGGAATTATGAGAGTCTGAGTATGCTACAAACTACTAAAAGATCCTGGATCCCCATCATTTTGCTATTGCTGTTTGTATGGACTGTGTTTCAGTTATTGCACTCTGAGTCACCCAGGCCCTCCAGAAAGTGGAGGTCAGAGGGGAGTTTTTCACTTGTGACAGGGTTGGGCAAATCAGAAAATAAACAAATAAACAAACAAGTAAATAAATAAATGAGTAACAATGGAACTTGGGGTGCCCAGAGAAAGATGTAGCTTTAAGAGTTGAACTGGAATGCAGACTTAGCAGTCAGGGGCTAGGTAGTGGTTATGTAGAGTTTGTTTCAAGGCAGAGACAACTGGAAGTTGCTGGATCAAGGCAAGTCACAAAGAAAGAACTTAGAAATGTTACACTCAAAATCTTCTTATGGGCAAATTGAAACACAACAGAGATATGGGACTAACATTTGTCAGTTGAATCCATGTTTTAGCAGCCTAAATATCCCAATTATTGAATTAGAACATGAAAAATACGATTAGAGTTGTATCTTAGATATCTACTTCTGTTCCTCACTTATATTCACCTTTTCATTCTCCCTCTGTATTTTAATATTAACAGTTTCTGTTTTAAAAAAACACTGAGTGTATGCAAGTGAAAAATAAGCAATTAGTATTTAAGATCTTAAGGACTTCGCTGGGAAGGATATGATGTTCATGGGTGTGGTCCCCTCCACTGATCCTTAGGTGTCCTCCTTAGGCAATTTTTATATGTTTCCTCCCCCTGGCTGCTGCTCCCAGCAGGGTGAGCATGACCCCACAGCCTCCCACACACTGAGCCTCCCATTTTGCTGGGCAACAGCTCCCTGGTTTTGCCAGACCCTTCCTACAGAGGCACCGGCAGAGCCCAGCTCAGGCAGGAGAGACAGCAGACACTTGGCTCCGAGGCAGGCACTGGAACCATCTCAGCCCAGCTGTGGCTAAGGGGGAGTCCAGGCCAGCCCTGAGACCTCTGCTCACACCTAAGGGCATAGTCCCTAGGCATTTATTAGGAGTAGAAAAAATATATTGGCTTTGCTATACAAAGTTCATTTTTCAAGATTCAGTTTCAGATTACAGAAGTGTAAAAGGATTTCACTCTCCATCTACAATCAAATACACATACGCACTTTTATCTTGCTGTGTAGACACTGAATTGGAATTAGCAAGAAAAACAAACAAACAAACATACAAATAAAAAACACTCAAGTTACAGAAATGAAAACCCAGCATGGATATGGTCTTAGTAATGTATGTTCTTGAGTGGTCTTAGTAATGTATGTTCTTGAGTAAAGAAGTCCTTCGCTTTCACGTGTACATACATACACACATATGCAATTAGGAGAGGAATGTAGGACCTACCAACATCATGTTCTACATGAAGCTGTGAAAGTAGAGTTGAGACACGATTATTATGATAATCTGTTGGCCTGATCTGAAAATAATAGGCCAGAGTTGTAGATGCCTGTTGATCTAGCTGGCTATATAATTACCTAGAGAGAAGTGTGCAGGAAATATTCTTGAAAATATTTTGCATCCACAAGAGGGAAGAAGAAAGTTTTTCTCAACTTCCAAACTCAGCTTAACTTGGAGAAGAACTATGCCATTCAAAGTTATTGACTTTCAAATGTATAGATCTGTGTACAGGTTGATTTTAAGACAAGAAAAAGTAATTTCCATAACAACATACTGTCTAATTTCTGGCTTTGCAGTAAGAGCTGTTGAACTTAAGTTACAAATATCAAATTTCCATTCATCCTACAGTTGTAATTACAGGATGGCTGGGAATCAGGGCTGTTCCAGTGTTCATACCCAGTGCACTCTAATCATTAATTCTCTGGATGATCCTGCAACCCCTTAGCTAGTCTTTTTCTATAGATGGGCCGATGTGATATGGTGGACTGGTTTGAAAGAATGGGCTGATTTGAAACAACATAATTGACTGAGCCCCTCACCACCTTCACAGTTAAGTAACTGACTAATTCAAGCAGGAGCTCTCCAAGTGGGAATTTTGGTCTATCATGAACATTTTACTGGGTGGCTCATGCAGTGTGTAGGGTAATTTTAATGTTCCAATGTGTAGATTAAAATCCTGGTGAGAACTTGGCTCAACTTCTAAATAGGCAGTAGACACATTCCTTAGCCAGGTGGGACAGTCTTCTGTACACAGTTAAGATAGGAGATGTTTTATAAGTAATTTAAAATAATCTACAGTAGCGGAACTTGCTGGAATAGTCAAATGGGACCCCATGGACCATCTGGGTTATAAGAATTGAGCAGAACAGTAGTGTGTGGAGTCTTACCAGAACCAGCCAAGACTGCTGCTGCAAGGACCCTTGCAACAGAAATTACTGTCACTGGATAGATGTCACCAGCCAACCTACTTGAGAGATTTCATTCCTCACACAAAGCATTATGCCAAGATTTCAATCTTTTTGATGTTGTTGATATTGTATTTAAGAAACACTTGTGAGTTCATGAATGTCTTTGCCACAACATGTTAAAAACATATTCAAATGAAAAGACAGGACCACAGTTTGTAGATAAACACATACACACTAATCATTTCAATGAGAGTCATAGAATAAATACAACAGTTTTATGTTAAATCTTTATTTCTTAGTACTTCAATATTGAAGTATTTCAATATTGGAATATTGAAAAGCATTAGCATGTAACCATTCTTTCCTGATGGTTTTAGATTATTGCTTTATTTTCACATCTTTAAAATTCTGAAGTTTTTGTAAATACTTTTATACTGCATTCTCCTGCTTTTATTTCAGCTACAGCTGGGCAACCCACCTTGTCAACTATATGCTACATTTAGCGTTCCCTTGTAAATAACTTTATACACAGAAGAAGTTCTGCCGTGTTCAGAAGACCTCTCTAGATTTACAAATACATTGAAGTATTTCTTTGCACACTTAAGAAAATGCATATATATATATATATATAAAGACAGCAGCATATCAGGAAATATATTTATTACAGTAAAGGACTTGGGGTGGAAATTTTGAGGCAAGGTTACCCCCAAAGCAAGCAGGTTTCAATTGGCTTTCAGGTTGATGGAATCCTGTTAAATTGGATAGTTCTCTTTCTGATAATTTGGTTGGAAAAAAAATAATAATAATAATAATAATGGTGGCTTGTTCTAAAGCTTTGAAGCTCTCTTACACTCTGTATGGATTACATATATCAGGAACAAAGTAGATAAAAGTTGTTCTTTAGAGATCAGGTACTACCCACACATACTCCCCTCTCTGCCTGAAGTTGCTTGTATGCAAAGTGCAAAGTTAATTAAGGTAGCAATTTTTAGGGGAATTTACCCTCACACTTGGTGAGAAATGTAAGTACAAAATATATCCCACCTATTGCAACATGGTTGATTCTTCAAGAAAAATGCATAATAATAATCATCATCATCCTAACTATATGGACCTGAGCTCCAAAATATACCTAATCATTCTCTTTGAGAGCTTAGTAAGATAATATAATTACATATCAACATAAATATAATCCTACTAACATCTTATTAAACTGAGAAGAAATGTGCGCAAAAGAAAAAATAAAAGGAGAATTGGGGAAGATAATAAAGGAGAAAGTAGTTTGAGCATGATTATCAAGACATCTTTAAGAACTGTGAAGAGACAAAGCTTTTTTCAGAAGCCAACATGCAATGTAATAATCGCAAGTCCTTTGAATTATCAGAAAATGAAAATAGTAATCAAAGTTAGTAAAAAATTAAAAGTAGCTTTCTACACCCATATTTATTAGGAAGGGCAATGAGGAAATTCCTGACCCCAAGATAATTTTGTAAGAAATTAATGTGTGTGCTTTACAAAGGCTGATGCCTCTAAGAAAGATGTTACTGAGCAACTCAAAAAAATTCAAGGGCAGTAAATCACTGCGACCAGATGGTGCTGATGTAAGAATTCAGAAGGAACTGAAGTGTGAAATAGCAGAGGTAGCAATGAGGATATGCAATATATCCTTAATAAACCACTCACTGTTCCCAAAGATTGGAAAGTTGTTATCTTGGGTTAAAAATAAAATTAAAAAAGCCATAGATGATCTTTGGCATTACAGACCAGTGAGTCTTATTTCTGCTCGAGGGAAGCTGGTTTGGAATTTAATTAAAGACAGAGCAATACAGCATTTATGCAATTATAGCCCAACAGGGTATGGCTTCTTTAAGGGCAAACCTTTCAAATCACCTAGAAGTTTTAAATGACAGTGGGAAAAAGAATGGTGCTCCTTTACTGACCAGACTAATAATGTCTTATAGGTTCTGCACATTACCGAACATGGGGATCACAGTATACAATCTAATAAATACAAGAGCAGAAAAGGTACTTCATTTTACTCTTCCCAAAGTCATGGTGTCATGAGAGGCAACCAAGAGCTCCTGAGGTGCTGAAAATGTAATTATCATCTGAAATGAAGATAATCTCACTCCCTTGCTCCTGAACACCCTAAACTCAAAAGAAAGTATTCTCTGATGACCTTTCCAAATATAGTCATACAAGTAAATTCTATTGACTTCCTACTGATACATTTTTGTGCTTGCTTTTACATAAACTGTAAGGGAGGAGTCGTGAAAATTTAACTTTGAATAAGCAGACACCTACTTTGAAAGGCTGTGAAACATTGCTTTAGAGAAACTACTATGATGTTTTCTTATGGTCTCTTTTCTATTGCTAGAATTCTCATTCTCTAACTCACAGCTTGAAAAAAAAAGGTAACTGCTAGGGGCCTCGAGGAAGCAAGCATTCATCATTAATCTTCCCATCACTTCATTCTTTTTCCCATCCTTCATACCTAATTAGAACTGTGCAGAGAAGAGTAATTCCATTTCATGATTATATGTTTTGAAATTTGAGTTTAATCCAGAATTGAAAAAAAATACAAAACCAAAAATACCATTTCTTCTTGGTGAAAGAAAACAGCCTTATCTCAATTGCTGGAAGATCTGGCACCCCTAAAATTGTGTATCCTCCAAAGCCCAGAATCCATGGTTCTGGATTGAATTAATATGGCTCAAGATTAGCCAACATGGATAACTGTCTCAAGCCTGTAAATTCTAGCAATCAGCTTGAAAAATTGCTTGCTATTACAGTACTGGGGATCTGTGAGCTCCTTAGCCCAGAGACAATCAGAGTGGCTGGCAGCTGTATCAGCCAAGTTATCCTGCTCAGACGACCTATCTCTAAGTAAAGCATCAACAGAGCACACAAGTGCAACACCATGCAGATACATTAATATGGGTCCCAACGCAATATATTCAAAACTATATTTAATTCATTTCAGGGTCTTGCTTGCTCAGCACCAGATCATGACTCTCAGCACCATGCAGAGTCTTACTTGCAAACTAGTGTGCATCAGAAACCATGCTGCTGATGGATTGTGTAGGTGATTTACCTGAGCAAGCCTTTCCCCCAAAAAAACACATCATACATTTTCAGGCCAATTTATAATACTTACAAAGCTTCCATCAGGTTATTTTTACAAAGTTCCTGAAATTCAACAAAACACTATGCTCAGGCTAATATGACACCCAGTTAATATGTATCATGGCGATTACCTGATGATTCAAGTCAGTCTATTTCTCTGCTGCAGAGCCCACATTAAGCTTTGATCTTCCTCTTCCTTTCTCTATCACACTGCTTTCCAAATAAATATTCTAGAATAGACCATGAACTTTTATTCTATACACTATAGTGCAATTGGTTGTTCTTCAGGCAAGACTTCAATACAAATGTTAAATAACAGCTACAATAATTTCATGTAAAATATAATTATATCAGAAGAGGCTTGAGTTGTTATTTGAAAGAGGATAATATATTTGCCAATTGTATGACAGCCCAATTTTTTTAATATCATAAAATAGTAATCTGGTACAAATGGTCAATATGTATTCACATTCTTATTAGCCTCTTTGGTAAATCAGTAATACATATACAAATATTTGTTCTTGACGTACTGAATGTTATATCTTCAAAACAAATTATTTTTTACCATGGCATAAACAGAAGAGAGAACTTACTTATGAAGGCTGTTAAGTTTCACAGTAATAACACATCTGTCTTCATATCACTTTTCTCACTGTACAATACTCTTTTGTAATGCAAATATCACAAAGTAATGCAAACATAATGCTCAGGTTAATTGCCTTATGAAATCTTTATTCATTTTTTCAGCATGCATTATACTCACTCAACTATTCATTAACAGACAGTTTACTATGTGGAGATAATATTTTTAATACGTAATGCAATTTATAGATTATAAAAGTGCTTACAGTGCAGAGCTGTTATATAGGTCATTGACCTGTATGGAAATTAATGAAGAAAGCTTCTTAACTTATGAGTGCCAGAGAAAAAATGAGACATGCCAGCTATGCAAATAGATCATGTTTATCTATGTACATCTTCTGTATATAAATCAAATCTCAGAGAAAAATCAATACAACTTTATTATTATTATTATAGTAAGCACTCTATTATAGGTATCAAAAACAGGCAAACAAGAAAAGAATCTTTATGTATTACTATCTATCACTTGGAGTGACATTCAAAAATGAAGATCTTCCAATCACCAGTCTTCTAAAATTACTAGCATTCATTAGTGATATTCCCTATGCCTCAGTTCAAGGGACAGTTCATTTCAACATTTTTTATCGGTGATCTGGATGCAGCAAGTGCAATGCATCCTTACAAAGATGATAGTAAACTGGGATGTGCTGTTGACTCTGGAGGTCTTTAGATAGGTTTTAGATAGATTGGAGCTTTGGACAATCATCAGCAGCATGAAGTTCAACAAAGGAAAATGACGGGTTCTGTACCTGCAACAGAGTAATGGCAGACACAGGTACAGACTGGGAGATGAGTGGCTGGAAAGCAGCTCAGCAGAAAGGATTCTGGGGGTGCTAGTCAGCTCAACATGTGTCAGCAAGGTGCCCTAGCAGACAAGAGGACAAACTGCATTTAGTGATGAGTTCAAGGAAGCATCAAACAGACAGTCAAAAAAAAAAAAAAAAGAAAAAGAAAAAGAAAAAGAAAAAGAAAAAGAAAAAGAAAAAGATTCTCCTGCTATATTAGTGTTTGCACAGCCTCACTTTGAATATTGTATGCAGTTCAGAGTTTCGAAATACATATATGTTAAAAAAAAGATGTTAACATACTTAAACGTGCTCAGAAGAAAGCAACACAGGTAGTAAAAGGGCATGTCCTGTGAAGAGAATCTGAGGACACTTGGGTTGTCTAGTCTGGTGAAAAGAAGGTTGACCTCATTGCTGTATGCAACTTCCTTAGGAGGAGAAGTGGAGAGGAAGGTGTCAGTCTCTGTTCCCTGGTAAACAATGATAGAACACACAAGAGTGGCACAAAGTAGAACCAGGGGAGGTTCAAACTGGATATTAGAAAAAAATTATTTCCTGTGATGGTGGTCAAATACTGGAACAGGCTTCCTAGAGAGGTGGTTGATGCCCGCCTGTCAGTTCAAGAAACATTTGGATGACACCCTCATTAATATGCTTTAACTTTTGGTTAGCCCTGAAAAGGTCAGGCAGTTGGACTTGGTTCTCTTCGAAGGTCCTTCCAACTGAATTATTCCCTTCCCTTCACTTCCCTTCAGTTATCTCCCTTTCCTTTCTTTCTACAACAGTTTACATGTAACTTTATATTTAATTAATACCAGCATCAATTCTCAGCTCTGATGCCAACTTAATTTTGTCTTAATATTGAGATATGCTAAGCCAATTTTCTATTTTGATATAAATGCAGAAAAAGTGGAAATGGGTGATATATATTCTCTAAAATTTCTGAAATATAAATTAGCATCATTTTCAAGCTATGGAAACAAGTTAAATATACAAATAAATACCACTAGTGTTCCATTAAGTACTTTTTGGGATATGTATTATGGAAAGTAATACACACCTTTTAGTGTTAAAGAGTCCATCAGCATCCAATATGTATTCTAGTGCTTACTAGCGTTTGCTGTTTCTTGAGCCTAAATTAATCTCTCTTCTGGTTCTAAGTATTGATTGTTTTTATGAACTTGAAATAAATAATCAGATTCTATGATAAATCTATAGTGTCCTGGATTTTTTTTTTTTTTTTTCAGATTTCTCTAGTGCTTTAAATGCTTATAATTTTGTGATCATGTCATTTCTTCAACTACCTTATGAAGTAAGCTAGATAGGCCCTTCTCTCCACAGCCCTGAAATTCGGTTTCCAAGACTTGAGTCATTCTTGTAGCTCTTTTCCAAATCCTGTCTTTTTTCTATATTCTTTAGAAAAGTGGAAGGAGCAGATCAGTAATACATATCAGCTATACAGTTAATATATTGCACCCTAAAAATCTAAATCTACAGCTATATGAAGTATCTTTTAACATTTCTAAACTTTCATACAGTCTTTGTTATCTCTGTATTCACACATCATCATCACAGAGTTGCATCACATCACTCTCAAAATATAGGTTTACATTGTCATGCTGTTTGTCATGGCCACTTCTGCAGCATCATTTGCTTGAAGGTAATCATCTCCTTCAAGAGTAATGCAAATGCAAAGTTTCTGCCTTCATGATTCAAGTTATTTAGCATACTCTGTAGAACTGACTTGTAAATATTATGTACTATTCCAATGATGCTAGTATGATTTTCAGATTGCCAGACTATTCACAATGACCTACTTTATTAAAAACAAACAAACAAAAAGAACAACAACAACAAAGACAACAACATTTTGAAGATCTTATTTTATTTCAGAATTGTTAGGAATAAGTTATTTAATCCTATGAATTTAAAAATCAATAAATATTTTTGATTTAGCAGTTTTCCTAATCAATGCAGAAATAGAGAATATAGATTTTTCATTGAAACTATGAATTTGTCATCAAATTCTCCTGCAGGTGAAGGAGGACAATATTTATTGAACACCTTATACCGTCTTTCTCTGTCATTATTGATCCTCTACATCTTTTATTTAGAGAAAACTAAATTGGAAAAAAAATCTGAAACACAACAGCATTGTGCTTTCCCATGTTCAAAAATTTTGTTACTTATTCTATATTCACTTATGTACTGTCTTCTGCATCCTTGGTTAAAATAATATTAAAAAACATAAAACTGTGAGTTTATGCATATCCATGTGTGCTTTTCTGTTTGTTTGTTTTAAACTTCAGTAGGACAGTTTATTGTGTACTTGACTCCAGGAACTTTAATCCTAATCATTAGGGTTACATTGTTATCCTCTGGTCTTGTTATACTGGGTATTCGTTCTTTGGTTATGTTAAATTCAAAATGTTAGGAGACAGTTGAAAGCAAGCAGATTATCACCCAGTCTTTCCAGAAGGCATAACTACATAAAATCTTCTGGCAGCTTGGTAAGCAAGAAAGAACTGATCACGATTGGCCATTTCAGCACTGAATTCATGCATATTTCCCTCAATATTCGCAGTTCTCATTCCTAATGGGAGCTGACAGAATGTAAATGAGTTTCTAAAGGAACCAGTGAAAGTGGCAATTTTTCTCATTTAATCTTCAGATGAGCTGTCTGTCTCCCAGCTGCTGAGCTTCATTAGAATTCTGAAACTAATTTCACCTATCAACACATGATTATTGGTTTGAGTGTGTTTTTTGGGATACTCTGAGTAAAAATCACTCTGCAAAGCAGAGTGGGCTCAATAAAAAATAAATAAATAAATGAAAAAAATAAAAAGGAATAGAATAGAATAAAATTGGCAGGCTTCAGAACAGTTATTACTCTGAAGAAAACTTACATCTTTGGAGTCTGGTATAAACCTATCCTGTACAGATCATTGAAGTAACATAAGTGTGCCATACTGTAGAGCTAGAAAGAGATCAGTCTTTATTTCTTAGCATAAAACAAGTTACAAAGATTAATATCAAAGGTCTGTATCCTAGCAGTGCCTGTTGTGAATTCCCATACCAAAGAGCACTTATGAAATTTAAATTATATAGCATAGAATATAATGCAAATGAATAGAATCACTAATCGATTCTGCTATGTGAAGTGAGCTAGTTGTAAATATTAAAATTAGTTAAATATAATCTTTTCCATGTTCTCCCTGTAGTCATGCTGTAGTCACCTCCAATATTTATTATTCTGTCACTTGTTCTTAATAATTAATTAGCTATGTCTGATTTGAGATCCACAAACACTACTGAAGTCGTCACAGCTTTGTCATCCACTGTAGGTACAAAAAGCAAAAAAATTTTACTTTTGTACATTAGAGTTTGTCCAGGGAATGACATACATCTGCAGGAAAGGGCTTTAATTGTTACCATAAAAATATGTCCCTGGCACTGGACAATTGTATTGTGCTGTGAATGCTTCACATTTATAACCAACAAATCTGTTTTCTGTCATTCATTTACTCCTGTAGTTTGCTTTATGAATTAGTGTGTGTTCATAACAAGATGTACTTCATTTCTCTCACTACTTTGATTTTGGAAGTCAAGTTTTCACTAATCTTGCAAACTATCCCCTGCTGTCTTAAAGTACAATTCATTTTTCACAATAATTCAGCTTTGACCTGGTTATCAGCTACATCACAAATAATTTGTCTCTGTTGGTCCATCTGTTATCAGTTCAGCTTACATGATTTAGCTATATTATGTAGGGCTAACATAATGTCTAATAATCTCAAATTGGCAGCCTGTTTCTTATAAAGAAAATGTCCCAGTCCCCTGTGATATTTTTGAATGTATCACAGAAGTCTTGAAATTTCTAAGTGACTTTGCCTAACATTTTATAGTCCCCTTCTTTCTCCCAGAAGAGCATTGCTTTCAGCTTGCACGACATTTTGATTTTTTCCAACACTGATTTCTCTACACTACTACCCACTTTAACTTAATGCAGCCTCTGACATGAGTGTTAAGGGGACACAGAGGAAATGAGCAGAGAAAATGATGTTTACTTCCTATCCATGCTTATGGTATGTAGCAGTTTGCAAAAAAAAGCTAAGTGTACCACAGTGGAGGTTAGCATAACCTGATTTCATTGGCTGTTGAAAATATGGAATGAATCTAATGATAAAAAAGAAAATCTATTGTTCAAAGGCAGAAGGTTTGTTTTCTTTCTTCAAATGAAGATTTCCCAGGAAATAAAGAGAAAGTCTGAAATAGAGGAGGACTTGGCAACAAAATAGCTTTGCAATGCATTTTCAATTCTATGGCCAATGGAGCACAAGGATCTCTGGAAATAAAATAAAATAAAATAAAATTTTAAAGAATAAGGAATAATCACACAGATTCATACAACTGTCACTTGTGATTACATTTTTAATCTCAACAGACACGCTCTAATCAAGTTCTTATAATGAATGAAATATAAACTTCCGTCTAGTTTATATGTATTACAGAATGAACTGTAGCATAATCTATGCCATGTCATATGTATAGGCTCACATCATAGTCTTAAAGAGGACATTCATATTATACAGCTGATAAACAGTCTGCAAAATATACAGGATATATAAATGCAATAGCCTACAATTTGAAAAACTTGTAACTCCATCAAAAATCCTTAACATTTTTCCAAACTACCATAATTAAGAAGAGTTTATTACACTACTGTACTTTATGAATTTGTTACTACTTTACAAGACATTCTGCTGGGTTACCACAGAAAGACATTATTATTCAGTACATAGCAAAAGACTTTAACAGGACTGTTTTTCATTTCCCATATTCATGCATTCAGTGTAGCTAATATCCCATAAAACACCTTTACAGTCATTTTAACCTGCTTTAAAATTGTATTTGTCGACCATACAACAAACTCCACTTGCTGCCATTGTTTCCACAGGTTACCACTCTACTAATATTTTACAGTAAAGTCAATGGTAAAAGTTTTGACATATCATAAATGTGAATCTTAATATTGTATTATCCATGCAACCAAAGACTTTTTCCTGAAGAATGAGCTAATCTTTGCCCTCTTTTTGTTATTGTTTGCTGTAATTAATTTTTGCAGTTTCTAAGCCCTGTTTTCTTACTTCTCCTGGATTCTTACTTCTTGATGCTTGCTGTTTCCCCTAAAGCAGTGCTACATGGATATGTGTGCGGGTGGGAAAATCATAACACAGTTCTGAGGCAGATGACAAGGAGGGACAATATATGGAGAGTGGAAAAGTTAAGTAAGGATAATTGAAATAACCTCAATAAAGTAACTGTACACCAAAAATCCAAAACAGCATATGGAGGGGTAATTTAATGTGTCAAAGCTGTGGTAACTGGCAGGAATTACTTTTTATTAGCTACAGTACTGTAGTGTTATATTGTATTTGTACTATTATGACACCTAGCTATGGTAAGCCTTCTGCTCGAATGTGGCACAAAAATCAGCAGCCTTTTCCTTTCAAACTAGATTTATCAATGTTTCCTCACAAGCTCAGACAAATCAATTCCTACCTTTAGGAGCACTCATTTTGATCAC
Source organism: Nettapus auritus (assembly GCA_011076525.1). NCBI lineage: Eukaryota > Metazoa > Chordata > Aves > Anseriformes > Anatidae > Nettapus > Nettapus auritus. The sequence continues at coordinate 17,855,573 of CM021765.1, read as the reverse complement.
ATGCTGTAGAAACAAGCATGGTTAGAACACTTTTCACGGTATTTGCCTGCACACTGTAGGAGGGTTTTGGTATCTCAGTGCACATTTACCAGAATAAACACATTCTTAGAGTGAACGTACAATGAACAAAACTGTTCTTTGCAAAAGATTTCATAGCTAGCTAGAAATGTGAATAATTTTTTTTATTGTTCTCTTTTTAGATCAATATTCTATTTGATGGTAATTTTTTAATAAGTTCATATGAGAGGCTGTCACTAACTAGATCTTCTGCTCTTAGTTGATAAATCACTGATACTCTTACTCTCATCATAAAAAATAAATAAATAAATAAATAAAAAGCGAGAGAGGGAGAGAAAGAGAAAATAAAAAATCTGGTCCTGGAGCAGAAGAGCAGATACAGTCACATAGCTTATCAATATGGATACTGTGTCGTAAAGAAAAGAAAACAAACAAACAAACAAACAAAAAATCAGTGTAAAGTAATAGTTAAAATAGGAATAGAAAAAACTCACTAAGTAACACTGAAATGAAAATCACATGGAATTACATAAGCATCTGAAAATTATACAGTCCTGACCAGAATATTTATTTCACAATGATACAAATTCAGTTTTTCAGTTTTAATCAGAAACTCTTGCTTCTTCATAGGAGTTCAGTTATCCAATTAAGGGTTCTTGTCTAATATTTCCAATATTTGTCCAAGAAATATTTGTCCAGTATTTCTATATGTTCATTAATATCTTCTGCTCTGAGGATTTTTCTTTTCCTGACTGTGACTCATTAACATAATTTCCTTTTTTTTTTTTTTTTTTCAAAGTGACTATGTTTTATCTTTTGTTAAAACATTAACTGCTACCTTGCATTGTACATAACACCCAAACACAATTTTAAAGAAACCCACCAACTCAAGGGCTCTCTATGGGGAAGGCAGCACATTGACAAACAATCACACAGCCTCAGGGAGACTACTGTTATTTCCCTGAAATCAGTGAGATGACTTTCGTTGTTTCCAAAGCTGTCAGATCATTCCTAGAAATGTCTATTCAGATGAATGAGAAAAATTACAGCTGAGATTATAAAGCCACATTTAACTGAGTTCTTTTTCTCTCTTTATATTAATCTTTTCTGTGTCATGCAAGCTTTTGTGCCAGACAGATTAAACACGGATTTGGGATATTCAAGGGAAGATGAGGATACAGGTATTGTGGCATTCCACTTGCTTTAACAACAAGACTGTCAGATAGAGCATGAGTCACTGCTATATTCTGCAGTCTTTGAAATGGCTGATATTAAGAAAATCTCAGAGTGGAATAACCTTATTTCAGTCTTCTTTCTCTCTTGTCATCTCTATACACGCACAGCCTACATTATACTGGACCACTAGCCATGGTAAAACTCCATTTACATAAACGCGCTTCATGAATTGAACTTGCATTTTTTCTATCCTATTCTCTGGGTTTCCAGAATTGTTAATATGAAGCTGAAGCTTTTTCTTAGTTATGAATGTCATTCACAGTGGTAGGTTATACTTATTCATTTGCTTAATTAGTTCATTTATCAAATGAATGTGTTCCATTGTAAAGAAGCCTGATTAAAAGCCTGTCTTTTCTGTTGGTTGGTTGGACTCCAGCTCGGCTATGAGTTGATTTCATGAAAACCAGCCAAAAAGTTTACAGAACATGAGCCTGATAGATCTCCAGTTCCTCCTGTTGTATTCACAAGAGCATTAATAACAAGTAATTTTTCTGAAATTACAGAAAATTAGGAATTCTCTTTCATTTGTCTGTTGAAGACAGTTAAAATTGGTCTCATTACAATTATTATTTATATTTCATTAGTTTCATTATGAGTGCTAAAAACGTGTAATATAGAGTCATTCAAAGACCTTAAATTGTAAAGACAGGAGACAAAGGGTGAAAGGAGAAATGGAGACACAGAAAGGTGAAACGACTGCTTAGAGACCACACAGAAAGTCACAACAAAATCAAAAATAGAGTGGGTCTCCTGTCTTTCAGTTCACATTGTTTCCAAAATCTCTAGTAAAAGTTCATAAATTCTCTGAAATAAGTTCTTTAAATGCTGAATATATTTTTTCTCACTGTCAACTGAATGAACATCTGCTGTTTTCTTTTGCAGCCTTTATCATGGTATTTCACAAATATAAATAAAGTAAAACCGTGGTAACAAAGCACATATTACAATATATTGCACTTAAGGGTTTTACAGAGTGGGCACAGGAACAGATTGACCTTTAAATGTACGTTGGTAATATTTTGTGTACATTTCTGTTAAAAACAGCTAAATGTTGGGGGAAAACAAAGAACTATATTTGTGTTATGAAAAGCAAGGGTGAAACAGTACCTATAGGATGAATTATCTTGTAATTCCTGCATTTAATAGACTATGAATAACTAAATTTTGGTCAAAGAAAGTCAGAGCGTTTATGAAAGGAAAAGGAAGAATGATCAAGACACTTGTATGTTGTTATAAGGGTAACAATTGGATTTTGCTTATGTATCTATCTATCTATCTATATATATATATATATATTTTTTCCCAAAGATCCACACAGTAAATAATGGCCTAAAGCTATGGCAGAGCAAAAACATTGCTAGCAGATCAGCCAGCCATAAAGCAAACGTAACATGGTTACTTGGAATGACTAGCAGCAAACACTGTGACTGGAAACAATTACTGGAGAACTAGGTCACAGAGGATGATGAAGTATCTTGTTCCTGGAACCTAAAGGAATAGTTGACCCAAGTGGTTAATAGTAAATGGTCATCAGGACTCGGTAATTTTGGTGAGGCCATTCTATACAGCATTCTATATTTCACCTGTGATTGCAGGGCCCTGAAAACTCAGTACATCCTTCAAGTATGAAGAGCAAGTGGCATGAAACAAAGAGGAAAGTAGTGAGAATCTGCTCCAGAACTTAGTACACCCAAAATAATCTACTTTTATTTAATCACCTTGTCATTTGTATAAAATTTATATCACCATTTGAGCATTATTTTTCTAAAAAATAATATATTAGAGACCCAACTGTAGATAAATAAAGCCTCAGTCATAAAAATATTCTTGGTGATCAATGGAGTTTATTGAAATCAATCACAGAATTTGAACTTATTGAGCAAAGAAACATGTTTAAAAACAATAACAACAACAACAACAACAAAACATTAAAAGTTCTTGGTTTTACGTCCAGGTTTGAATTGTATCCCAATGCAGTATCAAGGCAAGATTTCACCCTTCCCATCTTATTTTGCATCCCAAATCTTAATTTTAATAGAAGGAGAGGAGAGGAGAGGAGAGGAGAGGAGAGGAGAGGAGAGGAGAG
>CM021765.1:17806107-17847233 GCA_011076525.1 Nettapus auritus | reverse complement strand
AAAAAAAAAAAAAAAGAAAAATACCAAAACCCTTAAAATATCATGAGTTTAACCCAACATAATCTCTTAAAAAATAACAAAGAAGAACATAAAGTATCACTGTCCTATGATAGAATTAATTTTTCTCCAAGTAGCTGGTATGGTGCTGTGTTTTGGATTTAGGATGAGAATAATGTTGATAAGATGCTTAAATTGTTGCAGTGTAGAGCTTACACTAAGCCAAGGACTTTTCCCATACTGTCCTGCCAGTGAGGAGGCTGGGGGTGCACAAGAAGAGGGGACAGAACATGGACGACTGACCCAAAGTAGCCAAAGGGATATTTCATACTATGTGTCATCATGCTGAAAAATAAATCCAGGGTGTCTGTCCTGTGCTTTATTACAGCTCACAAACTTTTGTTTTTCTCCCAGTTCTCTACCCCATCCCTCTGTGAGGGTGGGTTGAGCAAACAGCTCTGTGGTGATTCTATGTTGAGCTGCCTGCCTTGTTAAACCACAACAGTCTCAACTTCCTTCTTGATTAGTCACAGAAATGGTTAACTTTTTAGTGCTAGAGAGAGGTAAAAGAACTCAAAGAGGAAAAACAAAACAAAACAAAACAACAACAACAAAACCCCTGAAAATAACTTGAATTAAATAAATCTTGAGGCTCTTAAACAAATAACACAGAAGAGCATAAAGAATCACGGATGCAGATTTTATGAACTCTGAATATATTTGCATACTTGCTAAGGTTGCTGAGATAGTTATGCACAAGGCTGACCAAAAGACAAAGAGGTAGGCTCTCTTGATATTCTAACTAAGGCAGAATATTTCTTCTTTGACAAAGTACTGATTTTGAAGTGGATTTCTGTATTTTAATTCTATTTCCTATCACTTTAGTTTGCAGTGTAACTATTTCCCTTCTTATTTTCATTTATTTTCTTCATCACACTTTAGGTTTCTTAAGTTTATTTTTTCCCTTCATTTGGCTAAATGCACAGACTTCTTATTTTCATCAGTTTCATTATGAATCCTTGGTTTTATTGCTTTTCTCATTGTCAAATTTAGTTTTGTATTTTTAGTGCCTTGATTCTGCTAGAAATAATAATAATAATAATAAATTGCTGTTATTCCCTGTTGTTCATCAATCTTAGTCAAGAGATTTCTATTCAAAGCTAATAAAAAAAGTCAGTTGGTATTAGCTAATTATAGAAATTAAAAAAAAAAAAAAAAAAAAAAAAAAAAAGGAAAACTTTCTATACATAGTCAGAAAGACAGCAAGAAATGCATACACAGTTCTAATTATTTTAATTAATTCTTTAATTCTAGTTCTTTAGTTATACAAGTGCAAGCCTAAGGCCAAATGCCCACAAGATGGACACCAAAGTGAATTAGGTCAACCACTTAGATAAAAATTAAAAATAAAACAAACAAACAAAAAACCCTACAACCTATAAATAGCAAACCAAATAACAGAGATTGCATCAAGGCAGTCTGACTGGTGGGATACGTAGTACATATCAGAGGAGATCTGGATTACCTAAGAGCAAACACATGCACCATAATCCCAAGTGAGTTCCATAAACATCAGGCTATGAGTTAAACAACATGAAACAAACAAACAAACAAACAAAAACTTGTCTTCTGCAAGATACTTCACTTTCTGTAAGTAATTGCATATTTATTGAAGCACACAGTCCAGTGCCATAGGCTTTTATCAATTGTTCATAAATATAGAACAGTTTCTTAATGAAAGACTGAAGAAGAGCCACTACAGATCTATCAGTCACTGCACTATCAGCCACTAGGATGATAATCATAATAATCAGAAAGAAATTAGGGGCTGGAATGCAGACACCCATTCTTTTGTGTTTGGGAGAACCACACTCACCTATAAGATGTGCATGGACAGTATGCACCAAGCATTTGTAATGACAGTTCAATCAATAGTCATTAGTGAGTTTGAGTTCATAGCCAAATAAATGCCTTTATTCCTCACAATGTCCTAAAATAAAACTAAAATTATTTATGGGACTGGTAGAATGTAATGTTTCTATTACCTTTTAGCAGCTCTGTAAACTTTGGTTATAAAGATCAAAAAAGAGAGGTTGTACCAAGGACAAGGTAGGACTAAGAATCAGCAGTAAAAGAGCAGTGGTTTGTACTGAGAATGATGATGTGAAGGTGTGAGACACTGGATTCAATGAAAGTTTTTAAGCTGTGAAAGAAGAACAAGGTAAAGTGTAAGAAGCAAATGGAATGAGAGAAAGCATCACAGAACAAAACTGGTGAAACATGAAAGCTCCATTGTAATGAGAGGTTGCAATGTAAAAATTATATACTACCCTCCTCCACTTTGTAGCAGATAGTTAAGAAGCATGTATAATTATTAAAAAATACTATTTATTTATGACAATGTGGGATTCTTATTAATATCAAATAGATATAAGCCAGTGTTGTTAGATTTTTTATTATGTTCACATATCTGATGTTTATATATCTTCCTGTTACATAGACCAGTTGGGATTCAAACATAAAATCTGTAAACAAAAATGAAGAGCCTACTCTGTAATGTGTTGCAAGATGTCTCAAATATTTATATATATATTTAATGATGAAATAATTGAGAGCATATTTCACCTGGGAAGGAACAACCGCATGTGTCAGTATAGGCTGCTGGAGAGGAGCTCTGTGGAGAAGGACCTGGGGGGTCCTGGTGGCGACATGCTGACCATGAGCCAGCAGTGTGCCCTCGTGGCCAAGAGGACCAATGGCATCCTGAGTGCATTAGAAGGAGTGTGGCCAGCAGGTCAAGGGAGGTGGTCCTTCCCCTCTACTCTGCCCTGGTCAGGCCTCACCTGTAGTACTGTGTCCAGTTCTGGGCTCCCCGGTACAAAAAAAGACAGGGATCTTCTGGAGTCCAGTGGAGGGCCACAAAGATGACATGGGGTCTGGAGCATCTTCCCTGTGAGGAAAGGCTGAGAGACCTGGGTCTGTTCAGCCTTGAAAAAAGAAGACCAAGAGGGGACCTTATTAATGTTTAAAAATACATTATGTGTGGGAGACAGAGGGATATGGCCAACCTCTTCTCAGTGATTTGTGGAGACGGGACAAGGGGCAATGGTCACAAAATGGATCACAAGAAGTTCTGCACCAACATGTGAAAGAACTCTTCACAGTGAGGGTGACAGAGCACTGGAACAGGCTGCCCAAGGAGGTTGTGGAGTTTCCTTCTCTGGAGATATTCAAGGCCCGTCTGGACACCTACGTGGGCAACGTGTTCTAGGCAGGGGGGTTGGAACCGATGATCTCTTGCGGTCCCTTCCAATCCCTAGAGTTCTGTGATTCTGTGACATATTTAGTGTTTACAGAACACCAAAATAGCAGGGCACTAATACACTTTGTTTGCATATATATACGGTTTCAAATAGAAAATAACTAAGTTTTCTGCATTAGTCTACTAACACTATATACAGTACAATGCATATTCAATATTCTTCAGATCTGTGAATGCTATTAGATACAGATTGTAATGACTGCATAACTGGAAATCAAAATTTTCCTTAGTAATTTTTTTTTTCCTCTTTCACAAGACTACTGGAAAAGACTGTGGTACTGCTTATGGATTTGGATCATTGTTTCATTATGTCTAGGTAATATTTATAATATTTCATGCATCTCAGGCACTGGTTCAAGTTAAAGACTCCCTTTAACAGCTCTGACATTGGTTTTTAAGGCACTTGCCAAAGAACATTTCATAATCTACTCCAACAATCCAGGCTTTAAGATCAGCAGTTTGAAAGGTACCGCTTCACACTGCAAATTAGAATACCTCTGAAGCTCATCCAGTTTATGCTAAGCATTTACTCGAGCCCATCAGCTGTTAGAAAACGTGTTGATAATGCCAACTATAATGTTAACACCTTTATCCAGGTGAAACGAGCCATGTGTGTGCAAGAAAGCATGTTTGCACACCCCATTATCTAGTTTCACATCATGTTCCAGACGTATCTCAGGAGTTCACTGTTTAAGAATTCACTTTTCATTGCTCCATACAGCTGATTACACACGTACACATTGCACTGTTGATTACACTGTGCAAGAGACTGTTAAAAAAGGTTCTGTGTCATGGAGGTGCACATAATTATAAAGATACAAATCTTTTTATTTTTGTATCTATTTATTTTGCTATTTTTTAATACCTGTTTTAAAACAAGTAGCAAAACATTCTTACTCCCCAAAATATTTTCAATAACAATGTACATTCACTTTCCTTCTGGAGTCTAACATTTTTAGTCTACATTTGTCCCTTGTCAAATTGTTTGAAGGACTTAAGGATGCTTACTTTTCCTTTCTTTTCATGTCTCCCATCTGTGAGTATAGGTGAGAATACATTCATCCTTTAGTTTTCCACAGTAGCAGTTTAATGTGGGTATATTGGTTTCAAGTCCTAAGCAGATATCTTTTCATGGAGCTACACTCATCCATGAAAATACATGAGATAGCTCAAAGTTAAATCAGGGAGGACTTAACACTGCACCATTCTGATATGTTCTTCCTTTTCTTGGGGATGTTCTCAAAGAGTGAATGAAATTCATAGGAACTAAAAGCAATTTCAAATTCCAATATCTTTTTTTTTTTTTTTTTTTTTTCTCCAAAAACAATGGAACTGTCTTTGACCTGAATTTGCGCACAGAAGTGCATATAGCGTATGCATAGATATAAACAACTCTACAAAAGAAAACATATCTCTCACAGAAATACATTAAGGTTGTTTTTTTTTTTTGCCCCACTACTTTTGCAGTGGGGCAAATAACGTATATGTTGAAGCAATTGTTGCATTACCATGTGATATATAAATACTTAACTGCAGAGGGCAGTGGTGTAGAACTGATACACATACCAGAGTATGAATTTCCCCGAAGAAATGCCATTTTCCAATCTAACCTATGGATTTGACTCCCTAAAGAAAGATAGAAAAGATCTGTTGTTTACCAGCTAATGATTTCTCTCGCAGTCAGGCCTGCAGTTTTATTTCAATGCATTGGGAACTGCAAAGAGGAACTGCTATATACAGACTCTAGCCCCACCACCCCTCCTTGTGATGATCTGAGCAAGGTGAAGGAGGTAGAGTCATCAGGAGCAAAGGAATTAAGTTGAGCTCCAGAAAAAGAAAGGTGTCGCTTTAGCTTTTGTCTGTTTCTTACTATCCAAATCTATTTTAATTGGTAATAAACTAAATTACTTTTCCCCAGGTCAAATCTGTTTTGCACACGGCAATAGTTCATGAGTGATCTCCCTGTCTGAACCTTTTTCATCATACTTTCCTCTCCTGTCCTGTTGAGGAGGTGGAGTGAGAGAGCAGCTGGGGGGGTGTCTGACAGTCAACCCACCACATTCAACAATAGTAAAAAAAAAATAAAAAAAAATAAAAAAATAAAAAATAAAAAATAAATAAAGATATGAGAATCCCATTCCCCTTTTCCCAAATAAATCTCTTGTGTATTTCTCAGTGGGTATATGTCTCAAAGGAGAACTGAAATCAGTTCAGACAAAGTGAGATAAATTATTTTCATGCTAAGTCCCACATCAGTGAGCAGGAACATTTCAAGTTCTTCAGATCTTTTAGGTCAGCAGCTTTTAATATTATTTAATATTATTAATCAATTAAAATTCCAATTAAAAAAAAAAAAAAAAAATGTTATATTTCCCCGATTGCTGTTAAGAATTAAAGCTGACTATTTATAATGTATTTGGGATCCATAGCACTGTAGAATTACCCATGCTTGAAAGATACCATTATACATACAGATTTTCAAGAAAATGTTTTCAAGAGGCAGATTCACACAGAGGATGTATACATTGGATTAATAATATTTACCTCTTCCCCATTTATTTCCAAGTACTTGGCAAAGATCTCCTAAATATCGATGAAAGATAGAAAGACATTACCTCTTTGTCTTTAAATCATGTAAGCTTACAATGAAAATAACAACAACAACAACAACAATAATAGCTATAATTTAATTGTACTATGTGTGGAAAAATCCTTCAAGACCGGAATATGTGTAAAACTCCTGGGAACTAACTTCAGGAGTTAATCTAACTCCACCTAGTGTAAAAAGAAGAAATTACTGCTTTCCTAGTTCTCTTTTGTGCCTGGAAAAAGAGGAGACTTATAAAGAGACTAGAATTGTATTTTTAATTTATTTTTAGAGGAATATTTAAAGGTTTACTATTGGCACAAATCAACATGATTGTACTATTAAGTTGAAACTACAGAATCTACTAAATAGATGAGACCAAAAATATTTTAAAATATAAGATTAAAAAAAAAAAAAAAAAAAAAAAGTTTTCAGTTGTCAGTTTGAGTATCTATAATTTCTAGCAGTGTTAACCTTCAATTGTATAGTGACTTTTTAACCTAATAATTTTCCATATTTTTCCTAAAAGTTTCCCAAACTGTTCCACATAATAGTTAACGTATTTTGCATATTCTGAACAATGGAAACACTTTGGAATTATTGGATGTTGTTAGGGAGGGAGTTTTGAAAGATGGTGCAGCCAGAGGTATATTGTTCAAAGAGCCTTCATATTTTAGACTGGATGAAAGAAAAGAAAGGAAATAAAAATAAATAAATAAATAAATAAATAAAGCAAGGAAGAGAGAAAAAAAAAAAGGGGGGGGGGGAAAAAAGGGAAAAAAAAAAAAAAAAAAAAAAAAAAAAAAAAAAAAAAAAAATCTTAAAGTAAAAAATGTACTGAAAAAAAAAAAAAAAAAAAAAAAAAAAAAAAGAATTAAACATTTTATAAGACTCAGGAAATCTCTGAGGAGAAAAATCCCATAGCAAAAAAATTAAAATCATTTGTGGATCTGCATCATAAAGTATCAGGGAAAAACAACAGAATCTTGAGGGCAAAAGATTTGTTTTTGCCTTCAAACACTGCAATTTAGAATATTTGTGACTGATAATTCATTTGGATGTTATTTGCTTTCCTGCTCCCAAACTGCTTGTGAGCAACTCCAAATTTTTTCACTTTCATCTATTTTTGCTTAATTATTTTCAGAATAACTGCTACTATTGTTTGATCTTTTTCTTGTTCACAATCAACTACTCTTGATTCTAAACTGAAAGCTGGTTTGATTGCCCATGCAGCAAGTCAGCATGACAACAGATGATAGCCAAACCCATGCACTTTCATGCTATGCAGTACTCAGTTACAGAAAATGATATTTCCAATAAAATAAAGAGATTTACTTGGTTGGTTTGGGATATTTTGTGCTGCAGTTTGAATCATCATTGTGCACTTGAATTCACAAACAATGACAAAACATTTTGTTAAGAAGGTATCTGGCTACCGTTTGTGCTTCTTACCCTCATTTCCCAAAATGAACAGTCAAAGCTCAAGAAACAAAGATTGACATGTTCTTTTATACTAAACAAAAAATGTAAGCTAATTTTCTCAACAATATCTACATATTAAATTTTGGGATCATAGTTCATTATCCATCTACTCTAGTTTACATTTACTGATAATGGGAGTCCTTTTCCAAAGCCATTGTCTACTGTTATATCTGCAAGTAGGAAATGAGTAGCCTTCAGAATTAAGTATTTTTTTTAATTTTTTTATTTTTTAAAAAAAAAGACAATCATCATGAGATCTTGATCAGTCAATTCCTTACTGAAATTCACAAGGTTATTTGAAGAGATTTTATTAGTTGAGAGCCATAGAAAACAGCTTTATTTCAGTGGTATATGAATAATCCTTTGTATGAAAACAATCTCTTTGCAATTATATGACCACTTTGTAACAGAGCATGTCGAATTCTTAATCCTGGTATTGTAAGTGAATATAGAAGATATCTAACTGAGAGAGAATGAAAATCAACAGGCTTGAATAGTTTTAAAAAACCCTGGGCTTTCATTGAATTCAACCACTTAAAAAGAAATTCTTACTATTTATAGAGCAAATAAGAGCCTCAGAGGTCTATTTTGTCATGGTACCAATAGCTATCTAAGAACAGTGCACGTTCCCCAAAAGCCAATAAATGTGTAAAAGATGCTTAACAGCCACATTATTGTTTCTAATTTGGTCATCAGGAAGAAGTGAAGCAAATTTAAAAGACACTATTGTTTGCCAGTAAGGAGACTCACCACTTTCTAAGATGCTATGATTTCAGTTTACAGAGGTATTTACACTTCTGCTTACACAAACATACACTTTAGGTAAAAATGGACCCTGCCAGGTGAAATGAGAACCTAACCCAAAGGTCATCAGAATAGGCCTAGGGTTTGCTTCTGAGTTCTACCTGCTTTATACATAGAACATTTTCAAATATACATGCACAAAAAAATAAATAAATAAATATAGAGAGAGAGACCAAAAACTCCAGACAGATCTTTGTGTTCTTACCATAATTTCCTGTGCTAAAGAATGAAAAACAGGCAATTTTGACAAAGCCAAATAATTTTCACATCTAATATGTTGCTATAAGCACAAAACTTGGCTTCAGATCTGTACTTACCAATTTAAAGGGATGGGAAAAGAATGAATTACATTTTTTTTCATAGTAGTGTCCTTCTGTTTACTGTGTATCTTCTTGATAACTAGATCAAAGGAAAGCAATAGTTCAAGTATTATCAACACTAGCAAAAAAGAGAAATTGGAGGGGGGGTATACATGGTTAATAAAGCTAATATTTTGAGATAGGAATACCTTTAAGAGATTTTACGCTCACATGATGAAAAAAAAAAAAATGTAATTAAATTTTATAAGGCAGATCGCCAAGGCGATCGGCTCTGGGGCAGACGTGCTCTGCAGCGGAGTGGGGGATTGGGACAGACAGGGCTATTTTCACAACATCAAGGCCGCTCGAGGCAGCCAAGGGAGCCGCCACGACCCGACAGCCCTCGTGAGGGCTCATGAGTTCCTGCCTGCCCATAAGAACACCTCATCGGATGGCTTTCAACCACTAGCTAGGCCACTATGGTCCTCGCAAGGCAGAGAGCTCGCGCTAGAAAGTCTGTAGGCACACAGACAGACTGCCTGCTCAAAAATGCGGCAGTTCAGGTCTCTGGGTGCAGGGAGTGCCAGAGCCTGCTGTTACCATCTGAAGGAGGCAGAGATACTGTGTGCGTGAGGTGGATGACCTGGTCCGCCCTGTGGCAGAACTCGAGGAGGTGGAGAGGTTGAGGGCCGTCAGGGAGTGTGAGAGGGAGATGGACTGGTGGAGCAACTCCCTGCAAGGCCTGAAGGAGAGGCACCAGGGTGAGACTCCCCAAATGGGGGTGGACCCTCTGCCCAGTCACTGTCAGGCAGAGGGAGGAGACCTAGGAGTTGAGGAGGAATGGAGACAGGTCCCTGCTCAATGATGCAGGAAATGCCCCCCCCCCCCTCCCCCCTCCACCTGCCCTACCTTCCCAGGTGCCCTTATGCAACAGGTTTGAGGCCCTGGAGCTCGAGAGAGCAGTGGATGAGGATGTGGAAGGAAGTTTAACCAGGAAGCCTAGGGCGAGGAAGTCTGCTCCACGCCTCAAGACTGCTTCCACCAAGAAGGAAAGAAGGGTGATCGTTGTGGGCAACTCCCTTCTCAGGGGAACAGAGGGCCCTATCTGTCGGCCTGACCCTACCTGTAGGGAGGTCTGCTGCCTCCCTGGGGCCAGGGTCAGGGATGTTGCCAGAAAGCTTTCCAACCTAGTTCGCCCCTCCAGTTACTACCCACTACTGATAGTCCAGGCTGGCAGTGATAACATTGATAAGAGAAGCCTGAAGGCTATCAAACGGGACTTCAGGGGGCTGGGACGGTTAGTGGACGGAGCAGGAGTACAGGTAGTGTTTTCGTCCATTCCTACAGTGGCAGGGAGGGGTTCAAAGAGGACACGGAAAGCCCACCTGATAAACGCATGGCTCAGAGGCTAATGCCGACACAGAAGTTTTGGGTTCTTTGACCACGGGGCGCTTTACTTGGCACCTGGCCTGATGGTCGCAGACAGGTCCCAACTGTCCCCAAGGGGAAAATGGATCCTGGCCCAGGAGCTGGCAGGGCTCATTGAGAGGGCTTTAAACTAGGTAAGAAGGGGGATGGGGCTAAAGCAAGGATTGTTGGAGGTGTGCCAGGGGGAACAGTGGCTAGGCTGGAGGAGAAGGCAAAGGCTCAGCTGAAGTTCATCTACACTAATGCACGCAGCATGGGCAACAAGCAGGAGGAGCCAGAAGCCATTGCGCAGCACGCAGGCTATGACTTGGTTGCCATCACGGAAACGTGGTGGGACCACTCTCAGGACTGGAGTGCTGCAATGTCTGGCTATAGGCTCTTCAGAAGGGACAGGCAGCACGGAAGGGGTGGTGGAGTGGCTCTCTATATTAGAGAGTGTTTTCATGTCATCGAACTTGAGGCTGGAAATGACAAGGTGAAGTCGCTATGGGTTAGGATCAGCGGAGAGGCCAACAAGGCAAGCATCCTGATGTGGGTCTGTTATAGACCACTGAACCAGGATGAGGGGACGGATCAGGAGTTCTACAGACAGCAGACAGAAGTTGGAAAATCGTCAGCGCTTGTTCTTGTGGGGAAATTTAACTTCCCAGACATATCCTGGAAACACAACACAGCCCAGAGAAAGCAGTCCAGGAGGTTTCTGGAGAGCATGGAAGATAACGCAGATGGTTGGCGAGCCTACCAGGAGAGGTGCCCCGCTAGACCTTCTATTCACTAACAGAGAAGGACTGGTGAGAGATGTGGTGGTCGGGGGCTGTCTTGGGCAGAGTGACCACGAAATGGTAGAGTTCTCAATACTTTACGAAGTCAGGAAGGGGACCAGTAAAACCGCTGTCTTGGACTTCCAGAGGGCTGATTTTGAGCTGTTCAAGACACTGGTTGGCAAAGTCTCTTGGGAGGCGGTTCTGAAGGACAGAGGAGCCCAGGAAGGCTGAGTGCTCTTCAAGAAAGAAATCTTAATGGCTCAGGAGCGGTCTGTCCCCACGTGCCCAAAGACGAGCCAGCAAGGAAGAAGACCGGCTGGGCTGAACAGAGAGTTGTTGCTCGAGCTTAGGAGAAAAAAGAGGGTTTATAATCTTTGGAAAAGAGGGCGGGTCACTCAGGGGGACTACAAGGATGTTGCGAAGTGGTGCAGGGATAAAATTAGAAAGGCCAAAGCTCATCTGGAGCTCAATCTGGCTACTGCTGTTAAAGACAACAAAAAATGTCTTTCTAAATACATCAATACAAAAAGGAGGACTAAGGAGAATCTCCACCCTTTACTGGATGCGGGGGGAAACTTAGTTACCAGAGATGAGGAGAAAGCCGACGTGCTTAACGCCTTCTCTGCCTCAGTCTTTAGTGGCAAAACCAGTTGTTCTCTGGACGCCCAGTACCCTGAGCTGGTGGAAGGGGATGGGGAGCAGAATGTGGCCCCCACAATCCACAAGGAAATGGTTGGCGACCTGCTACAGCATTTGGATGTGCACAAGTCAATGGGGCCAGATGGGATCCACCTGAGGGTACTGAGAGAACTGGCGGAAGAGCTGGCCAAGCCGCTTTCCATCATTTATCGGCAGTCCTGGCTATCGGGGGAGGTCCCACTTGACTGGCGGATGGCAAACGTGATGCCCATCTACAAGAAGGGCCAGAGGGTAGACACGAGGAGCTACAGGCCTGTTAGTTTAACATCAGTGCCAGGGAAGCTCATGGAGCAGATTATCCTGGGCGTCATCATGCTGCAGTTGCAGGGCAAGAAGGCAATCAGGTCTAGTCAGCATGGGTTTATGAAAGGCAGGTCCTGCTTGACGAACCCGATCTCCTTCTATGACAAGGTAACACGCTTAGTGGATGAGGGAAAGGCTGTGGACGTGGTCTACCTTGACTTCAGTAAAGCATTTGACACCGTTCCCCACAGCATTCTCCTCAGGAAACTGGCTGCCCATGGCTTGCCTGGCGCACGCTTTGTTGGGTTAAGAGCTGGTTGGATGGCTGAGCCCAGAGAGTCTTAGTGAATGGAACCACATCCAGTTGGATTTGTCACCTTGAGTACTGTGTTCAGTTTTGGGCCCCTCACTGAAAGGACATGGAAGTGCTTGAGCGAGTCCAGAGAAAGGCTACAAAGCTGGTGAAGGGTCTGGAGCACAAGTCTCATGAGGAGCAGCTGAGGGAGCTGGGACTATTTAGCCTGGAGAAGAGGAGGCTCAGGGGTGACCTTGTTGCACTCCACAGGTACCTGAAAGGAGGCTGTAGCGAGGCGGCAGTTGGTCTATTCTCCCACGTGCCTGGTGACAGGACGAGGGGGAATGGGCTAAAGTTGTGCCAGGGGAGGTTTAGGTTGGATATTAGGAAGAACTTCTTTACAGAAAGGGTTGTTAGTCACTGGAATAGGCTGCCCAGGGAAGTGGTTGAGTTGCCATCCCTGGAGGTCTTTAAAAGACGTTTAGATGCAGAGCTTAGGGATATGGCTTAGTGGAGGACTTGTTAGCGTTAGGTCAGAGGTTGGGCTCGGTGATCTTGGAAGTCTCTTCCAACCTAGACTATTCTGTGATTCTGTGAAATAAAATAAAAATAGATCAGTAATTCCTTTATGCCAAATATTCTGTGAAGCTTTTCATGTTCACATGCTCTTTCAAATGCAAGACAATGCACTGCACATTTTTTATTTATTTATTTATTTATTTATTTATTTATTTATTTATTGTAGATATTACTCTATTGCTTAACACAATATCTTTATATATAGCACAAGGAAAGAGAGTAAAAACTTTGATGATGGGAAGGGGATATATTTTCTTCACATTTTCCATTTTAATACAGCCCAGCTGTAACAGCTTGCATGTGAATTTATCACACCAAAATAAACTGCTTAACCCATAATCACAAGCACTCTAGTATTTACTTATGCAACCAGTGAAGAAATGCAGACAGTATAAGAGGGAATTCAATTTACCTATGATCTGAATTGTCCTCTTGATGTGTCTGTCTTTCTCCTATGTAGGAACAGAGGATAGCTCAGTTCAGCAGGGTGGTGCCCAATTTGGGTGGGCAAATAACAGTTTTTGCAGTCAGTTCATTCTAAGCAAACACAGGCGAATGCAGGCAATGGAAAGTGAAGAAAAAAAAAAAAAAAAAAAAAAAAAAAAGAACGTACATGACAAGCAAAAGTTATTATGTAGTTATACTGAAACAACTGGGGAAAAAATCATGAGATGAATGAGGTCTAGATTCAGTCCACTTAACCTGAGACAGCCTGCTAGGTTAGGAGCATCAGTCACTCTAGGTTGCCTTTACAGAAATAAAAAATTAGTTAATTAATTAATTAATTAAAGATAGGAACCTTTGGGGGTAATTTATCCCACCTAACAACCAAGACATCTCCCAAAGTTTAACTACAGGGAAAACCTATACAGCCTTTGCTCCCAGCAAGGGTATTTCAATTTGATTCCTGTAGGTGTCATTGAGCTACAATAAGAGAGGGGCAAAGGAACAAGAAAGAAGTAAGACTTGGAAATTGGTAGTTGGGAAATGAGCAAAAGTTAAAGAACCTGAAAGAGAAAAGATTAAACAGAAGTTAATCACCATGGAAGATAAAAACAAAAACAACAAACAAACAAACAAAAAGCCACCACTTTTTTAAAGTTTAAAAGAGCAGAGCTAGCGCTAACAGCATACATACTTTAAGAAGCCATGATACATTTATTATTGTTTTTTCTTATTTTTATATTACAGTAAGCTAGAAGAGCTCTGGTAATTGGCAAATGTCTGTCTGCATGTTAAATGTGGTACGAAATCAGATATAATGTTCAAGGTTCTTTGAATTACAATGGCACTTGAAATATTCCAAACATCTCAAATTATGCCAATAATAAATAAGTAATAATAATAATAACTCAGTCACTCAGACAAAAAAAATCCTAAAGACCTTTGCTAAAGTCCCAGATTCTACTGAGAGCCAATATCAAGATTTCTATTAAAAATATATATATATATTTTTTAATTTCAATATATATATTTATTCCCTTTTAAAAAGTGGAGGGGTAAGTATGCAGAAAATAAAAAGGTATCTTACACCGATTTTTAAGCTGTCTACAGTAAAACATGATAACATAATTCATTGTTTATTATTTGTTGAGTAAAATAAATCTCATAAAGTAAATGTAAAGTGAAATACTCCAGTTCTTGAGTTGAACAGGAAAGCTATCTTTGACTTGGGAGCTGTGCAACTACTAATTGCAGTTAATTTACACAGGGTATTTGAAATGTTAAATGAACCATAAAGGGCAGATGACAGTGACAAATAATCCTCTTTCCTGAAAGGGTAGATTTTCAGGGTTTGGGTCTCCCTTTCACATTGATGCAGTGTGAGACACTGTAGGACCTGGCTATCACTTTCTATAAATGTCTTAACCTTCATCTCTGTGTGGTCTGTCTAGTTCTATACCCTGTCAATTAAAGAAAATCAATATCTGGCACTTTTATGCTGAAAACATGGAGCCCCCTGCTTTGGTGGTAAGTAATTAGTTCAGAAATGCTTCAGGCAATAGTTAAACAAACTAGACTTATTAAGAATACTTGCCTACAGCATTTTTCCTTCTCAGAGGTGTTTAATATCTATCAGATAACTTCTAAATGATTTAGATTTAAACATTTCAGTTTTTAACAATTCTACAATTAACATTGTTTGACTGGCTACTCTGTTACATAATAAATTATTCTCAAATCACAACACCTTAGTGAAGCATTAGACTTCATGTTCATTTATTTCAGTCGAATAGTTACAAAGAGAAAAGCACATGAATTATTTGATTCAGAAGCCTCTGATTTATACTGCTGTTCAATACTCACGGAGAGGGGTGATTGTACTATGTGTTTCCATTTGAATAACAGAAAATTGATTTGATTCTACAACACATTGCACACAAAACTCCCATTGGATTAATCCAGTGAGAGTTCAGCATGAGAGCAAAAGGCCAAACCCTTCGGACAGCCATGGGAGCTTTCCCATGGCCTATAGAAGGAATAGAAAATTATAGAATTCTTTTATGGTGAAGTCCAAAAATGTGTCTAATATATTGCAAATTTACCTCATCTGACTGAATGGCACAATAGAAAAATATCATTCTTACTGGCCACCAGCAAGCTGCTTTTATGGCTAAACAGCTGACTGGAAACAGGGAATGAAAAGAAGCAATGTTATTATGATGAAAGAAAGAAAACAAACAAACAAAACAACAACAACAACAACAAAACAAATCACAACAACAAAAAACAGGCATATTTCTGTGTTTGTTGGTCCTGAGCTGCTCTCATTCTTGCTGAACAGCTATGTTCCTGACATCATTCTTACGCAAGTGATTTTCAGGAGAAGAACAGAAGAATTTCACACAGAGCTGGGTTTGGGTTTTGGATTTCGGTGCTTGTGTGTGTGTGTGCTGATTAGAAATTCAGCTTTCATGTTTACAAATCTTGATGAAAAGAATTTTTTGGAATAGTACATTTACATTAACAAAAGGAAAGAATAATCCTATATCCCAGTTTTGTAACTAAACAAATTAGCCATCTCTACCCCCTCAGAGATCAGTGAAACAGAAACTCCATATAGAATACTATCCTTTTTTCTCTTCTAAGTGAACTGCTTGATGGATAAAATTAGTATTGTAGGTAACCTATCTCCTCCTATGTCTCATTAATTTATTGAGCATAAAAATACAATTAATTTTTATGAGGCTTTTTTTTTTTTTTTTTAAATAAATAAATAAATAAATAACAGTCCTGGAATACTTTCTATATTTTACAGAAACTATGTCATCCATTTAACAATGTAAAGATGGCTAGTCAGGAAAATCAAATATAAAATCATAATGATTTACCCTAAAAAGCAAAGGGCATACTTATGGGAATTGAGACACCCTGAACTAAAACAGAAGAGAATAGTCTAATTGTATTCACCTATCAAACTTGTAAAGCAGAAGTACAAATAATGTAAATTAGACACCTGGCTTAAGTTACACACCTAGGTGTCCTTTACAAAGGCATTTGGGTCCCCTGCCACTGTCAAAGGTCTTACACTATAATATGTGATTTTTCTTCTTATAGTAGAGGCAAATTTTGGCCTAATTCTTGTATATCATGTAAGCAACTACATAACTTGTTGTTTGGATTCTCATTAAAGCCAACAGAGATCTAGCTAGTAATTTGTATGCAAGTAACTGGACCAAATATTGGTGTCTCCCTTAGGAGATTGTCTCCCTTAGGTAAATTGTTCTCAAGACACTATTAACTGCACTTCAAGATCTCTACTGACTGTAGTGGAAGCCCTATAACAACTTACCTATGACTGAGGCAGTTAAAACTGAGGTGAGAAAATTTTTCCTCACGATGCTTAGCTTTTAGATATACTAATTTAGATTAGACTAGCTTTACCTATTATTTATTTCACACTCGATCTTTCTCTGTCCATTATCTTGAAATTTCTTGTATATGACAATGCATATCACATGGGTCATATTTTCACTTAGCTCTTTCATTTTTTTACACCTAAACTCAAACACATCAACATACACATTCTGTTAGTGTTGTGAATGTATTTTTTTCCTTCCACATATTTAAATTCTAAAGATTAATTCAGATACAGTAAGTTAGGATACATCTGTAAGAGGTTTAATGAAACAACAATCTTTTTCACAATATTTGAGTGGCATCTATTTATTTATAGTTGACGTCTAATAGGAGGCAAAGTTATAATAATGCCACTATTTATTTATTTAGTAATTTAAAAATCTTCCAAGTAAGTAAAAGATTAATTGAGTTAGTATGTTTTATACAAGTTTGTAAAACAGTATTATGTGAGTATGTAGTTATTTTTTTAAGATAACAAATTTGAGCTCAGCATGAGTAAAAAATTTTAAAGAGAAAACATGCAGTCACCTGCAAGTATTGTAAAACACTTTACTATGATCAATTAATTTTCTAAATTTGTTGGTAAAAGGTTTTGTTTGTTTGTTTGTTTATGTCCAAAATAAACCCAAACGGTCCATTTTATTTTTTCACATCCGTTACAACCTCATGGGTAAATGGTAACCTTACTATGAAAAGAGATTGATTAATTTTCCATTTACTCCCATATTTTATATCCTTTCATTGTTCTTCACCTTATTTTTGTTCTTTTGACTTTCATGGATTGTTTAACACAGAAAGTCTGATGCATCATTGCTAGCACTGCTCCTGTACTCACTGTGGACCTGACTCAGGGTGTTATTACAATTACAATTATAATTATTACAATTACAATTACAATTGTAATTATTACAATTACAAATGTTATTACAATCATTTAACTCTGTTTTTAATGTGTAGAAGGAAGTGTAAATAGAAGAATGGAATCCCAACCCTATTGAAATAACTAACAGAAATCCTATTTGAATTTGTGTCAGAACTGTACCCATCTGATGTCACAGGCATAGGTGCAGTCAGACATCTGCAATACTGAATTGTTTTCCATCCTTTGTTTTAACTTCTTTGCAAACATCCTGCACATGAGGGATATGGGGACAGTCTTAATTGTGTAACTCTGTAAATACTAGGAGAGGAGAGCAGAGCAGAGCAGAGCAGAGCCAAAGACTGAGGGAAAAGAGCCAGTTGATGGAATCTAGAGTTAGGATAGTATGCAAACTGGAGGAAAAACATGATGAAATGCAAATGGAGAGCAATAACCTTAATGTAGATAGTATTTCTTATAACTGCATGACACACATCATCCTTAATAATAGTTTAGCATGCAATAATCATATGAAGCTCTGCACATATCAGTAAAGAGCTCAGTCTAACAACTGCAACCATTAGCATGAGGGAAAGGTTGATTACCACTATCAAGACTGTCAGCTGAAAGCTTTTGGAACAAGCTTACAGTAAGACAATAAGATTACATTTCTGTGTTCTCAATAAATTGCCTGTTGTATCATACAGAAAGATTCCCACTAGAGTTTCCCTGGCTTTATTGTGAAACTACAGTAATGGAAATTTATTATAAAACTGACAGGTTTTAGATACTTTCAACAGGAAAACACCCAACAGGTATTTAACCTTTGAACCATTGAGCATCTTGCATGCATGTAAGCAGGTGATGTTTCTAATCAAGTGATTTATTCAAAGATGTATTTTGTCTGAAGGTATCCCAGAGTTAGCATTTGATATATATATATATATATTTATATATTTTGTCAATTTTTGTATATGCTGTCTGATAACCACCTATGAATTGACGAATTTTCAGGGGATTTAAATCCTCCTATATCACAGCTGACCTTGTCTGTATCAGTGGAAAAGCAATAGAGCACATGTATGAGTTCAAAATATTGGCATTTTCTCTGACATGTTAGCAGTGATGAGAAAAGCAGATGGAAAAAAACATATTAGATATTGATCTCTCTCTCATTCCTGCACACTCTTAATTAGATTTAGATCATAAACAACGGTACTGTATGTTGTGGCTGTATGCATTAAATGGTGGTCTGAACAACGTCTATGTATGCATTACATTATTAGTTAATTTGAGTAATTTGATATAAAGTAATAGTCATGTTGCAAAGTTTCTTAAAAATACTTTTTTAAAAAGTAGAATGCACTTAAGAATGTATTATGGGGTAATATACTAATCTCTCTTTTAAGAAAAGGAAGCAAAGAAACTCAAATAAGGATGCATTTTTGAAGATTATGACTAGGCTCTGAAAAAATGCATAAATGATAGTGAGTTGTATCAAGGGTCTGCTCTGTGAGAAACAGAAGCCTAATGTAAGTCAACAGTTTTCCTTTTCTTCGACTTTCTTTCTCTTCCACCATCAGTGGATTAGTCAGTTTGACATATCTTTGCTCTCTTATCTCAACAGACCATTTTAACGTCGTTCAAAAACAAACAAACAAATAATTATCTCTACTGTGACAATTAATTTAGAATTTTCCATTTTGTTACATAGTGATATAGAGTAGTGATGAAGCATACTCTTCTCAGAGGTGCCCAGTAGGACAAGAGGCAAATTTAAATACAGGAATTTCAACTAGACAACCTCCAGAGGTCTCTGACAACTTCAGCTATTCTATGGAAAGACACACATGTTAGAGAATGTCAGGTAACTCTTAAGTTGTACTAATACTTGCTTTCTCTTTGAAGAGCATTGTGTTTATATGTCGCTGCCACATTTTTCCAGTATTTTCTACTGGAGTATCAAAATCGGCCTACTTTAAAAAAAAAAAAAAAAAAAGTAGATTGCTGTTCACCACAGTGAGATGGACAGAAATCCCAGCATGTAATGTAGCTCATATGAGTTTCAGAGATTCCTGCTCAGGACTACCTAGCTTTAAAAAAAAAAAAAAAAAAAAAAAAAAAAAAAAAAAAAAAAAAAAAGAGAGAGAGAGAGATTTAGTAAATCCAAATTTTTCCTTATAAAATGCTATTCATTGCATTCATGTCTGATCCACACAAAATGCAAGAAATTTACTAATTTACTTGTTCCCTCACCCACCCAAGCCCAAAGTTTTTTGAAGAGATTGCTTGAGGAGGGGAAGCAGAGAATAAGGTCTATCATAGCACCCTCTCCATGTGATTTTTGTTATGGACTCCTATTGCTATAGATTTCACAAGGAAGGTATGCAGCAATAGGAGTGTGTGTTCTCCCACCACACACCACCTTCCCACCTTTATTTCCCATAACACTGCTTAAGCAGAAAATCACCAGTGAGAGTCATGATGGATGTCATCTGGTCCTGATGACTGTGTCTGGCTCACAGTGGATTTGAGAGAGACAGATAATAATACAAGAGTCAAGGGGCTAGTTGAGCAATGCGCTCACCTGACCACAGTGCTGGTCAATTTCTGACTCAAGTCAAATTTGCAAGAAATTAACATCTGAAATCGGTATGTACTTATAATTCAATCACCATACCACATAGTAAGCAGGCCAAGAGCCCTCTGAGCTCTCCTGTATGGCAGCAGGCTGTACTCCAGGATCTCCCCTTGGGTAGGTATGCCTATCAAGGTCTACCCCTCAAGGCTGAGAGATTCCTTACTATTGAAAGAATCCTTTTGTACAACAGAACCTCAGTAAGTGATAAATAGCTTGCTAAACTTTGTAAACTTCTTTAAGATAATATCTTTAATTGATTGTACACTTTAGATATAAACCATTGACCAAGTCTGGGGCTAGGAGTGGATTCAGCCATATCTAGTAGCCTTACCTCTTTGTTTCAGAGTTTAGAAAGCAAAAGCATCCGTTCTGGACCTTGCGACTCAATGGGAGGGTCTCCTCAACCTTTAGACATAAACCATTTTCCAAGTCTGGGAATAAGTTTGTGTGGGAGTGTGGCCATGGGGGTCGACAAGCCCCATGGTTGGTGATAACATCGGGCTCTTAACGATGAGGCCATCAGGAATGTAAAGTTTAGAGGAAACAAAGAAGGGTGATTCAGGAGATGCCTTGCCGTCTGAGGCTGCTTGTTCCCCAGCCTCAAGGCATGGAAGTTGCTGGGGGTTTGCGGTTGCCGGGCAAAGCTGCTTGACCAATGAATAGTTAGTGGAAAAGAACTGCTGTGGGGAGAATAGGACAAGAAGGGAGCCTGTCCTCAAGATGGGGATGCAACATGGATAATGAAGTTATGTCATCAATAATGTTATGTCATCAATAAAGTAGCAGCAGTTACTGATCCTAAAAGAACCCTGGTGTCCCTGTGGTCGTTACGCCACAAGTTTGGAACCATTGCACCTAGGCTCCTCTCTAAGTATGAGTTTCGAATGCAACGGGGTCCATTCTGAACCTTGTGACTCAATGGGAACAGGCTCCAGATATTTCATCCAGCTCTGTCCCCTACATAGTAAACATCCAAGTGTACCTTACCATCTTGAAGCTTGATACTCACTGTCTTATTTACAATTAAGCTTTCTTAGATCATGGCATGATATCGATAAAATACATTGCTGCTTCTCTCTTACAAGTGAATTGCAAAATGTTTCCATCTGCAACACGCAGAAGCATTAAACCATAAAATAAACAGGATAAGATGGTCTGAATGGAACAGTCTAAATTAAATGACTAGTCTCCAGCAAACTTGAATAAATTAAAAGTCATGGATTGCAGCTCTGTGTCAGTAAGTGTAAAATGGTTCTCCATTGACTGCAATCTACAGTAAGAGCACTTCTAATATCTAAGTCTCAGTGCATGGAGTTGGTTGTACAAAAGACCAAATACCTTATCAAAGCCTCTAGCTTTTCCACATTTATTTCAGTTCAACTCTAAATTCCAGTTCGGGTTGAGTATTTAATCCAGTCAAAAGACAGTTTTCCACAGAATTCGGAACAGGAAATTTTAGTCAGGTAAAATTTCTTCCAGGACTCAGAACCTCCATTAAAGAACTGTATAGAATTTTTTACATTGATGTCTGCAGTTTGGAATTTATTTTTTAAGGTGTTACTTAATGGTGTTGAAGCTAGTGGAGTTTCTCCTTGAAGACAGTTGCTATTAAAATTTACTGGATTATAGGTTAAATCCTCTGTATTGCAGTTAATGAACAAAGCTGTAAGGAAAAACAAACCATAAATAAATAAATAAATAAATAAATAAATAAATAATGGTAATATAAAAACATTGTTCACAGTAGGCAGGAGAGCATGTGGTTTTGTGCAGCTTTTTGGATGAAATTGTCCAGCAGAACAACTGGGAGGGAACATCCACATTGTTTGAAAATACCCAAAAAGTTAACTTCCCTGCTGGATATGCACTGCCAGATGCACATGCTGCTTCTATCTCTGCAGAAAACAGCACCAGGTGCATTATATTGTTCAAATTATGCAGCAAAGTAAAGAATTCCTAATTTCTCCCCACAGCTGTGCTTTTTGTTTCCTCCCTTTGTATTTCCCTGCTTCTTGTTTCTTACTCTCATAGTAGTGCAGGATACCAATCAAATAGCACAGCAAGACATAATGAATTGGGTGTCAATGGTGAGGTTTTGGCAGTGTCAGGGGTGCTGCAGGGGCTCTCTGTGGAGAGGAAAGGCCGGGGCTGCCCCATGCCAAACACAGCAATTTCCAGATGGCTTCAGTATTTTCATGACAGGGCCCAGTTGGGCCCAGCAGCCAAGGTGGTGGCACCTCTATGGAAATGTGTTCAAGAATGGATGAAAAATGCTTCAGAGGCAGTGAAGAAAAAACCTGTGAGAATCAACTTTGTGAACACCAAGGCCAGAAAAGGAGGAGTGGGAGGAGGTGTTCCAGGTGCCTGTTGGAGCAATAGCCACACTGCAGCCTGTGGAGGAGCCCACACTGGAGCACTGGGTATGACTTGAAGGAACCGCAGCCTTTGGAAGACCCACACTGGAACAGGCTTCCTATGAAGGACTGTAGCTCATGGAGTACCTATGCCGGAGTGAGGCAAGATGTGAGAAAGGAGGAGCAACAGGTGGGAACAACACAACCCTACCATTCCCCAACCCTCTGAAACAGTCAGGGAGAGAAGTGAGGTATTGAGAATGAAGGACTGAACCTAAGCCTTGGAAAGAAGAGGGGAAGGAAGGTGTTCTTTTAATTTTATCTTTCCTTCTCACTACCCAAATCTATCTTAAATTGAAAAAATAAATAATAATAATAATAAAAAAAAAAATTGCTCCCATCTTGAGTCTGTTTTGCCTGTGATGTTAATTGGTAAGCAATATTCCTATTTCCATCTTCACCTACTAGTTTTTCCATCTTGTTTTCTCTCCCTGTCCCGTTGAGAAGGAGGAGTGAAAGAGCAGCAGGGTGGTTGTCTGGTTTCAGGCCAAGTTCAACCCACTACACATACAAAATGGCAATAATGTTATTATGAATACCAAGAGCACCAATATTTTGGTACACATTGCCAGCATGTACACAGAAAGACACTCTCTCTGTGAAGAGTCTGCAGGCTATGAGCATACCTTACAGTATAGGATGAAATTTAAATCTCATTAATTTTGTTAATGGCAGCATAGAATATGCCAAGACCGGTTTTTCCTTGCAAGACCTATATCCCCGCAAGGCCAGAAGAGCCCCCACATGTAGCAGACTAAAAGTTTCTCCCTCTACCATCTAAGCTGAATAGACTACAGTTTCTCCAGATTTCTTCACCCAGTTGCTGTCATAGCTCCTGATTTTAATATATTTTAGATAATCAATAAAATATTTAACACAAGTTATACCTTATTCATGTCCAGATTACCCCATAATATCTACGTATTAATTACCTGTTTTCACATAATTTTAACCAAAAAAAAAGGTTCTAATCAGACTTATTAATCAGGACTTGAGAAAAGAAAGAGCAATGGTCTTTCAGTTCATATATGCTTCTACGCTTCATTGGGTTAAGAGCTGGCTGGATGGCCAGGCCCAGAGAGTTGCAGTGAATGGAGTGAAATCCAGTCGGAGGCCGGTCACTAGTGGAGTTCCGCCAGGGCTCGGTACTGGGGCCAGTCCTCTTTAACATCTTTATAGATGATCTGGATGAGGGGATTGAGTGCACCCTCAGTAAGTTTGCAGACGACACCAAGGTAGGTGCATGTGTTGATCTGCTTGAGGGTAGGAAGGCTCTGCAGGAGGATCTGAATAGGTTGGACTGATGGGCCAAGGCCAACGGTATGAAGTTCAACAAGGCCAAGTGCCGGGTCCTGCACCTGGGGCACAACAACTCCAAACAGAGCTACAGGCTGGGAGATGTGTGGATAGAAAGCTGCCTGTCAGAGAAGGACCTGGGAGAATTGGTTGACAGTCGGATGAATATGAGCCAGCAGTGTGCTCAGGTGGCCAAGAAGGCCAACAGCATCCTGGCTTGTATAAGAAACAGCATGGCCAGCAGGTCCAGGGAAGTGATTGTCCCCCTGTCCTCGGCTCTGGTGAGGCCGCACCTCGAGTACTGTGTTCAGTTTTGGGCCCCTCACTGCAAGAAGGACATGGAGGTGCTTGAGCGAGTCCAGAGAAGGGCTACGAAGCTGGTGAAGGGTCTGGAGAACAAGTCTTACGAGGAGCGGCTGAGGGAGCTGGGACTATTTAGCCTGGAGAAGAGGAGGCTCAGGGGTGACCTTGTTGCACTCTGCAGGTACCTGAAAGGAGGCTGTAGCGAAGTGGCAGTTGGTCTATTCTCCCACGTGCCTGGTGACAGGACGAGGGGGAATGGGCTAAAGTTGCGCCAGGGGAGGTTTAGGTTGGATATTAGGAAGAAATTCTTTTCTGAACGGGTTGTTAGGCACTGGAATAGGCTGCCCAGGGAAGTGGTTGAGTCCCCATCCCTGGAGGTCTTTAAAAGACGTTTAGATGTAAAGCTTTGTGGTATGGTTTAGTGGAGGACTTATTAGCATTAGGTCAGAGGTTGGACTCGGTGATCTTGGAAGTCTCTTCCAACCTAGACTATTCTGTGATTCTGTGATATACATAATATACCTATATACCTAATATCTTGTCACATTTTTAAAGTAAAGGAGAGGTCCAGTTATCTCATTATGTCATGGTTTTTTGGTGTTCTCAGTTGTAGCTCTGAGGTGAGAATTTCATTACTTGCACACTTTTAACTCACATATACTTAAGCCCTACTAATGGGATTAGAGAGCTGTGATGATTCATGACAGTTGGTATATTCTCCTGTAGATTTTTGCGGAACTTCTATTAGCATTAAAAGGAGCTACACACCAGAGGATCCAAGTATATTAATACAAATAGCATCTTCCACAAACAGTCTTCTAACTAGCAATTTGGGTATCCTAAAGCTCTCAAGTCATTCAAGAGAAATGACTGTGATGTCAGCACTTCAGCAGTGGAGATTCATCCATTGCCCCAAAAACACAAGAGACTATCAAGCAAGGCCTTTTTTTTTTTTGTTTTAGTTATTGGAAATGTCTTCCATTCTCAAGCTTATTAACTTATAACAATAGAAATAATAGGAGCTGAGACAGGTGTAGAAGGTTTAATTCCCTTCTTGTGAGCTTCAAATTTTGAAAGGGACTTCAAAAAAAAACATGATAAAAAGGGTATTAAAATTCATGAATGCCAGTATAATATAATTTTGATCTGCACAGTTTTTCAGGGATTGTTGTCAGTTTCTATTCCACTGTTAGCCATCATTAACAGCAAATATGACAGATACATTAATGAAATCGATTTGGTCATGTTATCAATTTAATTCAAAAATGTAACCCCATTTTATTACCGTGTAAGTTATAAAGCCTTATAGGTTAATGCCATCTGTCACTGTGAGAGTTTTGTGCTAGAGTTTTTAATAACTAAATGTAGGCTTATTTTTATTTTATTTTTTTACATTTTGAATTAATTAGTACAGTAGTAAGCATGTTGTTTTAGCTCTTGATAGGACTGAAGTATTGTTAAGTGTCTAGTAAGGGAAACATTTCAGTGAAAGGAATATAGCAATACAGTATTGCCTTGGAACCTGACATATGCTATAGAGGAGGAATATACTGTGCAATGTCCTTTCAGGCAACTCACACTGTCTATGGAATGGATACATTCCCAACACCCTTAGAACTGGTACACATTTGTTGTAAGGAAGTTTTGGAATGTAAATAAAGGCAGGGTAGTTCTCAAACCACGTGTCTTTCTATTAATATTAGAAAGCTCTGCAGTGTTTCTTGCAGAAAGCAGTATTTTTAGGAGCACTGGTCAGCTGGGGTATGGTTTTATGTTTTCTTTGGAATAATAACAAGCAAAGCTAAATATCATCATTGCAAGTGTCACCAGATGGCATCATTATACACAGACTTCTGAGTTGTTTCATTGAGTAAGTAAATGTTTAAGCTTGGAAAACCTCTCATGTCTGAATATAATTTTAGACACAATATTAAGAAACTGAATAAGAAGGAATATCCATTTGCTCTCCATTTTGAGTTCCATTTCAGGTTGGTTCTTGAGGAAGAGCTGTTTTCAAAGCATCAGAAATTACTGTTCAGCCCAAATAACTGTTGTACAAGCTGACTGCCTTGTTTCCAAACACCAGATATCTTCACAAGTATGTAGAAAGCAAATTTTATTGTGCATATATCCAAAGTTCATTTTCCTAATTCTTCTCCACAAGACAACCAATGAAAGAATACTACAAGACTTCCAACCCGAGCCATTCTATGATTGTATGAAAAGCATAATTTTATTTTATTTTATTTTATTTTATTTTCCCCACAGAAGGACAACCGTCATGCTGTAATTGGAGATTGTGCAACCTATTAAAAATCCTTTTAGACTAGCAAACACAGGGCCTTCTAGCTGCCTGGCACTTAACTGTATAGCTCGAGGCAGTGTCATGATCTGGACTGTTAGTTTGCACTACACTTCCTGCTGCCAAAACCACACAAGAAGCCAAATCAGGCTGAACAACCTGGAAATAGTTCCCTTAGAACAGCTTGTGGTCACTGCAGTGCAGGTGCTGATGTGTCTGCACAATGCCACAACCATTCCTGAGTCACCACCTTACCCATTGTTGTGGTTCCCAAATAGGAGAGAAAGGAGAGAAAGCTTGCCAAATACAAGAAAAAAACATCCACTCTGGCCAGTTCAGCTGCCTAAGTATACTGTAGTCATCATCATAAAAATACAGACTGGCCCTTCAGTGGAGCTGCTTTCACATATTTCTGTGAGTAAGCTGACAAGATCTAGCAGGGCTTTCAGCTCATAGTGTTAGATTTTGTTAGGCCACAAAGAAGGAGGTATTTCTGAAGCAGAGGAAACTCCTTATGGCTACAATTAAAATAACATCAGTTTCTGAACAACTATTCTCCTCTCACTTGCTGTATTTATCTTTTAGATATTTAGAAATTTCCTGGACTGCAAGAAGCTGTAGAGCTACCCATGTTGGTTCCTATGAAGAGTGTCCTGTGCAATTTGTGCGAGGTGTGGCCATTTGCTCTTCTCAGAAACTTCCTGCAGCCTTCTTTTCTTCCTTTTAATATATATCCAGTATGATAAACATAACCTGAAATTAAACAACTCAGTCATTGTACATAAGCACTGATAAGGTTTATTTGTCAAGAAAGTGAATATTTTGGAAGAGAACTATCAAGAAGTAGCCAATTTACTGGCAACAACTTCCAAAAGAGAGTAAGTTGGTGTTTGAAATGATCTAAAAAAAGGGAGACTCAAACTATTTGGCTCTTCAGAATCTATGTCAGCTAAGATCTACTTCTAAGGTGTTCTCCACTAGTGGCTTAGCTCAACAACAACAACAACAACAAATAATAAATAAATATATATATATATTTCACTAAAGTGCATATGGCTGGTGACACTGAGAAGCAATTTAACTCATCTGTATTTCTGCATAGCTCGCTGAAATTCTGGGCATACATTAAGGAACTAAAATCATGCAACACAAATTAGTTTTCACTATGAATCAATTTGTTCCCAAACTGGAGGTTTATGGGACAACATATTCCATTTGATGTTTCAGAGCATAACAGTGCTCAGGCAATAGTCGCTCAAGAATCACTAGTTAGTATATCAAAAATAGCAAATGTTATTGGCTGATGGATTAGGAGAAGGAGTATTCATCTTCTGATTCGGCTGTGCCAGAAAATTAGAAGTATGGCTGCAGTTATTTCTAATTCCTGTAAACCCTGGAACACAATCTTTACAGCCTCAAAAAAAAAAAAAATAAACAAACAAACAAACAAACAAAACACAACATGGGATACTACAGATTCTGAGAGCTGTTTCTTTGGACTTGAAGACCTTGAATTGGGTAATAATTTTAATTTATTGAGGACTAAATACTAAATAACACTTGGCATTACTTTTGTACTAATGAATTTCCAAAAGATCTGATTGCCTTATTAATAGACTGGCAACAGGTATTTACCATTTGCATCTGCTCTCTCCAAAAATCCCAGCCCTGCTGCCAGACAGCAGAAAAGATGGGAATAATTTGGTTTTCCTTCTGTAGAGTTAGGTGTCCTTATCGATGTTTTTTCTGAGGAAGTTATAAAGATATTTACCATCATGAATAACAATCCCAGTATTATGCCTTTTAAATTCAACTTAGGCAATACTAGCTGCATTTTTAATTTAATTTTATTTTTTTAAATAAAATCTGGATGTCAAATTCCTTCTTTTCAGAATTTTAGCAGTCTTTCCTATATATTCTCTCACTTTTCCACTACCTGACAAGATACTGGACACTACTACATTGGATTACTGTTTTCTGTTTACAGATCAGCTCAATACCATGAAGTTTGAATAATGCTCTTAAATGCTGTACAGACCCCCTGTCCTTTAAGGTTTCTCTTGACTGGCTGTATGCTTAGTTGACTAATTGTTTGACCTGGAGAGATATAGGCTTCCACATGAATAGCTTCTCTCTTCAGGCCCTTGAATAGTCTTCTTCTTTTTTTTTTTTTTTTTCTTTTTTTTTCTTTTTCTTTTTTTTTTTCTTTTTTTTTGTTTTAATTTTATTTTACTGCCACAAAGTCATTCTTAGGCAAAGCTTTCCACTCTTCCCACATTTATTCCTGTTGTCCTTTATGTTCTTTATATTACACATTCTCCTATGACTGTAATAGTTTGAGTAAGAATGAGGTAACAAGGAGCTTGGGCGAGATTACAATTATTTGTGATGTTTCTCATTTCTGTGGGTGCTGGTTTTCTGTGCAAAGCAGGGTCATTGTTATTTACTCAGCTATAATTCCTGCTGTTCCAAAGCTCAGCATCATTTGATTTGTTTTGCATGGCCTGCAAGTTACATTATCACTGTCATGTAAGTGTCTTCAAAGTTCTGTGAAGAAGCAAAGGCTGCTTGAACACATTAGTGTAGAAGTGACTGGGTCACAGGGACAGAACTGGCACACACTTACTTTCATCCATCCATGTGGGTATGTTCTGCATATACAGGAGTATATATATATATATTACCCCACATACTAAACATATTGCCCCTGTATTTGCATTAATTATTGTGCTGGGAAAGCCTTCTTTACTGCCACTAGGGCTCTGTGAGCTCCTATTCTATTCAATGTCACTGTAGAAGTGGCTTAGGCTGCTACTGCCAACTTTCCTGTAACACCTTCACAACTCAATGAATCATTTCAGATGACAGCTGATGTCAGTATTTCCTGCCACTAAAGTCTCTACCTTTCATGGCTGACAGGTAGTTTTGCCTGGGTACGAACCTATTCTAAACAAACTGTCCCTCCCCTTGAGTGTATAGGAATATATGTATATATGCTTCTTCCTATGCAGTGAAGGCAGTCAGAGGCACTTGCTGCAACTGATTTAGCCCACTGTTTGAGGTAGTGTTTAGGCTACTTAAATAACTGTCAGTGCTTTCTGCACATGTTTACACTATTCCTTTGATTATAAATTCATAACTTAGATACCTCTGAAGTTTCTGCTACTAAATTTTTTTTCATGGTTGTTCTGAAAGTTATTTACAGAATGTTTGTGCTTTTTTTTTTTTTTCTTTTCTTTTTTTTTTCTTTCCCTTTTATTACATTTTTTTGTCATGTAGTTGAGTTAGTTTTTTTTAATATATTAACAGCCTCTCTTCATCATTTCCATTACCTGTACTTTGCATATTATTCAATAATATTTTTAGAAAAGTTGCTTTCTAATTACATATTAATCAACTTTCTTTATTTGCACAGATTATTTTGAATTAGTGCACCACATCAGGGTGCTTAACATCACTTTCACTAGCCTAACATTGGCAATTTCACACCTAGGAAACCATGGTCATGGTCTGTCCAAGCCAGTTGTGAAGGACTGTTGTGTCTATAGATTCATCATCATAAGAGTCTCTCAATGCCCTACCTGAACTCTGAAAAGGCACAGCATTTCAGTTTACCATATGAAATACATAATTTGACCTAGGATCCAAGCAGCTTGAAGCAAACATTAACATCAGTCTTAACAGCAGAACAAAAGAATTTTTCCCCTTTTTGCACATGCTCTTAAGTTTTACATAACTGACGCCATAATGTCTTGGCTAGAATGAGAAATGATAAATTGAAACACCTACTTTTCGGTTTTCCTTTTTTTATAATACTCTGTGGCCCGTTTTCTCTCTTTAGATCCTCATAGGCCTCCTATGTCTTCACTAATCTGTGTTATTTACCAATGCTAACAAATCATGCAACCTCTGTTCATATTTCATTCACATTGTAAATAAATACAGGAACTTCTCTTGAGCCTCCCATAGAATGGCTCATCGTTAGTCACTGTCTATTTTGACTTACTGTCATTTACTTCCACTTTTCTCCTACTTCGTTTATTTGTAATCTGTTACACAATTATCTTTTATCTGTTACCCATGGCTCTCAAGTTTTAATGAGATTTATATCTCAAAAGAAGACAACAAATTCTCATCTCTGTAGTTAGAGTAATATTTCTTATTTCTCTGTTTCAAATTTTACTCCCTGCTCCCCTAGCACTTACTAAATACTAAAAAGGTAGCTACTGTGAAAAGAAAAATCTTTAATCTTTTCTGGTCTTGTTTTCTTTTCAGTTTCCTTCTTGGTTTCTTTTCTTTGTTCAATCCCCATCTTGATATCAGCTGTAGAATATTTTTTTGTCTGTCCATCCTTATTTGTCTAAGCCCAGTCTGAGGTCCATTCCTTCAGTGTGCCAATGTACTTTGACAGTAGGAAAAAAATAGAAAAAAAAAAAAAAAAAAAAAAAAGTCAAAAAATAATTAATAAATTGTAACTTCTGTAACTGAATAATATATATATATATACATATATATATATATATATATATATATATATATAAAGACTTCATTCTTCAAGGGTATAAAGCACACACCAACCAGAAACTAGATCAGTAAAGCAAATTCACAGGGAGGGTTATGCAATATTTTGCCACCTGGAGAATGTACTAATTTTTAAAAGATTACAGTTAAGACATGGCATCAACCAAGAGGAAACACTTGTCTGAACTAGTTTGACAGTTCCCATGTTCCATTGACATCATTTTTAATTGAAGAGGTCAGGATAAATAAAAGAAAGCATAATTTATGAAACATACCTAGAAGAAAAAGAAGAGTGCGCAAGTGACTTCTTTTATTTGCGTATGTACCACCTTCTCAAGGCCTTTATGTTCTCACCACAAAGGCAGTAAATTACTTTTATTTGCATCAATAATTCTCAGAAAATCATTAATCAATCCTGGTGACAAGCCTGGAGCTGTTGTTCGGATATCTGTAAAGTATTTTAAGTCAGAGGATGAACGGTACCTGCAAATCACTTTCATCCTTACTATTTTGAAATCACTTGAAAAACAGTCTGGTCTGCAGGCTAATGTAATTTATATTGGCTGAGTGTGGCTCTTATCAACCTTAGTGATTGTAACCTGCTGCCCCTGCGCCCTGAGAAGCAGTATGGAAGCAGCATGGTAATAGGTGAACCTTCATATTCCAAGGAGTCCTGACACAAGAGGAATTATTTTCTAAGTAAACCTGTTCTCTTGAAGATTGCTTTGGGAATCAGGAGCGAGCTATTTTTCACTGTTTCAAGGTGGACTTAAACCAGTTTTCACCCAGTCTGTTCCAGACTTCTTAGATGATGCTGTTCAACACCTTACTGATCTGATCTTTCATCTGAAACAATTTTAAACTTCATACAAGAAGGTTTAAAAGGAAATGTTTTCTCTTATATATTTATTGGGGAAAATGAAAAATGTTGCATATATGTAATCTTATGTGATTTTATATATATATATACATCTATATATATACATATATATTGCCCTTGAACAAATATTTTTCTTTCTTTTTCTTTCTTTCTTTCTTTCTTTCTTTCTTTCTTTCTTTCTTTCTTTCTTTCTTTCTTTCTTTCTTCCTTCCTTCCTTCCTTCCTTCCTTCCTTCCTTCCTTCCTTTCTTCCTTTCTTCCTTCCTTCCTTCTTTCTTTCTCTCTTTCTCTCTCTCTCTCTTCTGGTTTGCGTCTACACTCAGTGTTGGCTTGTGCTTTTTCTTTACACTAATTCAATGGCACAGGCTGTAAGCATTGTGATTTTCCTATCAACCAATCAATTTACTGGCTTCTAGTTCAGCTGTTCTTCAGACACAATGTTGAATTCTTTATTTTCTTCTGGAAACTCTAATTGTACTCACAATTGTGATGAATAGGCCATATTAGATAGTCAGTATCTGAGTTAAAGATTTATGCAACAGCATGTGGGTACAGTTTCTATAAACAAGATTGAGGACATTGCATGCATAAAACCTGAGCTACTGCAGAGAAGAAATGAATTGGCCAGAGACAAAATAAGCTAAAAGCACAATTATGAAATTGGAAAATGATGTGTCATATTGTTTGCCATAAAGTATTAATATATATTAATATATTTGCTACGTTTGATATCCCAGATGTTTAAAACACTAGTTACATCTGACCTCACCTGGACTAACAGAACGCTATAAAGAAGCTTTTTTCTAAAAACTTTTTAAAGACTTACTGCTTTTCCAGAGGTTGTTTTTAGTCTATTATGTGATTTTCTATATTCTTCTGTTCCCTTTCAAGTATGTTTAGAAAAAGTTACTTGTGGCCATGCTGAGAAATGAAGGCTATGAAGACACTTCCCTCTGTGTTTCAAATTTTGCTTTGGAAGAGGCACATAAAATACTTTCAGAAACAAACATTTTTTAATGTAACTTAGTTTTGTAAAATTAGAATATCACAATATTCTGAAAACATATTGTTCCTGAGAGACAAACATTTCACCACTGCTCTTAGGCTAGTAATTCACAGTGATAAAGGCAGACAGTATATTTTGTTAATTTGAAACTTTTTTGGGGGGTGGGGGTTGGGGGCAGAGGTGGAGTATAAAAACATTCTAAGTGTCTTGAGGTGTCTGTTGCACACAGGAGACTCAGAAAATTGAACTGGTCCCAACCTTTTTTATCTTTGATATTTCTTGTACAGCATAGCCCACTTAAACAATGTCTTATCTTTCACTGAGCATTTGAAGTACACAGAAAACAAAGACATAACCAAGGATATTCAGAACTGACTGGAAGATATGAATTTAGTTATAAAGATTATAGATGTCCATTCTTAGATCCTCTGTTGGGATCTGGTTTCCAGAGGATGAATGGCCTTAATGTGATGTAACTGGGCACACCAGAATAAATGTACCCAGCACCTGAAAAGTTTCAAAACATGACCCATGTCCTCATTTTCACATTCTATTGCTATGTCTTCCTCTCAGTGCTCCCACCTTAATAATCACCTGGTGAAACTCCTTTGATGATGTCATGCTCAGGGAACAAAAGTCTCACTTATAAAAGGATTTTCTTTATTTTTCATAATTTAGCTGAACCAACACAAAACTGAATACTGTAAAGCAACAAAAAATGATGTAACATCTTTAATTGTTTTGTGTTAACTAAATAAGGCTACTACACTCCCTTTAAAATAAATCAAAACAGGGAGTTGGTAGAGTGAGGGATCTGGCTCTTGAGGTCTACATATACAGTAAATGTATTTACCATCATTTATTGCATGACATTTTAAACCTGACATTGGTCATTTATAGTGCAGTCAGTCCATAACCCTTTTCAAGTGGCTGGGCTTTAATTGCTACCTTGACACTGGTCGAACTCCTAAGATTAAATAATAATTTGTATATATTTATTTTACTTGAAGACAAAATCATCTATAGTTCATCTTTCCTGTAACCTCTTCATTAAGTAAGAAGAGGCCTGTATTAGAACAGGCCTTTAAAAAATTCTTTAATCAACTTTTCATTTTTGAACCTTCCATCTATGGTCCACTTGAACAATCTATATATATCTTTCTTTAGTAGCATAGAACTAGCATAATACTAAAAGTTAATTGGAGTATTAGGTAGTATACTTGAAACCTTAATACCTTAATACATTTGCCAGGAGGAAATGAAACTTCCTTCTTGAGTGCATCATACCAGTATGTATGAAACTTACACATAGAAAGGTAACTTACACATAAAAGGGTGCAAGTTTTGTTTGTTTGTTTGTTTCTCTGGTTTATCATATTTTTCCCCTCATCTTTGCTAAATTTTCACTAACCAATAATGCTGAAACAATGGACTTTCTAACAATGAGGTAAAACACTGAAAATGGTATCGAGGAACAGGCTGCAAACAAACCTTTAGACCCTTAGACTGTATTACATAAAAGCAGGAGAGAGAGAGAGAGAGAGAGAGAGAGAGAGAAACAAACCTTGCTATGAAGAGTAATGAGTAAAATATTTTACACTCTATTTTTATCAGTACATAAAGACAAAAAAATAAAAATAAAAAATGCCTTCCAACAGTGCAATGGTTGAATGTATTTATGTAATATAAACAACATTATTCTTTGCTTTTTCTATACAGTCCTCTCTGGTCATGCTTCACATCCAGAATGTCCCAATGGAAGAAAGCAAACGACACCAGTCACTTCAGAGACAACTGAAGTAATAAAACACAACTTAACTCTGAACCACTTGTCATGACTGTCAGAGTTATCACGTTAATTGTTAAATAGGATTTTCTACAAATATACAACATATAAAAACTGTTAAATATATAACTTTAGGCTTTTCAAAATACATTTAATGATCTCTTTCAAACAAGTGTTACTTTTGATTTCTTTTTAATTTGCTTTCTGATGCTAAATGGTGTATCAGATGAGACATAGGCCACAGATGACCAAACATGCTCTTTGCAAATACTGTATTATCCAACTTTAACTATCAAAAATGGAACTGTAGAAGAGGCATGTTTAACTGGTTAAAACTGAAAATGATTTTAGTACGAGAAAGTCAATCTAAGTACAGAGGAATAAAGGTGCCGTGTAGACAGTTTGTATTCTTTTTGTCCAAGTTTTTCAAACATAGGTCAATTCCTCTCAGTGCTCCATTACGTTCTCTCGAAAGTGGCATTTCAAGAGCTGGTCTCTGGGTTAGTTTTTACTGCAGCTTTCCATAAAGACTTCTGCTGGACAACAGCTCAGCTTTGTGAAAGCTGGAATCATGTCTTTGTGGAGACCCCCTACAATTTAACAACATAACTCTGTTAACAGTAAGATTGTGTCCACTTTAAAATAGATTTTGCTCTTTGGTCTATTGTATATATTGAAAGTATAAGAAAATAAAAGCAATTCAGACAGTTTAGGGCACAAGAAGAGTTTCTCTTTTGCACCTCAGTGTCCTCCCATAGGCAAAACAGTCTTCTCTAAGGCTGATTGGGATGATACTCTTCATTGTAGCAGACTCTTCAGATTAAAACATGTAGATAACAGCAAGTCCAGCAGTGGTCTATCACGCAGATGAAACGTTAACCATGAACTTTTTTGTATTGCTAATGCCCAAGCATATCTCTTTTTTCTATATTCCTTAGTCCAGCGATCCTTAGTATGGTAGAACAAACTTTAGCTCATAATGTAGAGGAATAATGCTGTCTTTCATGAGATACAGAGATACAGACAGTTGAATTGATGACATAGAACGGATGATGATCCACAGCAGTGAAACTTGACTAAGTTAAGTAGCTCACACAGAGTCTAAACCACTCCTACGAGGATTCTGTGTTGCTGCATTTGTCAGGAGACCTGTAAATCAATAAGAACAAATGAGTCAATGTCTTAATTTACAATCCCGGTTATCTTTGCTGCCTATTACTTTAAAATGTTCTGTACTGAGAATTTTCAAGGAAACAGTTAATGAATTAGAAGATATTTATTTTTCACAGCAAACATTTTCCCTGAGAAACAACATATGAATAAGCGTATGTTTAAATTTATTAGCAAAACAAAACAAAGCAACAACAAAAAACTTTGTTAGTTCTAATAAGGTCATGAATATAAATGATAGTTTACAACTTCAGTGCCTTCTACTCTCTAACAAGCTCCATGCACTTTGCTTTTTACAAAAAAAAAAAATAATAATAATCACAGAATGTTTTTTTTATCTGCATTAAATTACATGTAACAATATCTAATACACATGGAGATTAAGGTGGCTATTACTTTTTACATGTAAGATATGATGAAAATGGGCATGACTGCCACGATCATTTCTTAAAAGCGCAAGGATATTTATACTTGAGGCTTTGCTGCCTTCAAGTTTCCGTGGAGCGCTAGTGTGCCTGTTGATCTATACGCTAATTTAATCAACACTGCCCTCTAGTGATGCTTGTAAAAGTGCAAATTAATGTAAATGTTTCTTAAAAGTCACTATAATCAGAAAATCGTTTTAGTTACACAGCTGAAAAATAAAGTAAAATAAAAAGAATGAAAATTGACAAAGGACTGCCCTGTTTTTAAAAGAAAATGGAATGGAAGCTGTTAAAATAGAAAGGAGAGGAAAGAGGCAGTGTTTTGAAAGAGAAACAACCAAAGCTCACAGTAGAATACGAGTGCTGGAAGACAAAACAAACACAAATGAAAAAAGTAATGACTGTTTTTTACAACAAGGAGCCAGCTACTTGTGCTCACTCAGAATATCAGTTTAGAAATGGTTTTAAAATTACACAGACACTGTACAACATGGAATGTTTTGAGGTATATTAAGCAAGCATGATTGTTACAAAATGCTGTTTGAATGTTCAAATTCTTTCTGCTTTGGCATTGTCCTGTCTCCAGATAGGCAGAATTGTCATTACTGATGGAAATATCATGCATAACACCAGAAAATACTGAACAGAGAATGTGAACAGGAAAAAAAAAAATAAATAAATAAAAATAAAAATAAAAAATAAAAAAATCCAATTCACTTAGTTCAAGCTGTATATTAAATTTAGACTTTTTAACCTAAACCTCAGAAAAGTAAATTAAAGAAATACCACCCTCCAAATCAATTTAGTGACAGCTTGAAACATATTGCTCTCTGTATATATATGTAGAAAGATAGATAGATAGGTAGAAAGATAGATAGATGAATATTTTCCTTATAAGGCATAAAGTGTATGTCATAGATTTCTGCTTTTGTCCTCTCACCTTTTCCAGGAAAAAACACCCCAGAAATCTTGCACACAGCCTTTTCTTTTCGGACTAGTGATCAGATCTCCAAACCACATGGCCTCAGACAGGCTGAAGGCAAAAAACCTGGATGATTATTGTGGTATATTCCCCCTTTTTAAATACACATTCAGCAAGAGAAATGATTTAAAAGTTTTGTTTCTATTAATTGTTCTGCTTCCCCTTCACACGCTTTCTTGGGGTTTCCATTATACCCCCTATTTTTCTTCCCATTAGAAAAGAACACATTTTTAAAGGTAGCAATACTTTTTAGGCAGCAAGACACAAAGCATAAGAGTTATGGTTTATTAGGCCTGAAAGTAAACTGTTATTGTGTGGAGAATTAGGCTGACTTAGCTCCATCACTTCTGAGTTAGGCTAGAATGGCCCAAAGCTAAAAGCAACAGCGTAAACTGCTGATGGACTGTGCATTCAGTGTTTTCATAGTGTGCTTCTCTACCATATTGGTCCCAGGATGGAGACAGAATTCAGGTACAACCACATTCATTTGCAGATACCTGCTGCTTTGTCATTTCATGGATTTAAAAGCTTCCTTCCTCACTTGCTATCACTGTCCCCCACTTTGCACATCCCTGCTGTGTGAATATGGTATCAACGCTTTAAAAGAAGGAGAGAAGAGGAGAAAAATATGCATTTTTAAAATGCTCAGTTAGGACAGAGAGCAGGTTTGAAATAAAGTGATGGCAAGAAAAGGAATGGAAAACAAAGTGAATTTACAACTTTGGACAGTGACAAGAGAAAATGGAATAAGAGGGAAAGAGAAAGGTATAAGTTAACAAGGGAAGTTTAAACATCTTTAATTAATGAAGGTGTGATAAAGAAGAAAGATAGGTAATAGGAACAACAGTTAAAAAGGGGAGAGAAGATAGCAGAGAGCATGAAAAGTCCAGAGAAGAGGAAGAGAATGCATGCCTACCCTCCCATCTTTTTTTCCCCTTCCATTTCACACTACAGATGAAATAATGACCCCCCCCCCCCGAAGTCCCCCCCCAAAACAAGACAAAACAAAACAAAAAAACAAAAACAAAACAAAACAAAAACAAACAAACAAACAACAACAACAACAACAAAAAACAGATCAATCAAGACAAAAGAGGGATCCCCAAAATGACCATGAAAGGGACTTGTTTACTATTTATACTAACAATTCAAGCCATGGAAAATACCACATCTCTGAGAGGCAAGT
This sequence comes from Nettapus auritus, assembly GCA_011076525.1. NCBI lineage: Eukaryota > Metazoa > Chordata > Aves > Anseriformes > Anatidae > Nettapus > Nettapus auritus. Next base: position 17,809,103 of record CM021765.1, on the reverse strand, counting down.
CTAAAGGAAAATGATGCTCTTGATGACTATTCGGTAGCAAATTCTAGAATATTAGTTAGGTCAATACAGATTGCAATACAAATTATAAATTAAATAACTATATACAGAGAAGTGTTTGAAAGCTTAGACCAAGTATGTTGGCATAGTTTTGTTCATTTTTTTCCCCTTTTATTTAAGAAACTTGAAACAGCATCAAATTAAAGAGAGACTGGGTACCATTTACCTAGTGCAAGCTTTTCTTTTCTGCCCATCTCTGTACAGGACTCTTTCCAGGTTTAGACATCTTTGCACAAGTCTCTTTGTCACTAACTTCAGTGAAGCTGGAATTTCTCCCCAGTGCTTCAAGCAGCAGGTTCTACCTCTTTCTGAAGGAGCCAGAGGTTCTGATGCCAAATATTGCACTGCAGTAATGATAAATACCCCTTCCATTTTTTCCTTTCCACAAAGTGTGTGGGCTTATTTTATTTATCTATTTATTTATTTATTTATTTATTTATTTCCCCCCTGATTTGTTACTGATATCACCTTTGCTTCATGGTACTGGCACTGAATACTTATATACCAAAAAAAAAAAAAAAAAAAAAAAAAAGGCACTGAATACTTCTGTACCAAGAAGTTGATTGTTAATGTAACTCATCTCCCATTCAACTCTCAAAAACCAACATCTGTTTTCTCTCTCTATATATATATATTTTCTGCCTGAAATCCTAAGTACAAAGGAAAATTGGAAGGTTGCCCCTCCAGTGTATTTCATCCTCTTCTAACAATAGCCTTCCTTCCCTGTACCCAAGAGTCTAAAAGCACTGTCACCCCTTGCAGAAAAGCCACTTCAGTGCTTCTTCTCACTGCAGAGGCTGAAGAGGCATGCAGTGGCTTATGGACACTGATCCACTAAAGCACTGCGGCAAGGTCATTTCACCATCAGACTAGTATTTCCAAATGCAAACCCCATTAAGCTCTAAAATACCATGCAGCTACATTTTTGGCGTAACATTAGAAAACTGATGAAAGAACAAAAAAGTTGATATAACAGCCAAAACAGAATACACCATGCCATTACATTCAAATACTTTTCCTTTCCTTTGATAGTACTTTCATGAGCTATTCAGTATATTTATTTAATATCTCTCAACAGCTTAGAGAAGTTATGTGCTGCTGCATTTTTTTTTTTTTTTTATAATGTATATGGTTTGTGTCTGTTCCCAGCTGTACATGACAAAACAGAACTGGTTGTTTTGCTTTTAAAAGAAACTATGAAGTGAAATAAAGTTACTGTTATTTAATGTCAAATGCAAACTCTTTGCCTGATCCAGAAGGTCACAGAAGCAATATATACAGATATTTTATCGTAACAGTTAGTAGGAATCTTCTTTTGGGTTCTGGATTATTCCACTATGTATGTTGTCTTCATTTACAAACAACTGACTTGAGAATGAAGGCAAATTAAGTTGTCTTAAAATAAATGGTCTGGCAATACACATCAGTATTCTGGCTGTAAGACTGAAAAAGTTTGGAGAACTCTTGAGCTTGTTGGACTTTTGAAGTCCAAGACTTTTAACATTGAGCAAGCATCTAGTACCAGAGATTAAAATACTACTGTACGCTAACTGACTATGTGAGGGAAGCCCAAGTTCTAGCATGCTCCACAGAATTCCAGGAGGAAAAGTCATTTTCCTGACTACATATTAATCGACAATCCAAAGTATATATATATATATATATATAACAAAAACAAACAAACAAAAAAAACACAATGCATTTCTTATAACCTATATATCCTATTATAGTTCTTGGATAACTTGAATACGTCCTGAGAAAGTTTGGCTCATTAGAGCAATTATAACACTGTCTGCCTTATTTGTCTTTCTCTGAAATAACTACAATAGGGGAGATCGTATTTTGGGATGGGATGGGAAGGGAAGGGATGGTGGGAGACGGGTGGGGGAGGGAAGGGAAGGGGGGGGGGGCGCGGGGAAGGGAAGGGACGGGAAGGGAAGGGAAGGGAAGGGAAGGGAAGGGAAGGGACAGAAAAAAGAAAATGTTCGCTATCATCAAGAACAGAGGAAACACATTATGTAAGTCGCATTGATATGATGGAAATGGAAATATATGTTGCTTTGTTGACTTACACATGCTTTCCACCAAACAAACAAACAAACAAAAATGAACAAACCTGAACAAACCCTTTGTCTTTCAGTGCAGCATCTAGGATCTAATTTTGAATTTAAACATTTAAATTTCTGATCACTAACCAGAAAACAGAGAAGGGTTTACTGTACCTCGCAAATATTTTCAGTCAGGACTGAATTTCAAGAATGTCTGGCCTGACCTTTTACTTTAAATAGAATCCACATAAATACCAACAATTCCATGTCAAGCCTGGTAAAGCTTTAGCAGTTTCATCTGGTTTCCATTTTGTATTTTTAGAATAAAAATGAAAGTCAGACTGAACCAAAGTTTTCATTTTTGCTACAGTAGCCAAGTGCTATTACATGACTGTCTGTTGAAGTTATCCCTACACACTGGGATGACAACTCTGAACTATCAATTGTGTTTCCAGCCCTGATTTCTGGGAACCCTCTGGATGCCTAGAGAATGCCTAGAATGTAACAGGTCATTTTAGAAGTTTTAGTGTTGTCTAACAGCTGAACTACTTGTCTAAACTGTGTATTTCACACTTGCAACTAAAGTCTAAAAATGGCTTTTTTTTGTTTTTTTTTTTTTTTTTTTTGCTTGTACTTTTACAGGAATTAAAAAAAAAATGAAAATACAAAAATCATTCACAAAGATGGGTATAGATTTGGTCAGTCTCTGTCTCACAAATCTACTCATAATGGAAACTGCATCAAAGTTTTTACCAACTGCAAGTCAGGTAAACAGCATGTCTTTCCCTTCTGCTTATACAGCTGTCTGTTCTAGGAGGTCCCTGTATAACTAACCATATAATGCAGGGAAAAGAAAAGAAAAAAGAAAAGAAAAGAAAAGAAAAGAAAAGA
>CM021765.1:17780474-17806007 GCA_011076525.1 Nettapus auritus | reverse complement strand
AAAAGAAAAGAAAAGAAAAGAAAAGAAAAGAAAAGAAAAGAGAGGGAGGGAGATAAAAAGATAAAAGCATTAAGATGCCCAAGGAAAACCTTACATTGTCTTGCAAGATACCTCATAATTCAAAGGAATAAAAATGATAAAAATGTAATTTTTTGGCAATGATCCTAGCAGTATCAATGACCTGCTGCATTTGTTGGGAACTCCCATTAATCCCATTTTTCTTTTATTCCTCCTGCTTTCTCCATGCTGTTCATATACTCAAATTGAACTATTTAATCTTCAGAAAAAGACAAGTTAATCTAACTTTAAAGTGACTGTGGCTATTAGGAATAAGAAAGAGATGTGTGAGAGCTACTTTACTTAGCGATGCTGCATTCTTTGACACTGAGCTAGCCATGGAAAGGACATCTTCATGAGTTCAAACTGCAATACCTACAAAACTAATAATAAGATTCATCAAATCTAGTGGCTGCTTGTGGGTGCAGGTTTATAAAAAGCAGGCTAGCATATCAGGCAATGTATTCACAGGCATGCTTGGTCTATATAGTGCACTCCAACAAAGTAACTCATGAGTTATAGATGGAAGAATGCAGCTATTAGGCACCTTCTAGGAGAACGTGCCTTTCCTTTAAGATCCACTCTGTGTTTTTGTTTTGTTTTCTTTTCACTTCTATTCAAGTCAGACACGGAAGTATGTATTACAACTCTATGACTCTTTGCAATTTTTTTTTTTTTTTTTTTTTTTTTTTTTCCCCGTAACAATTATTGTAGTATCAATAATCTGATTGGACCTAATATAATTTTTCCTTAAATATCACTCCTGAACTCCTATCACTCCTATATTCTCACCTTCTCCTGACCACCTGCTAGGAGTATCAGTATGAATTTTCATTTCCTTCTCTGTAAAATCCCTGTTTGTTTTGTATTACCTTCTTTGAACTTGCAAGATCTTGGAATGTTCTGGGTCAGATCGTACACTCCTTCCATCTATTCAATTGTCCATAAGCAATACTAGTGAAAGTAATGAGACTACTCTTCCCATTAGGTAAATTTAATAACCCAACTGAAATACATTTGACTTTGGGTCATGCAGGGCACCCATGTTTGAGACCCCAGGCCTAGGCATGCGTAAGCTTGCTTTGCAACATTTAAACATATACAAAGGAAAAACAATTGAAGTGGCAGAAGAGATCATAGCAGGAATATTTGTGCTTGGACCTTGAGAACAAGGGTGCAGGTGGGAGATTTTCATCTGAAGAGGATTTAGAGCAACTGCAGATAACAAAATAGGGCAGATCACATTTTGTCCCCTATGAAAATCCAAATCCAGCTGATTGAAGCAACATAGGTAGAAAGAATACTAAAAGGCTCACACATCATGTGAGGAGAAACAATGCAAAATAGTGTGATTTTCTCTCTCTTATGTCTGGGTAAGAAACACAATTATAATAACCCTAGCTAAAGGCCTTGAGTAATACCCCAATTGTATCTGATTTCTTTTTGCTCTTTTAAAATGTTTAGAGGTGTGCACCCATACAAAGCTAAGCAACAGATAAAACTAAGAAAGATTTGTAACTGGCATGGAATTATAAGCTTGAAAAATGACTATGTCTCTGCTCCCTTTTACTCTTCAAATAAAAACAACTGCAATATTAACATGATTGAAAGTATATAAGAATAGCCAGGGGCTTTCCTCGGGGTAGTAAAAAAATAACCTGGATTTGCCTTTCCTGAGACTTTTCTCTAAGGTAGGAGGCAGTTTCAGACTAAATTGCCAATGCACCTAAGAATCAATTTTTATTAAAATGCAGTAACTTAATGTATACTGAATACTGAATTCTGAATATTCATACCTATGTTCCCATATTGAGAGTGTACTGCTTATTAACATATCTTAACAGAAACAAGTTTTAACTACAAAGTTCAAAAGCAGTCTTGCCTGTTTTATACTTAAAGTTTATCAGTCTAATCAATGGAGAAAAAAAAAAAAAAAAAAAAAAAAGGAAAAGAAAAGCACAACATCAACAACAACTTACATCTGCCAGCACTGAAGTCCACAGACAAATCTAAACTGTTACTTTTTCTCCTCTAATTAGAGGAGAGAATTGTTCAGGGGCATCTGTGAGTGACATCTGATTGACAGGCAGCGGGTCTAGAGCAAGGTTAGTCTCACACTCACAATAAAAATTGGAACAGTGATTTCCTAAGACTGATTGTGAAAGTAGTTAAACTTCAATGAATAATACATGGAAAAAGCAATATGCTTTTAGATGGAATATTTAGGGTATTTCATCCACTAAAAGAGAGAATTCTGACTTACAAAGCATGAGCTATAAATAGGAAGTTCAACTGCTAGTGAAGGAACACTAGCCAGTGTTCACTAGTGAGATCCTGTGTCTGCTTTATGTATTCCATCTGACAATTTATTGCTTAAGAAAGCAGTCATGTTTCACATCATTCCAGAAAGCAAAGTACCACAGAAGATGACTTTTTAACAAGCAATCTTTACAAATATGCTGTGTATGGCAAAGAAATCCCAGTATTTAAAATTGATCTGCTTAGCCTTCCTTTATGACTTGAGGAGAAAGCAGGAAGTGGACAAGTGTATGGAGTGCGAGAGGAGGGATATGTGTATATAGGTAAAATAAAGACAAACAAAGTAAAATTTTCATAGCCTCATTTGAAAACAAAAGAAAAAACACACACTGCATTCTTCAGTTGGACTATAACACAGTTATGGTAAAGACAGAAAAGCTAGCATGGTCTTAAAAAAAGTTCAAATGTATTTGGGACACAGAATTAGAAGCCCAGAACTGCTCCTTATGACCACTGCAAAGAAAGTCACATTTTCTAAACGTAAAATTTTCTAAAACAGATTTGTTGTTAGACAGCCCTCTTACAGTTACATGCAAAACTACACAAACGTATCAGCACAGATCAGTTCAGCCTTTTATACCTTGATTCTACTCACTTTCAATGCAAGCACAAAAATTCACAGCTTCCCAACTTCCCTTTGCAGACTTTCAAGTCCTCCTGTACTTCCTTTTGGGAAATGCTTTATATTTGTTTTGTGATAAATTCTTATAATCCCAACTAAAATATCGTTTTGTACATCTGTGCTTATCCTCCAGTTTTCAATTTTGCATGACTACAAGACAGCTGAGATGAAGGATAAAGTGTGGAATTTAAGGGTTAGTATCCCAAATTAGCCCACTGAAATATCTTTAATCCCTTAGTAGCAAGACAGACACCTAAATACATTATAGGTGTAGCATTCTGATCTACCGTGCAAATATATTTAAACCTAACACATACCTACAATACAGTAGTTCAAAAAACAACCCATGTGTTGCTGTCTACTGGAGGCAGAACAGTCTGTACAGTGTGCAGCATATTGGATCTAAATTATTTGGCAAGATAACTATTACCCTCCCTACCCTGTTTCTATGATATTTTGTCAAGCAGTGCTGTGGTGATCTTATTTCTGCACCAGCTGAAAACAAACAACAAAAAAAGGAAAAATAAACTGTGACAAATATCAAAGAATTTGCTATAATTTACAATTAACTTTGTAAAAATTAAAAGATATAACTGAATAAAAGATTCAAAAAGGTAGAACTAGTGTAAAAGCAGCTGCAATTCAACTTTCGGAGCTCAGGAGAATAAGTTTAATTTTTACTTGACACACAAAGATATCAGTCTGGGATAATCTTACCACCTTATCTAGTTTTATAAGCCACTCACAGAAGTGGGGTAAATCCCTTATCCTTTAATAACCTCTCTTAATCAGATTTTAGAGATTGCTAATACTGTGTCTCTTCCATGACAGTCCTTCAACTCCCCGTTGCAATTTCCCTGGGTCAAATTCAGAGTTTAGGAGACCTAAATTTAGATATCTGCATGTGATGTGATCAGGGTCAACAAAATCTAGAGTTCAATTCTGTCTAAACACAGATGCTTAGGGCCCGGAAGACAACCTCTGGTATCTGCCATCCAGATGCTGCTTCAAAAGGCCTTGTGTCATACATGCAAGCTCCTGAAGGTATCTGAGAATCTTGGAGCATTTTGGATGCCCTGAACACGAGTTCAGGGAAATGAATTCTACCCTTACTCTCTTTTATCTAGTTGAAAAAAAGTCCCAGGCAACTCCTCCTTGTGACGCTGTGGGCCTCATTTGGTCTCAAGTTACCCACTAGGTCCTTGCGTAACACCCTATACATTGCTGCCCAAGCCATATTTGTCTGACTAAGCATTTCATCAGGGTTGAGTCACACAGATTCCAGAAAACAGGGTTAAGATACCAATCTTGTGATCAGTCCCTGTGTCTAAAAAGCAAGCTAGCTAAGGGTATGAGACAGAGCCTGAAAAATTTGTGTGGGTCTACCTTTAAGAGAGAAATGTGATTCAGTGATCACTCAGTCCCAGAAATTCAGGAGGATGGGAATACAGATAAGTATCTTACTACACTATTCACATGTCATTACAAGTGTTATGAGAGCTGTCAATTTGTTTCCTAGAAACATTTTTCTGACCTTTGTTATCTTTCAAGCTTGTTTTCACAATATGAGAATGACAAATAGTAACATCAGACCCTGAGAATATTTCAAAATCGAGCTATTTAAGAAACACATCTGGGTTAAATCAGAGCAAGATGCCCTGCTTTCTGTTCCTCACTTGTTCCAACTGTAGGTGTAGAAGAGACCTTGCTAGTTCATAACATAGACAAAATTCAATGAACCTGAGAAGCAAACAAGCTTCAGGTGAAGACAGGGACCAAGATATGGTATTGACACTGTCCTTAGCCAAATCCAGCCTGGTATGCTCTGTGCCGTTCATCATTGTACCGGTTTGTAATCTAGTGTAACAAACAAGCTCCAAGACCTTATCTTTTACTATATTATTTTATACTTCAGGACTTCTGTCATTAAAGTAAGATTTTTGCTGCTAAGAATTCAGAGATTTCTTTTTTTCATTGTAGATTTTCTCAGATTTGAAGAAAATATGGGAGATTTGAAAGACTTCAGCTGCTGGCAGTCTCAAGCTCTTGGTTCCTCTGATATGTCTGGGTTTGTGAGGGGGAGGTTCTCAAGACAGAAGGAAGAGATATCACCATGTTTTAGCAGTTACAAGAAAGTACATCAAAGTTAAGGGGATAGGTCCTAAAATATTAACTGTAGTCCAGATGGCCTGTGTGGGCGAAACTTGAGAATGTTTTATGAGAAATCACACAAAACTCAGATGCTATAGAAACAAGACACAAAACAGAAAAAGAGGAGAATGTATTACTGACTCTGCCAGACATGCTAGGCAACATTTCATAAATATCAGATGGAAGAAGTCATGATCAATCTTTCCTTTGAGGTCAGAAACTACATGTCATATAGAACAGAATGCACAAGTGACAACATCTGGTTGGAGTTTCTACTGACAGTGGGAGACCTATATATTCTCCCCAGAGTAGGTTTTGACTTAGGCTATGAATTTCTTGAATATGTCAGTGTATCAGGGCTAATTAACAAGAAATAGTTTGTGTTTGTCTGACACTGGCCATTTTTCATGAATTAAACAGAAATGAGAAAAAAAATATATATATAAATATTTTTTAAGTAGGGGAGAAAATCTGCAGTGTGTAGGAGACATTGTAGGTGTGATCCACATATTCTATAAGATTCACAGGGACCACTTTGGGAATGACACCATAAGCAGGAATATGGTGTTGAAAGACAGCCATGCAAGGTACGAACATAACATTGACCCAGCAGTCACATCTGCTTATAAGGTTCAGCTGCAGCTTTCCTCTACACACAATTTTATTTAACAGATTAACTCTGTTCATGAGGTTTTCATCACTGCTAGACTCAATAGGTTCAAGAACATGTAAAAATTATATTTAATAACATCTCTTTAGGAAAAAAAAAAAAAAATCTCAGAAAGTTAAACTTTCATTTCAAAGTGAATAAATTACTTTCTCATTTTGCATCCCAGGAGTAGTACTCTGTAATATGATATCCTATCATGAATATATACTATTAATTCTGACATTTATTGCTTAAATAATTAGCATCACTTGTTAGTTAGAATTGACTGAGGTCTTATTTTCTGTGTCACAATGTTATCTGTTTGCACTGCAGTAAAAATATATATTACTTCTATCTGAAAAATAAAAACCTGGGCTCTAATTATCTTACTGACCTTTGTACATCTCAGGAATTTGTTAGTCAAGGACACTTTTTAAAGAAAAGCAGATATTTTGAGGTGCCAAAACAGTGTCTTTCAGAGCATACTGCTGCTATGTACAAATATCTTGGTTATTGTAGCTAGGTGCCACAAATTAGAATACATAAATCTTACCCAGTGCTCTAAAAATGTATTGCCTGACAGTCTTCAAAGGAAAAATATACTTGCTTTTATCATGTAAATGAAATGGAGCATTATTTTTGGAAGACCCTATGACTCTTTATTGGTGATGGAGAAGGCTAACAGCAACTAGTTTCTCAATCAATGTAACTGCTAAGTTCCTTAAATAGAGGAATGAATCTGGATGTCACTAATTATTGTTTTTAATATTTTATAATTAATATTTTAACAAACACAGAATCAAAATCTAGGTTGTAAGACTCTCAAGATCACCTAGTCCAACCACCAACTCAACATAATGAGTCCCATCAACAAGCCATGTCCCTTAGTGCCATGGACACCACATGCATCCTAAATACCTCCAGGGATGGGGACTGCACCACTTCCCTGGGCAGCCCATTCCAATGCCTGACCACCCTCTCTGAGAAGAAATACTTCCTAATATCTAATCTAACCCTGCCTTGGCACAGCTAGAGCCCATTTCATTGCATCTTATTACTTGTCACTTGAGAAAAGAGACTGACACCCTCCTTGATGCAACCTCCTTTCAGGTAGCTGCAGAAAATGATGAGGTCACCTCTCAGCCTCGTCTCCAGACTAAACAACCTCAATTCCCTCAGTCACTCCTCATAAGCCTTTTTTTTCCCTAGCCCCTTCACAAGTTTCATTGCTCTTCTCCACATAAGTTCAAGCAACTCAATACCCTTCTTGTAGTGAGGCGCCCAAAACTGAACACAGTGTTTCAAGTGCAGTCTCACCAGAGCCACATACAAGGGGACAATCACTTCCCTGGTCTTTCTGGCCACACTATTTCTCCAGGCCAGGATGCCATGGGTCTTCTTGGCCACCTGGGCACACCGCTGGCTCATGCTCAGCTGGTTGTTGATCAGCACCCCCAGGTCCTTTTCTGTCAGGAAACGTTGTAGCTATACATCCTCAGGCCTATTCACTTGTTATGACCCATCGGCAGCACCTGGCATTTAACCTTGTTGAATGCTGTATGACTGGGCTCTGCCCATCAATCCAGCCTATCTGGATGCCTCCACAGAGTCTTCCTACCCTCAAGAAGATCAACAGTCCTGCCCAACTTGCATTGTCTGCAAACTTACTGAGGATTTAGTTGATTCCCTCATCCAGATAGTTATTTTATTTTATTATTTAATAAACAACTGTATGCTATGCAACTTCTAAAGAGCAGATGATCTTTTCATCTTCCTAGAAAAAAATACTTCAAGGAAAGATATTAGAGGAAAACAGCTCCCTCTTTAATTAGTACATTTGATGCTTAGGGTGTTTTCATTACAGTACAAGCAGGGGACAGTTTCTTCTAGATTTTTTTAATCAGTGTTAAGTAGTATTAGGTTTTAATACTTTAAAGTAAGACAATTACAAAATACAATGCTTATGTAAAAATTGATTTGATCAATAAATCATATTATAACACATCAGTAGGAACAAAACACAGAATAGAATAGTTCAGTTGGAAGGGACCTTCGACGATCATCTAGTTTAACTGCTACATTGGTACTGATATTCCATTAACTTATGTCAATATAGTAATGAAAAAAAAAAATAAAAAAAAAAAAAAAAAAAAAAAAAAAAGTGATAAAGCTAGTAAATTCCTTTGTATTCCAAAACTTAAAATGTCAAAATATTTCAGTGAAAAAAAAAAGTGAAAATATCAAGTTTTAACAAATAATTTGAATTTTAGCTTTTATTGTTTGTTGATATAGTATTTGGGTAAAGAGAGTTCCATTTTATTCCTGGTTGTTCTCCCTTATGTTTTAAAAACTCCACACTTGCACATAATCTGGCTAAAAGGTGAAAAGGTGGTGGCAAGGAGGGTTTACTTTCTTACAACATATGCAAGTTTGAGTCCTTAAGCTTACTCTGATAAAGTATGTTTAATTAACCTTACAAATTCTTCATACTGACTTTCAAAGTGCTGTCTCTATCAACAGGTAACAGAACATATTTTCAAAATGATTTCCCATTTTAAAGTGTACTTATGTCAATATTTGATTATACTAGTATTATCTGAATAATAAATATAGCATCTGCATATTCAACCAATACATTCTTTTAGATTATTTCATTCAAAATCTGGCACGGTGATAAGTCAGAGGTCTGACATTTGGAATTCTTTGGACTGACTCCAGATAGAAATAAATAAATAAATCCATATTTGCCAGAGGGCATCTTTCTCAAAGTTAGACCAGGCACCCAAGGCCAAACACATAAACTGCAGCTGAGCACTTTGCCATCAAAATTAGCAAACGGGATGATTTGTAAACGATCTTATCATTCCTATCAATGGCAATAGTTTGCTCACATCTGACATATACAGGTGTCTGATAGGCCAGAAATACCCAAGCAGAATCAAAATCTGAAAAAAAAAATAAATAAATAAATAAAAGAAAAAAAGATATGGATCATAAGACAACTCAGTAACTACAGATTCAGATCTGTATTAAAGTCAACAAAGAGATAATTACATTTTAATTTAAAGCCTCATACATAGTTTGATCTGAAATTAGTGCCAAAATTCATCAAAAGCTGTCAATTGCCATTTGCTGTGCTAATTTGAGAGACATTCATATATTTAAATATAAGTATACATTTTTTTTTTCTGTTCTGCAATCCTGCATATTCTCCTGAGACCATTATAACTGGCTTATTTCCCAGACATCTCTGTAAAGGATATTCTGCTTGTGAAAAATATATCGTGTAGTGTCCTAAACTGAAAAGTGAGGCAGAACACTTCTGTTTGGCAAGTTGGTGAGTTGGGGGAAAGCAGTGTTTGAATCTCATATAAGAAAAGTAAACTGAACTCTTGGTTGAGTCCTTGAGGTTTAGAACTACCACCTATAAACTGAAAGAAAGCTGTTATGTGGTATTCTTAGCAGGGAATAAGGCGTACACTTCTGTAACACTTTATATCATAGAAAGAGATAAGGGGACTAAGGAGATATATTTAGGTGCAGTATCTGGAAGTGGTATGGCTATTAACATGACAAAGTTATTAAATTTTATTACAAGTTACATCAGAGAAGCACTCAGCTGAATTGTGCAAGTCTGCAGGTTCATATTAGAACTTCTTTGGTGGATGCCTCAGAGTGCAATGTAAACCTGTTCACAGATTCAAGTCTATTTTTAATAAGATTATGTGTAAAGAACTACTCAAGCAATTTATTTATTTATTTATTTAAAGGACCAGTTCAAAAGAATATCCTCTGTGCTAGGTTGCAGCATCATTTTCTCTCTCCTCCTTGCAATTCTACTGGCTACACAGTGGTAAATCTAAATCACAGAAAGCTTAGTGTTTGTTCTCCTTTGCCTTTGCCTGTAGACTAGGGATGAGATAGATTTCAAACATGCACACTGAAAAGAAAATAGAACACAAGTTTCTTACCTCATCAGTAACTATTTTTAATTAGGCTTAGCCACTAAATGTAAGGGTTCGATTCATTACCCCCAGCATGACATGTTCAGATGCCTTACTGTACTGAATGCTGATGAGCCTGTACAGGCTCCAAAGATCACGGATGACTGCCTACTTTACTTCACTGGGAGCTGCAGCTTCCAATAACTAAGTAGGATGGCAGCTGTGGGAACTGCCTCCCACAGGAATAAACTGCAGCAGACCAGCCACTTCCTTATAAAGAGAATCAGTCTTCAACAATCTTCTGCCTTGGAAGCACTAAATTGCAAAAGTCTACATACAGAGAGGTAGAGCAGAATAGCTGACTTCTGATAATTTCACTTTGTAGAATTTTGGACAGCACAAAAACAAAACAAACAAAAACAAACAGGGGTTCCCAGAAATATTAGTCCCCAGGCTAATATTGCCAAGTGCAAAATGACATTCAGACAACATGAAACCTCCTGAGGGACTGAATTTTGGCATTTACTTACCAAAAAGCTGGATGGTGCATTCTTCTACTGCTCTAGTTTTTGAAGAAAGTACCTTTGGATTTGTGTTTTCTGCAGAACCCCAGAGTACCAAAACGTACTGGCTCAGTCTCAGTTCAGACTTAAGTGAGTGAATACACACTTAGTGTATCAAACACACTTAGCTCTAAGACAGGTACTAAATGGTTCAGCTTTGCCACATTAACCACACCTCTGGGTATACGCAGAAGTAAAATGCTATGCCTGTAAGGAACTTTACTGGGGAAAACAGGTTGTTCATAAAATGACAAAAATCAAGGATAATAGTCAACATACTTGTTGAACAGTCTTGGATTTATGCTTCATCAATAAAACAGAAACACTATATACACAAATATATTGTACTAGAGAATTCACAGAAGTAAAGCATTTTTTTTCTGTTCAAGAAAGCCTACATCCCTCTTTGCACCCTCTGGGAATATATTTCCATTAACATTTGTGCCTTAATCACCCCACCAAATCTATTGAAAAACATTTTAAATACACAATCTTGACCTCTCTGTTAGAAAACACCTCCGTATCAAACATGGGCTATATCGTTCAGGAATTTATGAAAAGGATGTGAGAGTGAATAAAGCTGAATGGGTTCTATGCCCCATGAGTTCAAATAATTTTTGAAAGTGATGCTGAATATTTTGAAGGCTGTAGCATAACTGAATGTTTACTCAGTAAATATCACTCAGGTGTTATCCAATGTAAATATAATCTGAAAGGGATGTTAAATACAGTATCACAAAATGCAAGGAGCATTTTGCATAAGGAGCAAAGAATACTGACAAGTTTTGCATGTGATGGAGAAGCACATATCCTACTGAGTATCTCTTCATCCTCACTAATAACAAGTCTCAGCCTGCTCATTGCTGTTGAAAAATCACTCTGCAGAAGATGTTTCTCACTAATAATGAATTCAGAAAGATACCTAATTTTCTTTTCTTGAAGTCAACTTGATTTGCAATTGCTGAAGCACAAGGAGAGTGGAAATCTGCAAAGTAGGGCTAACTGGAATGACTAAGGTCCGACCTGCTCTCAAAAATCTCAACCAGATGTTCTTAACAAACTCAACAAGGTGTTCTAGGAAAAAAAGAAAAAGAAAGAAAAAAAAAAAAAAAAGCTTTCCTGATTGTATAATAAAATTAATACATGAAAACGTGAGGATTTATATAGTAGTTTTCTCCTACAAAGTTAGAATTCTGGAATTTGATACATTTGTATAATTCTAAGTCAGTGATTATGGGGTTGACAATAGGAACAGAAATTGAAAGAGAAACAAATATTCCTTTTCTATTGATAGTTAACAAAAAGGGATGACACTGTCATAAGCTAAATAGAAAAATGTGTTCTAAATTAGGCAATGGTAGCAAAATAATACTTAGAGATTAATTATGAATATGCTCAAGCACATTAGGAGGAATTTAAGAGGTTGTGCTGGAAATGTTACTATGTAGTACTTAGAAGGTGGAACTGAGACTGTCTTCTTAAAAAGATGTAAACATGATGCTGGGAGGGAAACTGGAAAGCAGGATTTGAATTCACAATTACCACAGCAGGTATGACAGTATACGCTGAAACTTCTTCGATCCACACAGACTATGATCAATATGGATAACGAAAAAGTATAAAACTGAGGCAAAGGTAAATAACGTTGGAAGTACCGCAGACAGAGGGGTCCTATTTGACGTTTCCTCTACAGCTTAATATATTGCATAGCAGTAAGTGACAAGCGAGTTTCTAATACGTACTCTGAGGACTGCATTTATTACCCACTAATGCACACTCTCATTGTTGATATGATCTTGATATTTATTAGATATAGGAATAAAATATTTTTTGCAATATTTGTTCCATAAACTGTAGTAATGAAATTACTATTTCAATTACTTATTAGTTATTGAAAACACAAGCAAAAGGGACAGTGAAAAGAGTTGCTGGCCACTTTTTATGGCAATCTTGTGTTGACTTTAAAAATATGCGTATATTAAAAAATAACCACAACTTTTACTTCTTCTCCTTGTACAAGGTACAGCTTCAAAAATACCGTTTTTACAATGTAATTTTTAAACTGCTCAAGATAGCACAGGATATCTGCTGCTCCTGTATGACACCCACAGACTGTCTCAGCTCTCAGTTCCAAATACAAGGAGGCAAAAATTGACAGTTTTTTCACATTTACCTTTAACAAACACACATAAATGGGTGAGAACAAAGGAGTCTCAGCTCCTTCATTGTTCACCACCAATGGGCTACAGTGCACAAAAGAAGGTGAGTACTGTGCCCTGTACAGCTGTTTGAAGAAAACTACTGCCTGTCTGTGGTGCATCACAGGCACATGAAAAGGCTGGTGTTTCAAGAACTCATATGTAGCACAATGTCGCTTATAGAACCACACACTTTAATGCAGCTTTACCTGTCACTGAAGCCTTATAGTCAATATCCAATTTATTTCTACAGCTAATTTGGGGCCCAGTATTGCCCATTTAGTTTAATGACCATGCAGTGAAAGAAAGATTTACACTTAATAAGATAGGAAGTGATCAGGAGACAAACTATGATCCTGGAAAGCACCTTCACTCCAGCCAGTGCTTCCACAAATACCAACTTCACAGCCTTGTTTTGATCCAAGGGAAGACAATTGAAACCATGTGAAAAATTAAAGGTATAAAAGCTGTGAATGACCTTTAAGTTGAAAAAAAAAAAAAAAAAAAAAAAAAAAAAAAAAAACTTATAAAAGAAAAAAAGAAAAAAAGAAAAAAACAAACAAACAAACAAACAAACAAACAAAAAAACACAGGCACACATCCCACCCTATTCTCCTAGCTTCAAATGCTTCCCCCTAGCTTCAGAGTCACATCTATTCATTTATTTCCATCATGGAAAAATGGAAGGTAAACTTTAAGGCATTTATGCTGTGGACGAGTAGCTACTAAAGATAGCAGATGTACAGAAATGGTTCTGTTAATTGGAACAGCATTTCCTCCATGACAAGACTGTTACTTATATTCACTTTTGAAAAAAAAAAAAAAAGGGGGGGGAAGGGGGGGGAAGGGTAGAGGGGAAGAGCCTAGCGAAGTTCCATTTTGATCATATAATATCTTATCTTATTTAGTAAAAAATAAATAAAACTAAAAGCTGCAGATTTAGGTTGTTAGTGAGACCTGTGGTCATGCTATTATTGGAACAAAGGACAGTCCCATGAATTATGATATATATAAACAAATCTGCCATAGTGACCTAGCTACTTAATGGTTAAGGTTGCATACTACTCTGCAGGAGAGTGTTTATTTTCTCCTCTGTGACTTTCAATCACAGGTAATGCAGGTGTTTGACATGATCTTACAACCGAAATTCAGTAGAAACCAAAACCCCTGTAAGCACATGCAGTTTGCCTTTCAAGGAAAACACTTACTGTCTTCCTTGAGCACACTTCTCATGATTACCACCTGCTGACTGAAACTTAAGTGGAAAAAACAAGGTACAAAATGGGACATGGAATGGCACGCTGTCCTGTGCTTCAAAAAATATTTTCATAGAATCACAAAATGGTTGAGGTTGGAAGAGTTGGGTTGGTCTAATCCCACTGCTCAAGCAGGGACACCTATAGAATGTTACATAGGATCGTGTCCAGGTGGGTTTTGAATATCTCCAGGGAAGGAGACTCCACAACCTCTCTGGGCAACCTGTTTCAGCACTATGTCACCCTCACAGTTAAGTTATGTTCAGATGGAACTTCCCGTGTTTCTGTTTGTGACCACTGCTTCTCATGCTATTGCTGGGCACCATCAAAAAGAGTCTGGCCCCACTGTCTGACATCCTCCCTTAAGATATTTGTATACATTGGTAAGATCCCTCTCAGCTTTCATTACTCCAGGCTAAACAGGCCAAGCGCTCTCAGCCTTTCCTTATGAGAGAGACTCTCCAGTCCCCTAATCACCTCTGTAGCCCCACACTGGACTGTCTCCCATAGTTCCAGTTCTCTCTTGTACTGGGGAGCCCAGATCTGGGCATAGAATTCCAGATGTGCCCTCACCAGGGCTGAGAAGAGAGACAACTTCTCTCAACCTGCCGGCAACACTCTTTGATTTTAAATAGATTTTGTTGAGAGGTTAAGACTTCCTACATATCTCAAATTAAAGCATGAGTCTGTTAGAATATGGGATCATTTAATGTGTACACATGCATGCTCACACACACACAAACCAGCATAAGTATAATATAATGAAGTTTTATTATTCAATTCTACAGAGAAACTCAAGGAAAAAAAGAGTTCCTCCCATAACTGCTATGTAGCAGAGCAACTAGTTCTCCACTCAGCTGTTGTGTTGTCTCTTCAGCCCTTTACCTCACTACAGCATTCAGCTGTTTATAAAAAGGTATTGGCAGGGAAACGATCCCTGCTGATCACTGGAATAGCTAGGACCCAACTTACAACTATAATAATAATAATAATAATAATAATAATAATAATAATAATAATACAGCCATACTCTCAATTGCAGGCGAAAGTAGATGAGATGCTAAGAGAGCATCCAGGGAAGAAGTGGTTGATCACTGATTATGACTGGGAAGTTACATTCTAGGCTTACTGCTGGCTTCTGAAGCTTTGTTGATCCCGACTGTAACTGTAAGCAGGGGGATAGTAAGGGAAGTTCTGTACAAAAGTCTTATGTGCTGTATATTGCAGGATCCAGGAACACAATGCCTTGTACTGACAGAGTAGTACATATGTTTGACATCACTAAGAATAATGAAAGTGACCTGAGGAGATGTTCATGTAAAATCCTCTACTACCAGAAATGATGACTACAGTGGATTTTATCTGTAAAGTTGACTGTAAATTCAGACAAAGTCTATCATAAAGATTATTTTTAATCCCATTTTCTCCTTTAAAAAAAAAAAAAAAAAAAAAGACAAGAGAAATTCATTTTTAAAATAAGTTTTCCATCTCTTCTGAACTTCTTTGTAACCCAGCCTTAATTTCAGTTT
Organism: Nettapus auritus; assembly: GCA_011076525.1. Lineage (NCBI taxonomy): Eukaryota > Metazoa > Chordata > Aves > Anseriformes > Anatidae > Nettapus > Nettapus auritus. Next base: position 17,790,719 of record CM021765.1, on the reverse strand, counting down.
TTGTCTTAGATAAACATAATTTCTGCTTTTTTATTTATTTATTTATTTATTTTTTCTGGCAGCATCAGAAAAATGTTGTGTATAATATATGTAGAGAAAAGATATGACTCCCTCAAACCTAGTGATGGTATCACCAGAATATGGTTTGGAGGAACAATACTTAGGAAGTTTGTAACATATTTCCATTGTACTATGTACTCTTGACCTAAACAAAACTTCAGTTTCCATTCAAAAGGATAATTTTAAACTTTCTAAAATATTGTGATTGTATCTGCACATTCATATATTTAAATTTGAATGTAAAAATAGTTCCTTTAATTGAATCCCTTTTTTGATATGTTCAGGGAATATTGAAAATGAATTTAAAAAAATAGTGTAAAATAACTATCTTCATAAATCTAAACAGCATTAGCATACAATCCGTTCTTTTCCATACATCAGTTGATTTCCTCTCTTCATCTCTTTTGTCTTATGCTTTGTCACACAAGTGGAACAGTAAGATAAATCAACCATTTATTTGTTTTATTGCATAAATCTCACAGCAATAAAATGGAATTGATCACATAAAGAAGTTTAAGATGGGTTTCAGTGAATTCTTGAGATGCTGTAAATTAATCGTTCAAGCTCATATTATATTTCCTCAAGGGAAGTATATAATAGATCTTTTCCCAACATTTTCCTCCTTTAATAAATTTCCGAGTGTTGCTCCTTTTTTTTTTTTTTTTTTCTAAGATGATTAAACCATTAATTTTCTTTAGTGTTTTGTGTTACAAAACAAATAAAGAAAATCTCTTCATTACCTAGAAAAAAATATACAACAACATTACTTGGAAATTTAAAATAAAGGTGTGGATATATCTTCAACAACAATTAAGGCACTCCTAATCTTTATTTAAATCAAAATAGATGGAACAGAAGGAGGATCGATAAAAATGGAAAGCCATACTGTATGTAGCATGTAATGCTATTCTGAGATCACATTTAGAAGAATGAAAATCAAGGTAGTCAACTCATCCTTTGCATCTAATTGATGCTGTCCATAATACAGTATTTTAAACCATTAAAAATGTGTTTCATTCATTTCAAAGCTGCTTGATTTATAATACTGAAGAGTATAGCCTAAATTCCCATTGGGAATGTAAAGATTAATGATTTTATGTGCACAGTCCTAATTTAAAATAGGAGTGCTGCTAACTCATGAATAGTCACTGTACGAATATTGTTAGTACAAGTTCCTCTTCACTGTCATGTCTCTCTTTTGCAGAGACCTGAAACTATTGTGTTTCAACAATTGTTTCAACAAGTACAGTCTCTGCTTACTCATGAGCTGCTTTACTAAATCTGCCCAATATTTCCCAATTGGTACAAATCGTGGCAATTCTGTTCTAAGACTTCATTATTGCTCTCCGATAAAATTGGAACCAAAACATGAACATTTTTGTACTAGTCCCCACAGTGCAAATGAACAATAATAACAGAGATCTAGGATAAACTATGACCATGAAAATGAAAGCATCTCTGCTATCTCCAGTCTTAAACAACTTATCCAACCTGAGTAGTTTATTATAGAAATATAGGATTTAAGCACCCTAAACCAGTGGCTAACAAGGTAATATCGATTCCTTTAATAATCCAATACTATATGATGGATTTTGCTTCCTCTAATGCTAACTTCTAGAGTGACAAATGTCACATCTATGTGGTTTCTAACCTACAACTCTTCTTAAAAAAAAAACATATTTAATGTACTTTTATTACCACTATTCCTACTTTCCTTTCTGGTGAACAGCTGGCTGGTGAATGCACGTTGAAACACCCCACTGTCAGATTATCAGAATCATCACAAGGCTGATTCACCACAAAGTAGTTTATGTGAATGGAAATGATGTGGGTTGTTTGTTTGTTTTGTTTTGATATAGAACAAAGCCAGCAATTTTTTATTTGATTTGGAGTACAAATTACAGATACAAACTCTATACTTGTATACAGTGATATGGATATAGTTAAACACTAATAAGACAAACTGCTAAAAAAAAAAAAAAAAAAAATAGGTTTGGTTTTTTGTGGGCCCCTATTAAAAAATTTTTTTTTTTTAATGTTTCCATAAAATCACTTAGTTAACTTTTATCAAAAGTAAATCCTTTCAGATTAAAGACATGGTAACAGTTTTTGGCAACATTTTGCATTGTTACCATCATTTGACTGACACCACTATCTTTAGACACTAGAAGGTACGTGTAATATAAAGCAAAGAGATGGAACTGAATAAGTGATTTCAATACCAAAGCAAGTATCAATTTGATAACTCTTTACTTTAATTACCAGATTTTCCAGATATACAAGTGAAGGTGTGGTTTCATTATACATCAAGTTAGCACAGCAGTAGTGTTCACTTTTCCCTTTTTTTTATACCATATGCAGCTACTTGTTTCAAATCTAATTATGGTATTATCAAAGAAAGAAGTGGATAAGCTCACTGGTCTGATAGAAAATGAACCCATTAAATAAATAAATAAACAAACTTTGTCAGATCAGTGAATTCAACTGATTTACATACGCAGTTGCTACTTGCAAGAAATAGACAGGAACTTCCAGCCAGGCCTAAAAGAACAAAACACTGTATAGCTGTACTGGATTGGGTGCAATCTAACCTACATCCCGAGAAAGAGGATTACATTACAAGACATTACATTGACTGGGAGATAGAACATCATAGAAAAAAAATAGTATTCGAAACTTGTTTATCTTGCAGTTTATGCACAAGCATAATGATTCCTTTCTACAGAAACATCATACATACAAGAACTCAAGGTAGACCCATAGACTATTTCATCAGATCTGTAGTCTTCCCCTATTGGAGACAGAACCATAAGCTTCAGCAGAGTGTTTCTGGATTTGAAACAATTATCATATACAATTTCAAGCAACCACATTGTCATGAGGACTGAGTTTTCAGTCTTTTCAGGAACCAGACAGATATCTGCAGACTACCATATATTTCAAAATTCTATCATTCATTAACTAAAATAAACTTAAAATTAACTTCACAAATGCTACATAACAGATATTAAGTACTCTTGTTAACTTTTATCTGCTTTCCCCTTCTCTTTATCTGACATATCACTTCCCTCATTTCACACATTTGAACTGGAAAGTTTTGAGGACAGGGAATATGTCATTTCATATGTACAACAACTAGGTAACGATTTCTGATCATCTTAGATGATTTCTATTTTGATTTTCTGTATTACTAGGAAAAGTAACAGCTGATATCAAGGTTCATGAAGACAATTTGTAATTTTAAAGAGGATTCGTAGCAGTCATCCACATCCATGAAACATGTTCCAAATAAAGTTTAATGATGAAGAGAAGAGGTACTGGTCTTCAGCTCTTTTCTTTTAACAAGCTAACAATGCTTCTTTGCCAGCATTGAGAACATTTTGATTTACAGTGGATAAAACAGGATAAAATGTTTACAACTCAAGCTGGGCAATATTTCTTCAGAGACAACTAAGCATATCCAGCTCCTGGCTAAAGAACTTTGAATTTATTGTCTTTTCTCAGAATTCAAGCCTGTTAGCTATTGTTGCAATCCTTCTACCTATACTGCACTGTCCACAGCACCTGGGATGGAAGGATTAGAGAATTACTTCTTTCTACTATGTGGATCAGTAGATAAAACATTCTCACGGATGCCTGTGAAGTTCCCTCAGATTATGATTAATGGGTTCATGATGTTTTCCTGTTGATTCTTCAGTTTCCTACAGAAGGCTGAACTAAGGAAAAAACAAAAACAAAAACAAAAACAAAAAACATATTTTCTTTGCTCTCAAGAAGCCTAATTTCCATACAGTTTGATGGCTGTTTGTTGTTGAGCAGCTGAACTCCATCACAAAGACTCTCTCACTTCCCCTCTTCAAAGAAAAGTGGGAGACAATAGAATGAAAAGGGCTCAAGTGTTGGAGACCCTGCACCAATGTGGGGTCCCTGCCATGGGATACTGTCCTTACCAAAGGACACTGATCCTGTATGGGGCTTCCCACAGACAACAGCTCTTCAAGAACTGCTCCAACACGGGTCTGTACCATGGGGTCCATCCCTCAGGAGCAAACTACTCTAACCTGGGTCCCCCATGGGCAGCAGCTCCCCACAGATCCTCTGCTCCTGCGTGGGCTCCTCTCCACTGGCTGCAGCTCTGGCCCAGGGCCTGCTCTGGGGGGAGCTCTCCATGGGCAACAGCCTCCTCCAAGCCACATCCACCTGCTCCACCGGGGGCTCCTCCATGGGTTGCAGCATGGAGATCTGCAGGGGGACAGCCTGCTCCACCAGGGGCCTCTCCACAGGCTGCAGGGGAACTTTTGGTCTGTGCCTGGAGCACCTCCTGCCCTCCTTCTGCACTGACCTTGGTGTCTGCAGGGCTGCTTCTCACTCCTCTCTCTCCCAGCTGCTGTTGTTCAGTGTTTTTTTTTCTCTTTTTAAAATCTGCTCTCCCAGAGGCCCAACCAATGTCTCTCGCTGGCTTGGCTTTGGACAGAAGCAGGTCCCTTTTGGAGCCATCTGGAGCTGGCTCTGATTCGACGTGGGACAGCTGATGGGCTCTGCTCGCAGAGGCCACCCCTGAACACACACACACATACACACCGTTCCAAAACCTAGCCATTTAAACCAATATAAAGTCCAAAATAAGTATTTCTATTCAAAAGAATACTCGTCATGACAAAGCAATAATGTTAAGAATATAACATATAGCCTTCAATGAAGTTCATTACTACGTAAGGAATATTATTGTTAACTATGGACACAAAAGACCGCTTGCATGCTTCCACTGATTTTCTTAGCAAGAACATGGCAGTATCAAATACATACTGGAAGTGATGCTTTTAAATCCATGTCACCATTCATACGTGTTGCCATTTTTGTGGTATTATATGTACAGATAGATGTACAGTTTTAACAGCTGAGGACAAGAATATTTGCCCGCTTAATTAAATCTTTTACTTGAACCTTCTTCCAAAGCTGTAAACTGTTTTCAAAAGATACTGCAAAACAGAAGTTTTGCTGCAAAAGTTGACTTACCGAGTTGAATTACTATGTAGCTAGTTTTCCTGAACTCAAGATCGGCTTTATCTTTCTATGACACAATGCATTGTTCTTTGACAAAGACATTGTTTTCTATTCAATAGCTGCTTCAGGCTGTATAAATTTAGAAACCATTCTATGGTGCAAGATAGGATAAACTTCTAGAATGGCACATACCTCACACTTACGAAATACACAGAGATACCAAAGGAAATACCTGAAAGGCACTTGTGTTGACAGTGCCAGTTTAACTAATCAAATCTTGTTGATCTACCAAGACTGAAAAATCCTGCGTTTCTTTTGTTCACTGTCAGATGTCTTGTTTTCAAATGCTGTGACAATGCTGAAATTTCCATTCTTTCAGAAGCTGGCAGTTCTGAGCATGCTACGTACTGTAGTACTGAAGTGATTGAAGCAAAGCCAAACATCATATTTGTCATTGTATTTCTGCATTTCCATTCTCTCCTCTGGCCCATCACTGGAACAATTTGTCTGTGTCCTTTTCAGAAAGTGCTCCTTGTCTAAATCACCCTTCAAACAGAACAAGCTACCAGAAGACTTAAAGGCACATGCAACAAGGTCATGACAGGCTATAATGAGTGCTGTGGGTGTTAGCAATTACAATGGGTGTATTTGGTGTTCCAACTCAATGTCACTTTTCAACCCAAAATTCATACACATGGCTACTTGCTGTATGTCATAAATAAGGATTTTCTGTAAGGTATACTAGATATTCCAGCCAAGAAGGTATAATATTGTTTTATTAGCAGATCTCTGGTATCATTCATTTCCTGCATCATTTCACTTCTTTTTTCCTCTGTGCTACCTTCTGATGGCATTTTCAGGCTGAGGTGATATACTGATTTTAATGGGTTATATATATCTACCATGTGCAGCACACTACATCCCAACAGTGGTCCTTGGATTTCTTCATGGCAATTTTAAAAGGGCATATATAGGATTTAATGTGTATATCTAGATTTAACATTTTCAGTGTTACCAAAGTAGTGCTTTTACCACAGTGTCAAGCATTTTCAATGTGCTAGCACCTAGTTTGAGAGAGAGAAATTTTGTTAAGCTATCTGCACACACACAGTTCATGGTATCATGTTAAGAATCACAGAAGTATTGCTGTTTGCATTTCCCTTAACTAATGCAGAAAGACCTTCACCACTCTGAGAGACTCTTACCTGTAACTCCCACTCAGGCACCTTCAGTAGGAGGTGCTCTGTGAATACACATATGCCTTATCAGATTCTGACTTAGCAACCCTCAAGGGGTACCTCAAGAACAATCTGGTATATAAGTTCATCTGGTCCTCCACCTCCCTTATGAGGGCTTCTGTTTTTTTTTGTTTTGTTTTGTTTTGTCCCAAAGAAACACAGTTATCTGCCCCTGTGGGGATTACAGGAGGGGTAAAGATATCAGCCCGAAGAACCAGCACCCCCTGCCTCTTTTCTGGGAGCACTATGAACACCTACTGTGATCTCACCAGTTCACCATTATGGATCTATTAGTGGCCTAAACTTCACTCCTAATTCAGCAGGGTGAGAAAGGAGAAACTTCTTTCTGCACAAAATACAACCACCAAGAGCATTTTGTGATGCTACTGTGTCTCTCTAGCTACATGCCAGTATTCTGTAAATGATACCATGGCATACCTGGATGACATCTTGGCATTCTGCACCTCTTGAGAGGTACACATTGACTGCTTCCAGGACATTCTGAATTGCTTATAGTTGTGCTGCCTCTGAAGAAATTCACCCTCTGTAGCTCCTGAGGTAACTATGGGCAGCAATGACTTGCCTATAGACTCCAAGGAGACTGATGTCATCACAATTTGGCAACATCCTTCTAACATGGGTGCAATGATTCTCAGAATTTACCAGCTTCTGACAGTTCATGAAAGCAATTTCTGGTATAGTGGTTACTACAATGGCATTCACCCAGAACAGAGCTTGATTTTCATGAATTATCAATGCATAAATACCTTTTGAGAAAATAACGTGTATTCACCTGTGGCTTTTATTCTAACTCATGTCTGTCACTATAGAAACAGATACTCTGTCTTGTACCCTTTTCCCTTGGTAGTTCACCCCACTGACAAGAATTATTCCTGAGTTAATGAGCTCTTGACAATCAAAACTTCCTTTGAAGAGTGGCAGCACAGCTGTGAGGGGGCGGAAGGACTGAAAGTAGTGGTGACAAACCACCACACCTGGAACAGATTGAAGGAATAATGCCTCTCTCCCCACTTCACCCACTGAGCCTCCTCTGTTTGGATGTACATGGCATACTTGCACCTCATTCTCTTTTTCTTGGAGCTGCTTCACTGCAGCCATGGCAGAGAATAAGCACATGGCAGAAGTTCGTCAGGCCATGGCAAATGATATGCCTCTGCCCCAGCATTGTGCTGGCACAGTTTCTATCAGCCTGTGAAAACAGAATGACCACCTGTAGACAAGTAGGCAGTTCAACTGGCACTGCTGCAAACACAGGTACTCCACTGATGCCACGATGTATCTGAAGCTAGATGTGAACTGCAGCACTTCATTACCCAGACCTGCAGGTAATCTATAGTATAGGCATGTGCATCTGATAATATTTCAGCCCACAATATCTGTACTTGCACCAAAAGGCCTCTGCAAAGACCACAGATCGTCTTACAGCCACAGTAAGAAAGGGGTTCTGTGGTTCTTTGGTGCTATCTTAAGAGCTGTCGCTAATCAAGCTGCAGATCCAAGCACCCATGTTGTTCCCACAGTATCAAAATTCTTACCTCCTGCAACAATTAAAAAGACAGGGTATTTTCCAATATTTTCTTTACTTCTTAATCTCATGTCATAATCTAAGAGAAAAATCTTTGTGCAATATCTTTTTTAATCAAAGCTTTAACATTGCCAATACAAGGTATCTTAACTGTCTTTATTCTCCATAATGAACCTATAAAGTCTAACTCCTTTATTGGCTTGCTTACGAACTTCATCCTGTGCTGCTCTTTCTGACTTGGTCAGACTCCTTTTCTAATTGGAAAATGCAAGGTGTCTAGCACATAATTCACTTTTTACTAGTTTTAGTCTACAGCTTGTAAAAGTCTTGGCAAACCGTTAACACAGGAAAAATGTTAACTGAAAAAAAAATAAATCTACTGGTGATTTTTTTTTTGGGGGGGGGGGTGGGGGTTGAGGGTGGGGTGGGGGTAGCCATGATGTTTTGGAGCTTTATACATTAGAATATTTCTTAACATAAAGAATTCTGACTGGACTATAATTTCTTTGAAAAAGTTCACATACAATTAAACAGTAAAATCCTCCCAGTTGCACACAGAAAGTGTAAAGACAAAATGTGAAAAACAACAACAGAAACAACCACACACACACAAAACATTGTGGAAGAAATAAACTGGACGTGAACATGTAAAATAATGCAAATTTTAATAGCAGCAACTTTCTGTAATAAAAACTGTGAGGTGCTATTAGCAAAATGAGAAAGATAAAATGAACAGTAATCTTGTAAACACAAAGTAGTAGATGATGTAAACAGAGTACTAGGAAAAGAGCACAGCCTTTTTGCGAATGCTTGGATCATGCTTTGGCTAGGAATGTTGGTAACAGACACTGGACAATGCTGTGGTTGTACCTAGTCATGTGGAAATTTGATTACTGCAATGGCCATTTGTGCTTTCAGGCTTGTTACCTTGGCACTGTCAGATGTTAAATGTACAGGTCTGTATATATAGCAGTGAGATTCTGACCACACAGATCTGTTGCTGTTCTTACATTGCTCCATGGTAACCTGCTCCTGAGCTTTGGCTCTGCAGCATTTCATACTGTAACGTTTCAGAGTGGCATTTCTTGTAAGGCACCTGATTCAGTGCTCCTGCAGACAGTAACCTGGCAGGTTCCTCCATGGGCACAGTCTTGCACACCTTTTGTCAGTGAATTCAGCAGTGGCAGTGTCCAGACGTGCAGTAACTAAAGTGCTTTTTCCCAGTATCAGCCTTTGCTGTTTTACCAGTTGCTTCTTGTTATGACCTTCTGACAGCTGGTAGAATGCTAGGGATACCAATCACCGTCAGCTGAACCATCACTAGACTTTATTCCCAACTCACAGGATATCAGGTGAAACTGGGAGAACACTTTGTACTTTCCTGAATGCAAGAACTGCTATTTCACTCAGTACTCAAAAGGCCCCACCAGGCTTGGAAAACTGTAAGCCTTTTTTTTTTTTTTTTTTCCACATGTATCCACATAACATCAAGATACATTCTGGTATGTAAGAACCATTTTCAGTTTTTACAGAAATGGCTTTATTAGATGTGCATAGAAAGAAAGATACCTGGCACTCATTCTCTGTAGTAATTTTTCATATGCAGCTCTCCTGGATTCCAATGTATAAATGCCATATTACAACCTACATGGTACTATTAGACTGAACAGAAAGCATTTAGGCCTGGAAGTCAGTTTTGATGTAGACTTTGTGCCCTGGGTCAGAGAGCTTGTTTAAGTACCATCTGTATGTCAGATATCTCCAGACACAGCACAGGACATTTTTGCTTCTTTCTCCAAGGATTGAATGACCTTCCGCCTGACAGTCTTTCAAGTGATTCTCTTAACGTTTTAAAGTTAAATGTAAAACATTTCTCTGAGTTATTTCCCACTTGATACTATACACATGGCTACATCTGTTTTTCTTGCCTCATATTGCCCCCTGGTACTTGAAGGACAGATGATAAATCTGGGCTAAATTGTATCTGGCTTTGTATGGGCTTTCAGTGAATCAGTCAAAAGGGTACAAGGAGCTATTCCTGTTTCCTTGAGTATCCAGGGAAGAGGAAGACACAAAAGACAATCTCAGTCCTGATTTAGAAGAACTATGAATGTGTTCAATTGGTGTATTTAATATTTATAGAAGTGCTGAGTGCCAAAAAAAAAGAACTAAGACTATGATCTCCTTATTGGGTCACCATTAGGTGACATTTTTTGATGATCTATAATTTCACTTAAAAACACAATCCAGAAGAGACCAAAGGTACTAGCAAATGTAGTTTGCAAATGTAGTGACTAGCTTTATCCTGCATTTCAAAAACAAAACAAGAACAAAAGTGCAAGTAACGCCCCACACCAAAAAAAAAAAAAAAAAAAAAAAAAAAAAAAAAAAAAAAAA
>CM021765.1:17740312-17780374 GCA_011076525.1 Nettapus auritus | reverse complement strand
TTCTGTTTCCGCTGACTCACTATCTTGATTTTTTCAGTTGTGTCAGCAAATAAAAAAAAAAAAAAAAGAAAAAGTTTTTTACATAGCATAGGTTGAGGGAAAGGTCAACTCTCAAGGAATACAAATTGTACCCTTTTAAAAGGGCACAGCAATACAGGCCTGTAAGGGTTCATCAGACCTCCTGCTATATCAAACAGTTGCATCCCTTTCATACACATCACATCTATTACACTATACACTAAAATTGGTTAGACCATCTTAGCTCAGTTTTCCTGAGTTAAGAGGTTATTCCAAAACTTACTTCCACTGAAAATCAGAAAACCTTTTAATTTCAAGTTTACAGTTATCCATGGCTACTATCCTTATCCAATTCTCCTTGCACCAGTTTACCCTTAAAATAGTTCTTTCTCTTTGGTGTTTTCTCTCTTGCTTGTGTATAATATGCATTCATATACTCTTATAGGTTTCAGTTCTCTAGGCTTAGCCAGAAAGCTCATTTTATTTCCAAAATGATCTGAAGAAGAAAAACTGAGCTTATTTTACAAAAGAGTTTTATTCTGATTACTACAGTGTTCCTTCTCTTTACATGTTCCAGTTTGAAATAATCTTTAATGGTGAGTATAACTAAGCATACATACCAGGTGTAGTTTCATTTGTGCCTTGTGTGATGGCATTAGTCCTTCTGTCTAACTCTCCATGTGCTTCCATGGGTAAGTAACATTTACTTTATCAAAGCAACTTACATTTGTTGGAAGGTCCAACACAGAAGTGATAGAGTTAAAAACAAAATTAAGCATATGAACAGAATACACTCCTGAGGAGTTGGAGGAAACTTATTATAAGGCTATTAACTTTGGGTTAAAGGAGAAAACAAATAAAAGACAAGTGTTGTTGCTAAGGCTTTTGGTCAGATAAGCTAGATTAAAATAATATTTGTTTTAGCATTGGGAAAAGTAGCAAATTGGGAAATAGAAGTTATTATCACAGTTAAAAATAAATAAATATAAAGAAGATTAGCTAAGTAGTTTAAACCATATAACCAATGATGGAAACAGTGCTGAATTGTGGCTATGAGGTTATAAAATTTTTATTTTTAACTGATAGCAAGCGTCCTGGTTTGTATCAGAAATAATGTGGCCAGAAAGACTAAGGCAGTGATTGTCCCCCTGTACTTGGCTCTGGTCAGGCCACACCTCAAATACTGTGTTCAGTTTTGGGCCCCTCACCGCAAGAAGGACATCGAGGTGGTGGAGCATGTTCAGAGAAGGGCAACAAAGCTGGCAAAGGGTCTAGAGCACAAGTCTTAAGAGGAGCAGTTCAGGGAATTGGGGTTCTTTAGCTTGGAGAAAAGGATGCTCAAGGGAGACTTTATTGCCCTCTACAACTACCTCAAATGAGGTTGTAGTGGGGTGGGGGATCAGTCTCTTCTCCCAAGCACCAAGTGATAGGACAAGACAAAATGGACTGAAGTTGCATGAGGGTATGTTTAGGTTGGATATTAGGAAAAAAAAAAAAAAAATCACTGAGAGTTGTGAGCATTGGAACAGGCTTCTCAATGAAGTAGTTGAGTCACCATCCCTGAGGTGACATTTCAGTGTGATTTAGGGTCATGGTTTAGTGGTAGACTTGGCAGTGCTAGGTTAACTGTGTACTTGATGATCTTAGAGTTCTTTTCCAACCCAAATGATTCTATGATTCTAAACATTAGGCTTTTTCAATTTCATTGCTTACTGTCTCCCAGTATGCTGTTGAAATGACTTGCCAACAGTGTTTCTAATAAAGATGTAGAATGTACTATCCAGTTTAACTTCACTTCTTAAATGGAATGATTTAAATACATAAAGCTTTCAATGTAGGACATGGAAACTTGGAGCCATACTACCATAAGTGTTCAATATTATGCTTACTGAAAACAAAAATTATTTAGTTTGGGGACAACAGTGGTACTACTTCCAATGTGCTTAGCAACTTTTTTTCTTCTTCTTCTTTTTCCATTTTCAGTTTTGTATTTGCATTGTCAATTGGCATATTGTCAGTCTAATGTTCCATATGTGTTCCACTTCATTTTGACTTCTGGAAGCTCTCATTTTGTTCTACAAGGTGTAAGGTTTTACATCTTTTGCACTTTCTCTCTCACTTCTATTGGTCATTCAAACAGCGTGGCCAGCAGGTCCAGGGATGTGATTGTCCCCTTGTACTCGGCTCTGGTGAGGCCGCACCTCGAGTACTGTGTTCAGTTTTGGGCCCCTCACTACCAGAAGGATATGGAGGTGCTTGAGCGAGTCCAGAGAACGGCTACGAAGCTGGTGAAGGGTCTGGAGAACAAGTCTTAAGAGGAGCAGCTGAGGGAGCTGGGACTATTTAGCCTGGAGGAAAGGAGGCTCAGGGGAGACCTTATTGCACTCTACAGGTACCTGAAAGGAGGCTGTAGCGAGGTGGCGGTTGGTCTATTCTCCCACGTGCCTGGTGACAGGACGAGGAGGAATGGGCTAAAGTTGCACCAGGGGAGGTTTAGATTGGATATTAGGAAGAAATTCTTTACAGAAAGGGTTGTTAGTCACTGGAATAGGCTGCCCAGGGAAGTGGTTGAGTCACCGTTCCTGGAGGTCTTTAAAAGACGTTTAGATGTAGAGCTTAGGGATATGGTTTAGGGGATGATTTGTTAGTGTTAGGTCAGAGGTTGGACTTGGTGATCTTGTAGGTCTCTTCCAACCTAGACTTTCTGTGATTCTGTGATTCTGTGATTTACATTGTTTTGAGTCTTTCTGCAATGTTTTCTATCTCTCTGTTTGGGATATAGGTTCAAGAACATTTTTGGACCTGCAAGAAAAAGGACTTCCAGGCCTCCTTTACATTCAAGTAAAATGTTAATCTGAGCTCTCTGTTGCTTATATGAATAACTAATTACTTTTGTCTACCTTAGCTTGCCTATTTGAAACTGATACTCTTCATTACAGGCTTCTGTTCACTCTTCCATTTAATTAAAACTCAATTACCTTACAACCATGCAATCCAAGGGTATTTTCTACAACTTATATTTTGTAGAATGTCTCCACTACTTAAAATACCCATGTTTAAAAGCAAATCAGCCTTGCTGGTTCATCGGGGAAGGAACCTGGTCACATTCTGAAGGATCTCATTCTTTTGCTCATATAGCAAATTTAGCACCTCTGCTGCGCACAGTTTTCCTGGGGCACACACTGGCACCGGTTTGCATGTGCAGCCTTATTCCCTCCATCACTCTCCTAAGAGTGTATGAACTAGGCAAGGTAAGCTATTCTGAAGCCCCTACTTCGCTGAGAGCCACTTTTGTGAATGCTCCAGGGCAATTACCCTGTAGTCTCATGGGATTCTCAGAGCAGCATCAGTGAGGCTTTACCTACAATCTTCCCTCATAACCATGTGAAGTCTCTTTTTTTTAAAATTTTTTTTTCTGTACTTTTCTTCTTTAGCTTTCCACACTGCAAAGCATGAATGTTATCACAATTGCTTTAATCTTTTTTTTTTTTTTTTTTTTTTTTTTTTCTTCTTTTCCTCTCGGACAATGAAAACCCATATTCTGGAATGAAGTATAAAATAGAAGTCTGAATTTTAAATAATAGAGACTATAGGCATAATCAACTAACATATATGCCTTATCATCTTTTTACTAGCCATGCTGTACCAAAGTAATTTCAAAGCTGTTTTCTTTCTAATTCCCTCACATACTAGATTAAGCAGGGCCCCATATAAAAGAGAAGTATCAGTGAGATGCAGAAGTAGAGGTAATACATTTGTCTTACTTACTTTCAAAATATATTTACACAAAGGAGGTCCTCTAGATTTAATTTAACAAATGTTCTACTCTTTTGAATCACCCTGTAATCTAAAAGGAAAGTTTTTATACTGCTCTTTCTCTGATGGCTTTCGGCTTTCAGTTACCTAATTTTTCTTTTGAAACCACGACTTTATTTTCAAAACATTCAGTAGGACTCAGAGAAGATCCCATTATTGTTCTATGGACTTTGTAACTTCACATATTGGTACTGAATGAAAGACTCAATGCATTTTTTCAGTATGAGTGCACACCAGTACTTTTTAGCACAACATTCATAGAAGCATAGAATGGCTTGGGATAGGACCTTGAAGATCATCTAACTCCAGCCACCCTGCCTTGGGCAGCAACACCTTCCACTAGATCACATTGCCCAAAGTCTCATCCAGCCTGGCCTTGAACACATCCAGAGATGGGGCATCCACAGCTTCTCTGGGCAACCTGTGCCAGAGCCTCATCACCCTCTGAGTGAAGAATTTACTCCTAACATCTTATCTAAATCTCCCCTATTTTAGTTTACAACCATTCTCCCTTGTTCTATCATTATCTGCCAGAGTAAAAATGTGCTCTCCATCTCTTTTATAAGCCTCCTTCAAGTATTGAAAATCTGCAGTGAGGTCTCCCCAGAGTCTTCTCTTCAATATCCTCATCTCTTTCAGACTTACTGCATAGGAGAGGTGCTCCAGCCTTCTGATCACCTTTGTGGCCCTTCTCTGGACTCATTCTAAGAGATCTGCATCCTTCTTGGGTTGGGGAGTTTATACCACAACACTGGGAGATTATACCACAACCTTTGTACCTTTGTAGAGAATACTAGCAGAACTTATATTAATATTATGAAGTATCCAAAATAGATTAAGATCACATAGCCAAAGACAAAAGAGCATTGCCCCCTTCACTATCACGGATGCTTCCATCCTGACTGGGAAAAAAAAATATATATATATATTTTTAAACACATAACTTTTAAGCACATATTCAGTGTTAAATAGGATTTAAGCATATTCAAGTCTGAAAGCAGGACAGTGAAATGCATTTCCCATAATTAATTGGATGTCACTGTTCTTTGGAGACAGTGCTTCAATATTGCTTGATTTCTTTTCACCTGTCATTTGGAGTCCTGATTTACACTTGTGTGCTTCTAGCGTTGCACTCAGCCTCTGTAGTGAGGCTGCAGCATGACTGAAAATACTTGCAAGCAGATTTTTATCTTCCTGTAAATTAGCAATTCTGAGAGAATGTCAGATGGTTCTGCTAAATACATTGAACTGGCCATGTTCAAAAATTAAGTTTCTAGTCATTGCTCTAGCCCACGTGGCATTTGACAAGTGCTACAACACTCAGAAAAGACCATGTTAATTATCACATGACTATCAGTTATATCTCTATTTCTTGAAACTCTATTCAGTCATTAAAGATGGTGAAAAATGACACTATCCAGAACGAATATGAAATGAATATTCATAACAGCTAATTGTCACTGACATCTCAAATTTCATTATAATTTCTGTTTTGCTTAGTTCTTTCTAATACTTGCAGAAGAAGCATAGAATCAAAGAATCATCTAGATTGGAAAAGACTTTCAAGATCAAGTGCAAACATCAGACTGATTTATTGAGTCCTACCACTAAACCACGTCCCTTTGTGCCACATACAAACATCTCTTAAATACCTTCAGGAATGGGGTCTCCACCACTTTCCTGAGCAGTCCATTCCAATTCTTGACCACCCCCTCCATTAAGAAATTTTTTCCTAATGTCCAACATAAACTTCCTTTAGTGCCACCTGAAATTTTCTTCACGTCTTATGAGCCCATCACTTTGAGTCACTTACAAAACCCACCACTGTGCTATCTAATCACCAACTATAACGTCCAGACAAGATTATATCCACAATACAGCTCAAAATTTCATAATCATTATTATAGCCAGGATGTTCGGACAAATGTTTCTTAAATAGCTATTATGTATTTATGTATCTTAGCAGATCTTAACATGCTTAACAGAATCTCTCACATTATTAATAGGCACTGTGTGTTTTAATTCACAGCAAATCTAATAATTCCAGACTTTCTAAACTTGTTAGCGGAACTAAAATAAACTTTTCCCTTCTACTGGGATATTATAATAGGCTTTATTTATTTACCCTGTGTATTTCATCATTCCTTTGAAAGCGCAAGAAGGAAAACACTACCAAACAAAAAGGCTTGCAAGTGAGCCATTCTAATGTTTCTAAAGATCATTATTTTTCTTGCAAGCTTGTTAAGCTTTTAAATATGTTTTTTTTATCAAGCTAATTTAATACAGTGCTTTCTGTGTAATATCACCTACTTCATATACATGCAGACGATATGGGAGCTTAATTTAAAAATGGGTACAGTTATAATGCTGGCTAGATAGAGCCGCAGGGAAATTATTTTAGTTTTAAAAATTGACTTGGGGAAACCTAACACAGTGAACAAGCATATAAATACTAAATGTTTCAGATGATACTGATTCTTGTTGCTGCTAATGAAAGTTCTATCTGATTTAAAGTATTTCTCGTACTTACCTTTACAGTAACTATTGCTGGAAGTACAATAAAAAAGAAGCTGTTTAAAGCAGACATTTTTGAATAAGACACGGTAGTGATGGAGCCTTTCACAGATGGGAAAGAAGTCATTTGGGAAGGAGAAATTATGATAGCTTGATCAAGACCTGTTTACCAGAGTTCCTGGGACTGCGGGTGAATGAATCCTTTCTGTAAATGGGAAGAAGTCAACCCCTAACTAGAGGGCGGTCAAGCCACGCTGAACTGCATGCTGAGCCACAGAATGCATACTGATTTCTGCTTGTAATAAAAGTCAGCCTCTGAAGCTGTTATTTACAAGCTCTCTCTGTGGTAGTCCTGAGATTCCCAAGGCATAATTGAACACCAAGTTCTTTCAATCAGAACAACCAAGGTGAGAGAGACTGAAGCTGACAGGTCACAACCCCATCACACTTTATAGCGATCAAAATGCTTTTTGTTTAAAAAACATCCAAACCAATTTAATTTTCCTAGAAAAATGTTCATGAATCTTTAAAAAATAGTTTCTTTCAAATTCTCTTATGTTCGCTATCATTCTTTCTTTTTATTTTCTGCTGCAGAAGATACACAAGTAAACAGGAATGACAAAAGATCTGAATGTGTGAGAAAGTTTTAGCCCAATTAAACATATTAATTCTCTAAAAAGAGTAACAAGAAAGAGTTGAAAAATTATATAAAGGGAAAAATCAGTGCAGATCTTCAATTTAAAATTGTTGTTGCCAGTATGGTTCTTAAAAAGGCATCCATGACTGTCCCAACTCAGATAAATAGTAGGGAAGTTACTTAGGAATATATTTTTGCTGTCTTGTTTTGACAGTAAAATGACAAGTTTTGTTTTATTTTTTCCTCACTATTGACAGTCATTAAGAAGCTACACAAACATTCATAGAAAAGAAATTTAAAGCTCAAACAGTGAATGAAAAAAATCACCACCAAGAACAACCCCCCTATCTGAGAAGCACATCATACAAACAAAGAATGTTTCCTGACAAAGGATTGTCTGATGACACTCACAGGCCTAGATAGCTGCTCCCCTCACCAACTACACACCCCAATGAGGGACTAACAACTAATGACAGTCTGTCAGAGTTCTGCTGGATGTCATATTAGATACTGGTGACATCTCAAACAGGAATGTAGGAAAAAGGTGTAAATACCAGGAAAAGCATGAGTGAAATGGAAAAGCCCATGGACATTAACAGAATTAATTTGTTAATTTTCAAGTCTACCTACAGTCACCAGTTGTTTGTTTTTTTTTGTTTGTTTGTTTGTTTTACCCCTCAAAGTTGCATCTGATGCATCTATCTGTTGCATCTTTATTTTGAGCCCCAGGAAGTCTGTTTAAATATGTTAAATATAAAGACATATTTTATTCAATTGAAGAATACATCTGTGAGCTTGTGCTTAAATTACATTTTATACCAGATTTTAAACAAGTGTTCCCTTGAAATGAGTCCTTGATCATCAGTTAGGCAGCTGGGACAGAACAGCTACACTGTAGGAGAGCAGCAGTGTGTGAAACAGGGCATAAGATTCAATTCATGGCTAAAGTACTCCCAGAGATGCTGGAGCCACTGCTAATCTCCTGGTTTCTCCAGGTAGATCAAACACAATAACAACAACTACAAAAAAAAACTCAACTATTCAACTGAAACATGGAAATTAGAAAATGTTCTCTAGTGAGAACAATCAGATTTTCTAGCACTATGCCTTTATTGCATTTTTTCTTTTTCCCAATCTTTGTGCTTCAGAGACAACTTTGCAAATGTGATCTAGGAGTAAATTGGTATTGTGTTTTCTTCTTCAGTTTGCAATCAGAGATGTCCTGGAGGAATGTAAAGACATGTTTTAGACCTTTTAAAAAACGCATGCATTTTAATGAGAATCCCTAAATTTCCCTTTGGTGTGGTTGATACTGTTTTTCTGATCATACCAAATGTTGAGTGAAGATGCTCTTAAGTTCTTTAGAGCTGAAAAAATGACAGTACTGAACTCAGTATGGGGAAAATAAATCAATTATCAGAAAATAAAATGGAAACAAATAAATATACTGGTAAAAGTCAGAGAAAATGGTTTTGCAATAGTATTATTGGAATTGCTTCAAAAGACATGGCTTTAATCTATTAGAGAAATCCATTCAATATGAAGTTAAGATTTTGATGAACAAAGAGGGGACAATGTGAGAGCAATTATATACCTGATTATGAGAGATTATACTATTAAACCAGCACAGCTGTCATATTTGACCTCATCCTTATAGCATTTATATTATTTTAATTACAAAATAAGCAACAAAGAGAACAAAACATAGTATCTGTAATAAACATAATGCAGCAAAAGACCATTTAATTGCAAACAGCGATCAAAGAAAAGAAAGACAACAAAAATTAAGCCAGGTAGCAAATCCTTCTGCTCCAAAAGTCCCTTGTTCTGTTCATTACCTACTGGGTATATTAGTTCAGATAACAAAATATCACCTCACCTGGTGATAAGATTCCTCTCATTCAACTGTAGACATTGAGATGAACAAGATTTGACTCACAGATAGAGACACCATACTTAGGTATGTGAATAATCTACATGTCAGTTAGATATGAGATCTCTAGTCAGTAAAAACCTGGAGTTTCAGTCAGTTCTCTAAACACAGGTATCTACTGCCATTCCACTTAAAATGCTTTATAGTATCTGAAACAACCTCAGGGGACAGTCAGAGGACTTCAGGGACACCCTTTTGAAGAAGAGGATGGAGGCTAAGCATGGATACCTTGGGCATTTGTAACAGTGTTAAACATCTAAAGGGAAGCCTTTCACTTTAGCCTGGAAAACTGAAGTGATGCCTTGGTCTTTTTGATGAAGGGATCCACAAAGCTATCTAACTAACTTCAAAATGAACACCTACGGCAGGTCAGCTGAGCTATGCCCTACATGTCCTTGCAGAGGACCAGGATGAGAGCAGCATTATGAATTAATTCATGCACATCTTTCTTCTCTGCATAGATAGTGAGCAATTGGTTAAAGGTTCTTCTGCAGCATACCTGTTCTACAAGCAAGCCAAGCTTTGGATTCATTATTAACCAAGCGAACTTCCATAACAATACATTTTAAAATCTAGCAGATAAATCACTGGAGAGAAAAAAGGATTATTAACTTGTCTTATGAAGCCACTTTATTTGGAATACTATGTTCAGATAAAGGAACTGCATTCTCACAAATATATTGGCAAACTGGAAGGGGTTCTTCAGAGAACAAAAGGGATTAGGAATAAATTCTTCAATCTTTACTTCTTAAATCACTTAAATATTCCAAAGAACTTAGTGCTGTAGTTATCATGGACAAGTGATGAAGAAGAGGAATAGTATCAGATTGCAATAGTAGAACTCCCAAGAAAAGAAAGGAATTATACAGTATACAGTACTCTGAGATGTAATTAGCTGTCAGATATTTGTCAGAGAAGTAACTATCCCGATACAGAAACAAGATTTGTCAAGAGAATACCAAATAACTCTTACTCAGATCTCGCACTGGTAGGCCCTTAACAGTAATACCTTAAATCATATTTATCCTCCAATATTTCTGTTTAGCAGATGCTCATTGGCTAGTACTTATTTTGGACTGGCTTTAAAGTAAAAGATTAAAGGCATTGAGTATTGATAACTAAATTAAAAGGGCTGGCTGCCAATAGCTGTAACAGTAAGTAATAAATAAAGAGCATTGCCTGCTCTGTGTCCTCTTGACCATGCAGAACAATCATTAAGAATTAAATGCTGTGATTCAACCCCCCTCCTGCCTTTTCCCCAAGAGGCAATGCCTCACACACCACCAAGTATGCAGTACTCTGGGAACAAAGCCAAAGTAGCAACTCATTCTCTGAATGAGAACAGCTCAGAAATAGGTCTTATCCGAGAAGGAGGGGAGGGGGGGATGATAATGTTTCCTATTTCTTATAATGCACAAATTTATAATGGAATAAAATTTGTATTAACATATCTCTTACTGTCTTTTCTAAATGAAGTTCAGGATTTTGTCTGAGCAGCTACATTAAAAACATATATTAAGTAATGCCATTTCCTTTACTCTTAACTTAGTCTTTCCCTTTTGCTGTCATATACATGTAGCTAGAGAGTGAGTTTTGTATAGGCAGGTCAGGTAAGTCACAGCAATTGGTGATGTGAAATTTTGTAGGAAATACCATTACACATCCCTCCCTCTCTACTCACAGATTTGTGCTCTGGGCAGATACACAACCAACCAACCAAATAATAATTAAAAACAAAACAAAACAAAACAAAAAAACAAAACACCAATTGCATGATACAGTTTGTGTATATATGAATGTGCACATATATACTTTATATAGCCTATGCTTTATATGCATAGGCTGGCCTATGTGTACGTATACACATAGGCTTGCATTAACCCTTATGGTTAACCTGAAGAGCTGATTGAGGTTAACCTGAAGAGTGAGGTAATGATTTAAATAAACTGTCCACAGGAAAAGGAAATACAACTAAAAATTTAGCTTGAGATACAGTGAGGTCATTATTTATTTGCTGTTTCAAACTGGGTACACTAAAATAAGGGAACTGACTTCATTGTAACTGAAAGTTGGAGCAAACTACAACAAAAATTATGTAACACTTGCATCTCTTTTCAAGTTAGTTATCTTGTAGAATGTGGTAGAATGCAACACAATTTTTGAATGATTTTCTTAATCTATTTATTTTTCTCTTTTTCTTATAATCATCTACTGGATGCTTTAAAGCATCCAGTGTTATTTTCTATTTGAAAAACACTGTTTTTTTGTTTGTTTGTTTGTTTGTTTGTTTGTTTTCTATATGCTTTCATTTCTAATGATGCTCAACACTAACATCAATTTTCTATTTACGCTTTTTGCATATCGACCCTGATGTCAGCACAACACTGGTGCTGGATGTGGTTAGTTAAAAAGAGTTCCTTCTGTTTGCTATGTAGCAACAGAGCATAAAATGGAGATGGTACCTAAATCCTCTGAAACCAGTGGCTATTGTTTAGTCGTTTTTAGATCTTACATCTCCATTGATGACTACAGAGTTGAATGGGCTAAACACAAGTGGTATTGAATTCAGTGGAATTACACTGATGATTCATTTAATCAGTCTTGTTCAGCATAAAGAAAATATCAAATACTCTTCAGGCTGTGACTGATCACGAGTATGCAGATGACAGAAAAAACAACCCTTGCAGGTAAAGAGCCACAGGAATACTGGGGAGGGCAGTCAAGGTTATCAGAATTGAGCTGAACAGCAATAAACATGCTCTGAACCTTTTCCAACTATGGCTGAGCTCCTCCTCCAGCATCCCTCTCCAGAGGTCTGGCACCCTCTGAAAGGGCTTCAGTATGTGTCGGATAGATCAGAGAGTATCCCTTCAGGGGATTCTACCATTGCACGGCTCCTCTTTGTCTCTTTTTCCCTCTAGTGTAGCACAGTACATGCAGTTACAATGTTCATATATTCAACAACCCAGTTTTGCATACAAATACAGATCTTCATAACAATCATAATATTCATAATTTACATCTTCATAATAAATACACGTCCTTCTCCTTTTTTGGGGGGGGCTGGGGGATATGCTCACAATTACACCACTTTTTAATGTCTGATTAAATTAGGAGGATGTGATTCATTATGATTTTAGATAAACTTCATGAACAGTTCTCAGACCAACAGTCTCTGTATTTTATTGTCTTTCAGTTGTTCCAATTTTTTTAATACTTTGCATATTGGATTAGGACATATCTTACATATTTTATTACAAAGGTATATGATAGTTAATAAATTTCAGTGAACTGAATGTTTTTCTTGACCTACAGTAGTTGGTTTTTTTTTTGTTTGTTTGTTTTGTTTGTTTATTTTTATATATGACTTTTAAATACGTTAGAACAAACTGGACACTGAACTTGCATTAGAGTAACCCAAGGGAAAAAAAAAAAAAAAAAAAAAAAAAAAAAAAAAGTTTATTCTTATGTATAAGTGGAATTTCCTGCATTTCCATTTGTGCCTGTTGTCTCTTGTCCTTTTACTGGACACAACTGAGAAGAGTCTGACTGGCTCTTCTTTACACCCTCCCATCAAATACATGGTAAGAACCCCCTGAGCTTTTTCTTTTCCGGCTTAAATAGTCCAAAGCTCTCTCAGACTTTCCTCATATGACAGTAACTCCAACCTCTTAACAATCTTTGTAGTCCTTTGCTGGACTTGCCCCATTAAGTCCTTATCTCTCCTGTACTGGGGAGCCCAGCACTGAACACTCCTGATGTGTCTCAGCAGTCCTGAGCAGAGAGGAAGGATTACCTCCCCACATCTGCTGCCTAATACAGCCCAAGAAGCTATTGTTCTTTGCTGCCAGGGTGCCTTGCTGGCTCATGGTCAGTCTGGTGTCCATCGAGACTCCCAAGCTCTCCCCAAGCCTGTATTCTCCATGGGGCTATTCTTCCCCAGCTGCAAAACTCTGCATTTTCCTTTGTTGAACTTCACAAGATTAGTACCTCAACTCACTATAGCCATCAAGAAGGCAATTAATCCAGTCCTTTAAGTTATCCCTACAATCAAATGGAAGAGCGAAACTGCTTCAAAGGCCTATTTATCCTTCAATTCTATCAAATAATGTCTGAAAGAAATGGACATATCTCTCTCCTCACGTGTGGCCAGCTACAGACTGGAAAGTATTTAATGTTTTCTTTATACTGAACATACCTGATTAAATGAAATGCCAGTCTCCTTTCAGTGACTACAGAAGAAATCTAGATGACTAGTTCAGGTTGGTGTTAAGCTGCAGACCGTCAAAGAACCTACTATAAACTGTTGCAAAATTCTACCAAGGTAAGATGTTACTCTCTGTAAGACCTGAGAAGTATGTTCAAGTCCGTGCACTGGAAGAATGGAGAGAGAAAACAAGGAGTGTAACAGGTACAACGGAAGGACAAGGTGTTTTCCTGCCACCTGCTCCTTATCGGAGGATACTTCTGCCAAGATCTCAGCACCTAGAAATTCTAAGTAATTTTGCAGAACAACAGGAGCCAGTCTAGCTACTCAGCTTCTCAGATCTGATGACTTGCAGCTTCATGAGGCTTGCATGGACATACTAATCTACTGGAATCTATTACTGCTTGAGAAGAAATGAATCTTCTGCTTGCTTGCCTCACAAAAATTAACTCTTCCTATCTTACACTTTTTCATCTCAAGAAATTTGGATACTAAATCTCTATTACATATGGTTGTGATTGGATCTCTCCTTTAATCCTTGGTGTCCAAAATACAAATGCTCCTCCAAGTCGTAACTGCCATCCTCTATAAGGCATTTCCTTTGCTTTCTATCTTATTTTAGCCTTTTAGTAGATTACCTCCGTCCCAAAAAGCTTTACTGCTTGTCACACTATTTTAAAGGTATTTCTGCAATATTTTACAAACCTTATATGGTAAATATTCACTATTCAAACATCCAGTCAAACTTAAAAGTTTTAATCTGCCTTGAGTTTTTCACACACACCACATATATTAGGCTTGATTTTAAAATTTGCTTTGTAAAAACTACTTTCTCCATCATGCTTCCAGCAATTTTAAGAGTTCATGTAATGGCAGCTTTCAGCAAAGACAGAACAGAATCAAAGTAGGTAAATTCAGAATATTTCTGGAGTAAATGCAGGAGGGAAAAAAAAAAAAAAAAAAAAAAAAAAAAAAAAGGCAGTTCTTTATTAAATGTACAAATGATTGAATAATATGTTTGTGTTGATGCTGGCAGTTTAAAGCCCAATGCCAGATTTTACATTAAAATTGTAACATCAAACTTACTTTTAATTATAGATTCTGTTACATAACTAGGGTCTTTTGAAGAAAAAAAAAAAATGTATGAAGACATACGTACATAGCCATATTCACTAAAGGAACAGCTGGGTTAAGTGGAAAACTATGTATGGAAGGTAAACTAAGAAAGAATAATGCTTTTACTAATAGGTACTGTAAATACTTATCTCTAAAGTGAGAAATCCTGCACTACTCGTGAGAAGTACTTGTCTGATGCAGGATTTTATGATGGAATCCTATTGTGTTAGATCTCCTTCTGCAGGTCTTGTTCCAGAAAACTTTTTCGTAAGAGTAATTGTTACCCAGACAGTCCCATTAGGCCAAATTCTGAAATTCTCATTCATTTTTCCATCTACTCAGTCAGTGGCCTTCAATAACCCTTTCAAAAAATGACAGAGTTCCCCCTCCGGCATGCCCTCTCCAGAGCTGTGACTCCCTTTGAAAAGAGGGCAGCTTGTGCAATATACTCTATATAATGCCAAAATCAGACTTGAGATACACCAGTCACTGGAAATCACACATGCTCTCCTCCACCTTTTTGTCACCTCTCTTCTTAATTTTTTAAGGCTGTTGGGAACCAAATTGGCCTCTGGCATAAGTAAGGCATTCTTAGGAGTCACTTTGCTTGGATTAATTATTGCAGTGATGCAAAAGAGCTGTGCATTTGGCAAGAGCTGTGCATTTGCATTTAAGAAAAACAAAAGCAAACAGACAAAAAACAAACAAGACATTGCATTTTTTTCTAAAAACAAACAAAAAAAACCACAGAAAACATTTTAACTAAATAGCTTTCACCTATGGCGCATTCTTGATTCCCTCAGAGGTGTGAGCTTCCTATTGTTTTCCTTACAAGCCTGTCTCAAGACATCCAAGGACTCCAAGGACTCCCCTGTCACTGTTTATGCCTGAACAGCACTGATCAGTTAAGTACATTTTTACATTACTCGTTTACTTGTTTGCTTCCTTTTTTTTCCTTGTTCTTCTTTTTTTTTTTTTTTTTTTTTAATCACAGGAATATAATTTGGTATGAGAGAGAAAGACTCTTGATATTCGCCATTGCTATGCTCCTTTGATAAAACAGCATGTATACCTTTCCACTTTTAGATGGAATTAACCCTATATCAAAAACTTAGACAATTATTAATTTATCCATACTCACTAGATACTTACATTAAGGATGAGAGAAATCACTCTGTGCTAGGGTTTGCCTCTCTCTGTAGAATTTAAATGGGAATCTCAATGAATACAATGTGATGAGTCCCATTCCATGTCTGTCTTTTTCATCACAACTCACCTAATGTGCAATTAAACTTTATCACTCTACAGGAATCTAGTCAACAACTGACAACTAAAACCTTGTATCGTATTTAATTAGGCAATTTAAACATGCTGATTTCAGAATTGCAGTTCTTTCTGATTAACATTTGAAAACAAAACCAAGAATGTTTAGAAAGAAACTGTCACGTTGAACACCAGCTCAAAGAGCTTTACAAATCATTATATCAGTCTCCCTGATACATCATGTCTTGGGGAACCTTCTCTATGACCCTAGCTGGTGACCACGCAGACAAATTTAAATGTTCAAATCTAGGAAGGCCTGGAACAGCAATGATACCATAAGCTATCTGGGAATTTAAGCACTGGGAATTTAAGATACTGGCCTACTGTCCAAAAATGGCTTAGCTGTCCCAAAATTAAGGTGTTTGGGCCTGGTCTAAATTCAATGTAAATTGAATTCTTAAATTCTTTTTTAAGAATCAGTATTGAGACAGTATAATTTTAAGGAATAAGCATACATATGGATTTTGTTCAGTTTTCAGTTTACAGTGATAATTCAATGAAGATCAAAGTCAGTATGCAGCATATGGATGACTTCTTACCAGAAAACAAGCATCCTGAAATGCTATGACCAAATACCCACGTAAGAATATTCTCAAAAATAATTTTTCCAGTGAAAAATACTGAAAAGTTATGGCACATTCCAACATTTCAAGTCTTCTCTATTCAGGAAAAAGGACTAATGCAAAAGTGGGGTCAAGATATATTTTTGGAAACAATTTACATCAGTCTATCTGAGAGAAAAATTCCTGGATGAATAAGGACAAGGCAAACCTATATACAATTCTAGGATATTTTAAATAAGAAATGCAGTTGATTATCTAATATCAAACCTTCTATTTCTCATGAGTCCAATTATGAGGTTACAAGGAATTATTAATGATATATATTAAAAACTAATAATACATGCCATTAGGAGAAATGTAGGAAGTTTTTTTTTGTTTTTTTTGTTTTTTCCTCATCTTGCACATGAAATCCATAATTTGGAGACTTGGAGAGCCATTTAAGTAAATGCAGCCACCAAATAATTTTCTTTTGTTTAGGAACTGCATGATTGACTGATTCTTAATAAGTGCAAAAATAGCTTTAGGCAAACAACAATACTAAGCTTGCAGTGCACAGAATTGAGCTAAAAAACAGATGTCAGCCTTCAGCTCTTCCTGTATAATTTGTACACCACAACGATAATAAAGTGATTCCTTAAGCATATTTTCTAGCTTATTATTCTCAACTATCCTACTTCATGTGCACTTCAAAATGCTGTTTTATACCTGGATTGCTGGAACAGGATATCAGCAGCTTTTTGCTAGTGCATATAATTGAAAGGCTGTTACTTAAAGCAGGCACAATTAAAAAGTCTGAATTTGCCAACACTTACAACCCAATTCTATGCCTAGAATAGAAAAGTAATTATAGTATGCTGCTTTATTTGAAAATGTTGGCAAATCTTGATCTTTTAATGATGAATCCTATTCACAGTAAGAAGCATACACCTTGAGGCTCTTCATGTAGTCTGTGTATACATATTGTAACGCAAACAGTGTAAGTAGAAAAGATAGAAGGAAATATTTTAACAGAAATAAAACCTTGAACAGTAAACCCCACTAAATTTCAAAGGTCCTTTCAAAATTTTTAAAATATTGTAGGTTCTGTTAATTTCAGTGGTAATAACTAAATTTACATCCTAGAAATGAAATGAGATTCATATCTTTTGTGGAAGCTCTTCCAGCATTAGACATGAAATACTTAATACTACTCTTCAGCTTTAAAACAAATACCATTAACAATTCCTAACTGCACATTGCTCAAAGGGGATGAAAACCATGCAACTTTGCATTCTAATTTTGCCAGAACAAAATTCTGCTGCCTGAGGTGAAATCAAAACGAATTCTCAGTATAACAAAGAATATATGTTTTGCTATACAGATGTGTCCTAATGGCACTTCATATAGTGCAGCATGTTAAGCACACTTACTGTCTGACAGATTGCACATTTTTTTTAAACAGGACTGTATCTGTCATTTCTGAGGCACAGTCAAAAGATTGGGAGGTTAAAATTATTGAGTGCAGTGCCTTTTGTCACTGCAAATGGTCTTGAATTTGAAGGCACCGGTGAGTTGAATTGATTCCTAGGCCTTGTATTCCTTGTATATTAAAAGTCTGCTGGCAAATGAACAGTTATGTACGTCCCCATTTATTTCAATTATTTACCATTTATGCATTTAAAATGATTGTAAGAAAACTGAGACTAATGTTGTACAATTACTGTAAATAGCCTTCGGGAATGTAATGGCAATTTTTTTTATTCCTGCATTATCCTAGATTGGATAACAGAAAAATGTAAGTTTGGTCAATCACATGCAGGTGTTTTTTTCATCCTAAAAGTTAACAAACACTTGTTTGATTTTAGCACTCACTGTTTTCATAGCTTATATTTTAAATGTAAATAAACAATGCAGTTAAAAAAAATCATAAATTGTTTGTTAATTGAAAGAATAAAAAGCATTAAATAACAACAACAAAACAACTTGGAAATGAAAGGTAAAATATTATACTTTATTCAGTTTGATAAAAGTGAGAAAAATAACTTGTCAGAGTATAAGGTCACTTGAGCTTGACCCATTTGGAAAATACATTTGTTTTAGAATGTTTTCCCTTTTATTGCTACAGCAGCCTCTCTGGTATGAAAATGGTAATTTATTATTTTTAAAATGATGTGTTATTAAGTCACAATAATGGTATTTCTTCTATTTTGTCATGACCAGGAATGTATATGGAATAGAGTTGTGGACAGTTAGGGAGAAATAACTCAGCTAAGACATGAAATTTTTGAGAAATATGAAGAAATGTCTTCATGTGAACAGAGCTCACTGAACGGAGCTCATTCTGTTCCCTTTTTAATATAATTTCTGTTCTAGGAATTTAAGATATTGTGGAGTTACCAAGCTGGTGCACAGAAATACTATTAGCAACAGAAGTCTGGAGAGTACAGCACAAGAAATTTAAATTACAGAAACTATAAGACAGAGAATCCAGTCTTGTTCATTTGATTTTTGCAGGGGAAACAAGGACTCGATTTCTAAAAGTTTATTTTTACTTATCCCTTTCAGGTTAGTTCCCATTGGCAGAAGCATGAATTCAAGACCTCACATTAGGATTAGTAGGATTAGGCAAAGGCAGGGACTGGGAGAATGAAGAAATACTCCGTATTGGAGAAGATCACGTTCAAGACCAGCTAGAGAACCTAAAGGTGCACAAGTCCTTGGTGCTTGATGAGATACACTATCTATCATATTTGAGAAGTCATGGCAGTCCAATTCACTGGAAGAGGTAAGACATAATCCCCATTTTTAAAAAGGACCACTTGATGGGTAAGGAATGGATGGATGGTTGCACTCACAGAATCACAGAATAATCTAGGTTGGAAGAGACCTCCAAGATCACCTAGATTCAAAGAGCTGTGGTTACTGGTTCCATGTCCAAGTGGAGATCTGTAACGAATAGTGTTCCTCAGGGGTCAACATTGCGATCAGCGCTGCTTAACATCCCACATAGACAGTGAGACTGAGTGCATCTTCATCAAGTTTGCTGATGACACCAAGTTGTGTGGTACAGTTGGAGGGAAGGGCCATCCACAGGGACCTGGAAATGCATGAGAGATGGGCTTGGTGAACCTCATGAAGTTCAACAAGGCCACATGCAAGGTCCTGTATATGGCCTGGGGCAACTCCAAGCACAAGTACAGGTTGGGTGGAGAATGGATTGAAAGCAGCACTGAGGAGAAAGACTTGGAGGTGTTGGTTGATGAGAAGCTCAACATAAGTCGGCAGGGTGCACTTGCTGCCCAGAAAGCCAAACATATACTGGGATTACTGGGATGCATCAAAAGAAGCATGGCCAGCAGGGTGAGGGAGGTGATTCTACTGCTGTAGTGGCCCTAAAGGGGGCCTACAGGAAAGCTGGGGAGGGACTCTTTGTCAGGGAGTGGAGTGATAGGACAAGGGGAAATGGCTTAAACTAAAAGAGGGTTGATTTAGAGTAGATAAAATGAATAAATTATTTGCTTTGAGGGCGGTGAGGTACTGGAACAGGTTGCTTAGATAAGTTTTGGGTGCCCCGTCCCTGGAGGTATTCAAGCCCAGACTTGATGGGGCTTTGAGCAACCTGATGTAGTGGGAAGATGTCCCTACCCATGGCAGGGGTGTTGGAATTATATGATCTTTAATGTCCCTTCCAATACAGAACATTCTATGATTCTATGAATTTCAGTTCCACTAGCAACCTTAAGTGAAGAAATCCAGTACAATAGTTCTATGTACATAACCGAATAGAAATAACCGTAACAGTGTCTGTGCCTCATTGACATTAATCTGAGACTCCACACAGACTAGCAAACCTTGTAAATGTCATACTTAGATGGTAAACACTCTCAGTAGGGTCACAGAAATATTTCCTATTGTACATACTTCTTCACAAAAATGAGACTGATCCCCAGTTTTGAGCTCTATTGACGAGGTACAGTCTATCTTTTGATTTCGTAGAATAACTTATGTCTTTTTTTTTTTTTTTTTTTTTTTTCTTATAATTAATTTTTTTTTTTTTTTTTTTTTTTTTTTTTTCCCTTTCTCATAGTATCTATCAGTATCTATTTAATGGAATAAACTATCATTTGATAAAATCAGGATGGACAGTTGTAGGCATATCAGAATTCCTTACAGATTTCACATAGGTTTTTCACTGCTTTAGCTCAATACTGCAACGTTTTAAGCAGGTAGAAAGTCTCTTTTAGGAAGAAAAGAAAAGCAATGTGTGTTAATTTGCAGAATTATACTGGATGCATGAGATACTTCAACAGCAGAACTACATCTCAACTGCCTTATCCGTTTAATGTAAAGGTCTACAAATCTGCTTTTTAATTTAAAAATAAAAATAGATAAATCTAGAATTTTCATAAATAATCCACATTTAGAACTACAGTCTTCATAGAATCATAGAATGGCTTGGGATGGAAAGGACCTTGAAGGGACTACCTGAAGATCATGCAGTTCCAACCACCGTTGGGGGGTTTCTATGGGCAGGGATGCCATCCTGATCTCAGGTTGCCCAGGGCCCCATCAGTCTGGTCTTGAACACCTCCAGGGGTGGGGCAGGAGAAACATCTCTGGGCAACATGTTCCAGTGCCTCACTACCCTCCGAATGAAGAATTTTCATTAACATCTAGTATCTAACATCTAATCTAAATCTTCCCTTTTAGTTTAAAACTGTTCTCCCTTGTTCTATCTTTATCTGCCTGAGTAAAAAGTCATTCTTGTTGCTTGTTATAAATAAACCTCATTAACCTTTAATATAAATCAATAGCTTAAAAAAAAAAAAAAAAAAAAAAGAAAAAAAAAAAGGATGGAAGGATGGAGAAATTACTAGAAGCCATCATTCAACTCATAATTATTCTCTCACATTCCTAGTTACCAAAACTCATACTATAATTTGTAATTTAACAAAGGAAGTTTCTCCGAGCAATTTCTAATATGTAGAAGACATATGATTTTTAATATAGTTTAAATAGAAAGCCTCAACTTTATTTCTACATGGCCTACTGTTAAACCAGAAGATCACAAAGAATGATACATTATACACTAACTTTTATTTCATAGTACTTACATTTTCTCTGTGAATGCAAAGCAATTCCTGATTCAATCAAAATGCTGATAAACATATTTAAACATAGTTTGTAAGTTGTGCATACTTAAAAGACATCTGGATTCTAAAGAGATATAATAGTAAAAAATAATAATAAAAAAAATAGAAAAAAATAGAAATAATATCTAGTGTTATTTGGATTCTTACCCTTTGATGGCTTAAAATAAACATTGTAGGTTTTCCTAAAATTTGCTTTTTAGAACATATTTTAATAATGTGGTGTTTTCCAAACTAATAATCTATAGACACCTGGTAACTAGTGCTTCTCATACAAAGAAAAGATAAGCATTATAAACCCCTATTTTCTGAATGGATCTGTGATCTAAGCATTTTTTTACAAAATTTCTTAAATGAAAAGTCATTCCTTTTTGTCAAGAACTCTTTTTCATGAGTTCACAGCTCTAAAAACCAGCACCCATTTTAACGTCATCCTTTGAGAAAGCAGTTATTTTGAGTTGTCATCCAAGAGGCATATATATACTTAGTTGAAATACTGTCTATTCAGGCTTTATTTTTGCTTAAATGTATTAGGATGTGGACCACAGATAACCTGAACAAAATCCTTTGGCAAGCACTCAGTTACTTTTAAACTGTGTGTGTCTGTGATCTTGCACTAAAGTACCCTAATTAATGCAAGGGATGCTGGCTATATTAAAAGGATTCAATTTTGTTTGCTGGTTAAAGATTGAGAGACCAAAAGATAGAGCCTATTAACAATACTGTGAGAAGAACGAGAAATCACTGCAGACTGAAGCAAGTCCCACTGTGGGCCTAACAAGCACCTGCCACTTCCACACGGTGAGAGATCAATCAGTCTCTGTATGCAGCAAGCTGACCTGCCAAAAGCTGAACCACAAGGGGGAGAGAAGAAATACGATCAATTCCTCAAACTCTGTGTCCTTCAGTTAAGAAAACACTATGCTCTAAACACTTACAACGTCTCTGCAATTGTGATATTATAGTCAAGTTCAAAAAAGTGAAATGACCGTGAAAATCCAGTCAGATATATGTAAAGAAAGGTAAAGTAGTATCCCAAGTGTATTAGAAAAGGAATTCTGTTCATCATTGCTGTAGAAATTCAGTCACATTACAAGGAAAATAAGTTTTCAGGTGTTTAAATTTAGATTTGCTAAGTTCAAACACTCAAGTTTTTGCTCTCAGGTACAAGACTGCAATTTACACTTTGAAGACTTCAGCTGCTTATTTGATTTCTGTTTGCAGTGGAGGAGTGAGCTGACCAAGAGTAAAACATTCTAAGTATGTACAAAAGACTACTGGCAATTGGAAATGAAAGCAAGTGAACTGGAACTTGGTAAACCATGATTAAATAATTTGTCAATTTGCTAGAAAGTATAGTTACCAATGTTCACAGAAAAACAAAAAGGCTATTTTCTTAACTAGAGTCCTCTTCTATACGACTTAAGTATAGACTTAATTTTATTGTATAACAGAACATTCTGTTCACTCTGTGTACTCATATTTCCTAACTTTTAACTCTGTGGGACAGAGATACTTTTTGTTAGTCAGTAATACAACAGCACTCCTAATGAGGTCCTGATCTTGGTACAATTGTATTACCAAGCAGAAGACTCATCAAAAAATTGCACATATATCTAGGTCCTACCAAAACTCCAGGCTTTTACTGACTTGGGTTTGTTCATACAGTTAAATGTCAAGGTGAGTAAAATTAAGCTTTATTTACAAATACCAGAAACCATGAGTGAAATCTCTAGACATTGCTATTCCTTCTCAGGGGATCAAGTTCTCAAATACACCTTAAAAGGTGATGAGATCAAGCAAATTGTCTTGAATACTAGGGAAAGCAGTGAGATCATATACGTCTTATGACTGGAACCTTCCAAGATTTTCATGTTCCCTCTCATATGTTCTTTAAAACCACTTCCCCACAATATGGAGTGTGGCTTTTCATTTCCTGTTATACAGTGACAATGTATAGACAATGTATAGACAATATAAGACAATGGTGGAGTAGTGGTATAGTAAATAATAGTAAAGTAAATAATAGCAAACAGTAAATAACATGGGATGGGAATCTGTTTGGTGTACAGAAAACAAATAAACAAACAAACATAACCAAAGAGCCTTATTAGAGGCATATATTTGCATTTACCCTGCACTAGTGTTATGAAAATCTTTGTTTCTCTGTGTGTATGTGTGTGCGTGTGTGTGTGATCATAATGGAAATCATCAATTTAAAAAGTCCAATACTGTCTTCTGACGAAAAGAAAGAAGTCCAGACTGGCAAAAAAAAAAAAAAAAAAAAAAAAGAAAAAAAGAAAAAAAAAAAGAAAAATGAGAACAGACAAACCTCAAAATAATATGGTATTCTTTATTAGTTGATTGCAAAAAATACTTTTTCTTGAAACAAAATGGTAGAAACAAATGGCCTGATCTTTAGAGAAAATAGTTTGTTTCACATTCACTTGAGAAATTGTTCCAGAACAGTACATCCTTGCACAAATATTACCGTTGAAATGTCATCAAAGTCACCATCTGTACAGGTTATCTGCTGATCAAGTGCCTGCAGTGCTAGCTTGAGAAATCCAAAAATGGCTAAAACTTTTCCATCAAACTTACAAAAGAAAAAAAGTTTTTTTTTTGTTTTGTTTTGTTTTGTTTGTTTTGTTTGTTTGTTTGCTTTGTTTTGTTTTGTTTTAGCATATATTTGGACTTTTCACAGAATCACAGAATCATCTATGTTGGAAGAGACCTCCAAGATCACTGAGTCCAACCTCTGACCTAACGCTAACAAGTCCTCCACTAAACCATATCACTAAGCTCTAAATCTAAACGTCTTTTAAAGACCTCCAGGGATGGGGACTCAACCACTTCTCTGGGCAGCCGATAGCTTGTTCAGTTCTGTCAGTTCCTGCTTTATCCAGTTCTCTGGAAGCACCTTCAGGTTTCAGCAACTCCATCTCCATTAGTTGTGCTTCTCAAATCCCCCTGTTGATATACATATATATATATCCCCCATGTTCAGCTGCAATAGTGCCCATCTGACTAAAAGTCAGAAGTTGCTTTTTCTTTTTTTCTGAGAGATGTGGGTGGTAAGGGTGGTGAGGCATGGGAACAAATCACCCAGAGAAGTTGTGGATGCCCTGTCCTTGGAAGTGTTCAAGGCCAGGCTGGATGGGGCTTTGGGCAACCTGGTGTGGTGGAAGATGTTCCTGCCCATGGCAGGGGGATTAGAACTAAGTGGTCTTTAAGGCCCCTTACAACCCAAACCATCCCGGGATTCTGTGATTCTATGACCCTATGTATGTAAAGGATAAATATCTTTAATGTGAGTCATCCCATACAGATAATGGAATGAGCCAAAAACATAAGCTAACAAAGATGTCTCTAATTATGACATTAGCAGTACAAAATCACTTTTCATATCAATATCATATCTTCAGTTGCGTCACAGATGCAAATGCCAGACAACAGCATCTAGACTGTGCAGCTCCTCAAACTGAGGTGAAATTCTGAATTTATTGAGGTGAGCAGAAAGTCTTCCATTGTTTTCAGTGGAATCATGGCTTAAAATGCAGACTGTATAAAATACGTCTCCAGGGTCTGCACCATAAATCTTGTAATCACTCAGTGACCTGAACAAGTCCAGTACACTATTTTTTATTTAATTCAGTTAATTAATTAATTTGCACATTAAATGAAAAAGATTATATTGGTGACAGTTATGCAGACAATCTTTAAGAGACTAATTAAAACAAACAGTTGATACAGATTACAAAAAAAAGGCAAAACAAAAACAAACAAAAAAAACACAACCACCAACATAAAAACAAAACAAAACAAAACAAAATAAAAGTAAACCACAGAATATGGGAGGAATCAAAGTGAAAATATTTTTTTTTCACACAAAGCAGAATACAATTCAAGTTATTCTATGAAGTGTAGCCTATTAAATAAAAAGCAAGAGATTCTGCCTTTTGGGCTTTCAAATGTCACCAAAAATATATGAGACATAATAAATATATAAAAAAATATATGAGACACAAAAATATATGAAACATACACGAATCTGCAGTCATTAGTGATTTTTTTTTTTTTTTTTCAAAAACTGACTTCAGGGTGACATAAATGACTTACAAGCAAGTTCACTATTTGAAAGCTGTGTCACTTGGGCTTACAGCTTACTGCAATAAAAGGGAAGAGATTCAAAGGTACGGCTGCGCAGTAATACTCAGAATACAGGCTGAATTCTTTCTAGGAATAACTACATTTACAGCAGTCTAAATTAAATTATGTCTAATGTAATACTTAGATATCTTACATCAAGTCAGCATTTTTATATCATCTAATATCCAGCTCTATGTAGATCTGCACCCACTTATACTCTCTATTGTTTCTCAGTTTGATCTCAAATTTCCCTGTGTTGTTATATTAAATATCACTGTGTGTGCACTGATAATTATACATGGAGAAGTATGTATTCTGGGGAGAATCATGTCTTTCTTCTGCCTAAGCTTCTCTATGATTTATTTTTATCTAACATAAATTCCAGCTAACTCTCCAGAAAACCCGGAAAACTTTTTATGGTCAGCCATACTCTGGAAAGTAATGGAAAATAGTGTTAAACTTTTAGAGAGCAACCTAATGGTTATCATCCATATTCTTTATAATACATCTATACAGCTTTATGTTCTCAACCTGAAACATATTGAAAAACAATTTCCAAGAGCTCAGCTTAGAAGTTTAAATATAAAATTATAAATATTAATTCCTAGATATTTTTAAAGCATATCAAGACTTTATTTTAAGGACCATCATCACGCTGTCCAGTTTATGCTGAAAAGGAATTCTGATATAATTACAGAAGAAGTATTTTAAAATTCTATTTTGCTAAACAAAATAGAAGGGCTCCTCTGAGCATTCATAATGCGTATTTACTAACTATTTTAATTAAATAACACATATCTCTGTAGTTAACTTGAAACCTATATTTCAATCTGATTTCTTTATTATAATTTTCAAGTTTCCTGTATCACATGTACATACATTTTGAAAAACAAATATAAATAAAATATGACAAAATAAACACTGATTAAACATTTTGGAACATCATTAGCATACCCAATTTACATGGCATAAATCTGTTAACATCTGCAGTGATAAAAAAATCCCCCAACATCTTTCATGCTACAAAGATGAAAACAGCTTTTTTTTTTTTTTTTTTTTTTTTTTTTTTTCTTCATTTGGTATAATAAATAAAACAGTACATTTCTTCGCTTTCTCATTTAACATGAAACCAATAAGTGTCATTACTGTGTTAGCACAGAAAATTAAATGGAAGAAGCTGAAAATATGATGCTGAATAGTTCAAGTAATCCATTAGCTCGGGACCTAGAACAAGAAATTCCCTCCATCAGACAGTAATTCAGTGGTCTGGAAGGCTCCAAGATAAACAACCTAGACGACAGCATAACCTCCCTTGGCATTTTTCACATTTTCTTATTTCCATCACCCAAGCTGCGCAGTGGAAATTTAAGCAAGGAATTATATAGTAAAGCTGGGGGAAAATAATACATTTATGAACATTGACATGCAGAAGGCTCTGAAGCCATCATTGTTGATTATCAGTATCCCATATTAAACCCCAGTTTACTTAGGTGCACAGTCGTTGTTTATTTTTTTTAACTTAGAAAATGGTTTTTGAATACAAATACAAAAATAATAAAAATCTGCCAAGAACTTATATTTATTCCGAAGATTGCTAACTATTGGCAGAAAATGCAATTATATTACAAATATATTCAAAGTGTACTTGCAGAAAGGTGTGATAAGTATCCTCCATTTTAGTTCATTCAGAGAGTAAAAATGAAAGCCTTGCTTAATATGCAACTGTCAGAATATTTGCTTCAGTTGAATCATTTTACTCAATGTCCATTTGTATGAATAAATCAAATACTGAAGGATAATACTGGGCTGAAAAAGCACCTAGTCTTTTGTTACTGGGAGTGGAGTATACAACATGGCTAATAGTAACAGATTTGTGTTTTTGCATTAGAGTATGCCCATCTTAAGATTTTAAAGCAGACAATTCAGACCCTTTTTAGACCTGTAGAGGTGCATCCAGCAAAATGCTAAGACTTTAAAAACCTCCCTGCTCTGTGAAGTCCTACAGACAAATAACTGTTGACGAACTTTTTAATTTGCACTTATTTATTTACATAGACCTACTATGGTAGCAGCCTATCACCCACAAGTTTTTTTTTTGCCACTCTTTTATTTTTATTTTTTTTTTTTTTTTCCCTTCTCCACATCCTTTGCCCCAGGCATCCCTCTGGATCACAAATAAAAGGCTAGGGAAATTATTGCCTGTACTTCAGAAAACCTTTCAGAAAATAAATGCAAATGTTCTGTATTTACAAGCCTCCAAAACCGAGAGGCAGTGTACCAAAAATGATCACTCACAGAGTCTACAGCTGAATAGCTAAGACCTTCAGCTCCTAACCTTTGCAAAGCAGTTCTGAAAACAAAACAAACAAAAAAAAAATCAGAGACATTTGGTCCCAATCCACTTCCAGCTGAGCTGCTGGAGATTTCAGCATTGCAGTGGCAGCCACTGGACTGAGCAGACACTGATTTTTCTGTTGCTCTGTTTCCCCACCCCCTTCATCTACCACTCCGCTGAAACCATCTCAGCATGTTTCTTCCCCTGCCATCATCTCTATCCCAGACACTCTGTCCCAGCTACATCTTCTCTGCTGCCTTCAGGAGTAACCCTCTTTCCCTTCCCAGGTGTATATGCCACACCCTAACAGGGAGTATGCACTTCCCAGGTGAACAACTGTTACAATAAATTATGTCTATCTACAAAGTATGATGGTTTTCTAATCCTTGGATTAATTTGAATCAATCCTCATTTTATTATGCTGCAGCTGTTTCTTCTGAACAACAACAAAAAGCTAAAAATAAGTTTTGTGACCATATATCCCTTGTAACTTGGGACTTTCTCCTTAGAAGAAACATTTTAAAATCATATTTCAGACACATAACCTACTTTTCCAAGAACAAAAATGAAATGTATGCAAAAACTAACTTTAATGTGAATCATAGAATGTATCTTTCCTCATAGAAATTAATCTGAGACCTAGTCCTAAACTCTTATAATTCTTACCTTTATTACAAGATATTACCAATAGTATACAAAATACATTCTTCCCTCTTATTTTAACAAGCACTTTTACTAAGATGATGGTAATGCCGGGTCCTTTATCTTTGTTATGCACTGTTTGAACTCTTACAACCAAAAATGCTATCAGCAGTGCAATCTCCGCTGCTAACAGCATGCTACTCTCCACCTCTAGGCATGAAAGTGATAACTTCACCTGAGTTTGTCTCAAGGGAAATAAACAGAGTAAAGAAAGTAGCAAATATGCCTTCTCTATGAAAGGAACTATAGCTGCTGAACTGCTCAAATTGGTTATGTATTTCTTATGTTTCCTGCATTCTTCATGTTCATCCTAATTTGAGAGGGATTTTGTTTCCATGGGATTGTAAAAGATAGATCATTCACTCTAGAAAGACTAAACTGCTTCTTCAGCCAAGTCAAGTCAGCTTACACAGGCTCTACAGGAGGCAGAATGCTGGGAGAGCAGCAGCTCTTTTAAAGCTGGGGGAGCCCACTGGCTCCTTGTTCTCAAATGACCCAAATGAGTAGCAACACACCAAAGATGAAAACTCTGATTAACCCTTATCAGGGCTGCCCTATCTTCAGAGGCCTCTAAGTGTTAATGAGATTATTTATGTTTAAGATGCTGTTTATGATAAAGCAGCAAGAGAGATTCACAGCAAGTCTTTCACTGAAAGCGACAGTAGATGCCTGTCTGGAGGCCAATAACCATCTCACATGAAACCTGTCTGAAAGATGAAATCTGCAGTTGACAGATGATACTGCAAGTGAGAAAACAGCAAAGCAGTCTAAGGTTTTCCAGGAAACTTTCAATAAGACTTTTCCAGAAAACTAAGAGGGCATCAGCATATCTGTAGAAGCAATAATATTTTTGCCCCTTTTCAAACCACAGTTCAGTTCCTATTCCTGTCACCTGCAACATGGAGGTGTCAGGAATGGGACAGTGTATCATTTCATGGTGGCAGTTTTGGCATAAGAGCTATGTGCATATTTTTGCAGGCATGAGGGAAAGCAGGACAAAATTATTTTACCAAAACATATACTGTAGACATTACAAAAAGAGATATTACGCCTGTTCTAGGAGCTTGTTAATAATCTTTGCTGGAGCTATCTTATTCTTTCTTCTTTTTCTCTTTATTAGCTCCTAATGGAATATCATTTTTTTTAAAAGGGAATCATTCTAGAAATCATAGTACTCCATGACAGTATAAGAGAATTAAGAAATATATATTATATATGCATACTCCAGCAATAATATTAAGCCACTGTAAAATAACCCACTAGGAAAAAAAAAAAAAAAAAAAAAAAAAAAAAATGTAAGCAAATCTCTACCTCAAAATATGGGTTTTCACAGAACTGTCTTGCTTATGTCAGTGTTGTTCATTTACTGAAAAGGCTAAAGTTCTTCTAAAGTGTTTGATTGTTCACCAACAAGAGACTTTTATTTGTACTTATACTAAGGAAAAAAAAGACAGAAATTATATACAGAACATAAAGTAGTAACAGAATGAAATTAATACCAAAGAGTACCAAATCTTACAGCAATTTGGTGAAAACTCTAGATATTTCTTACATACAGTGCAGTTTGTATAAGACTGTGCAGCATGATGAAGCATTCATACTCTGTGCTGGTGAAAAGAGCATATTTACTGAACCAAGCTCAGTAAATTCTACTTTTTCATATATATTAAGACCCAGAAGAAAGATCATCATCAGCAGCAAATAAGGTAAGACAAAGGGCTGTTCAGACCTCCTCCCATGGAAAAGGCAAAAACAAAGATAAAATATTTGTCATTAATTGCTACATGGCCATCTTATTCCCATATGATGTGCTTGGAGACTGCTTCCACACTGCTAAGAAGAAGCCATTTGAAGTGCACGTTAGTTCATTTCTGCTTTGCTCGCTGGCTGCCCTAGATAAGATGGGCACTGTGGGCTGTGCATAAGGGTCAAGTCTTCCAAGGCTGGACCACGGTGTAGGTCAGACTCAGCTGTGGAGGAGCAGAGGCTGGCTAACTGGGCCTCTCAGGTCTACCAAAGATGCCCTCTTGCTTAATGGTACATAGTTACATCAAAGTATATATTCTTGACATAATAATCGCCTACCTCTGTATTTGTAAGTAGACACTAAACTAACATTAAAAAGAAAACCTCATCTTATGAGGTTTATTTGGGAATATTCTCCACTCAGAATATGGAACTTGGGGGCTATTCTTGAACTAATATACAGAGGATATATTGTAATTTTATTAATGCAGCATGCTGACAACTTAGAACCTGAACCAAGAATTCACATTTGATATTGTAGCCAATACAGTACAGCATGTATTCAGTCTTGTTGATGCTAGCAAAAAATTCACACTGTATACATGATTTGTGAGTAGACTGTGCCTGGAGTAAGGTTTCATTAAAAAAAAAAAAAAAAAAAAAAAAAAAAAAAAAGTTTGTTTTATAATAATCTTGTGAGTTTCATTACACCTTTTCAGTGCATCATTTTATTGGTAAAGTTGTGAAAACTTTGAACTTTAAAAAGATGTGATACTTGTAAAATCAATCAAAAAAATAATTCTGAAAAAAAAATCAACAACAAACACTAACTTTATTACTTAACACTCCTAACCCGGTTTCTGGTTGTGAGGTTTAATAGTCCCTTCTCAAACTAATAACTTTTGAGCCTGTAGACCACTTTCAAGTACATTTGATAGACATCTCAAAAACAGTAAGACCCTGAATGTTTGAAAGCTTGGTATTAATACAGAGTGAAAAAAAAAAAAAAAATGTTAATGACAAATTAATGTTTATTAATGCTCCTACTGATGGGAAGGACTGACTGCAGCTGGAGGGTCAGTCAGCATATGCTCGTATGGCTAGCTGGCCATAGAGTATCTATGGCATTTTGTAGGTGGGAAGAAACATAGGATATAGTAGTGATGGGAAGCATGGGACACGAGGGAACTAGATGCTTTTGCAGTTCTGAGAAGGGCTGGGGGTCTTGGACTGCTGTGTGACATGAAGGAAAACTAATCAGGTTTGCAGGGAATAAACTGTTATTACGTTAGTCCCACTGCTCACGATACAACCTTACAACTACAACACCATACATTTGAATATGTAATGCAACATATATTGTGTATCAACTTATTTTTTACATCTGGTAACTGCAAATAAGTGATTTTTTTTTTCTTCAGATAATGTGATTTTGGTTAAGCTTTATGACACAGTAATGAAGATTTCCTTGAGAAGTCATATAAACTCTGATGTGCAGATATTTCACTTTTTACAACCTAGCCATAATACTCTTATAAGCTATGTTGCCAACTTTTTATGCAATGGTTGTTTTCATGGAAGGATTTTTTGTATGAATACAAACATTTATATGACAGATGTTTTGTGCATGCCTATATTTTTTCTTTGTTTTCATTTAAAAAACTTGTGTTATTTCTATGCAAATTCCCAGTACTTCAATAATTTTGTTAAGGGCTGACAAATATGCTCAGTTCTGTATCTTCCAATAGGAATAACACTTGAATACAAACTGTCTTGTCAGCAACTTCCACAGCACTTGGGAGATGATCCAAAATTTTTCGTTCCATTTTAAAGTTCATTAATTTGACACACTTACAATATACATGCGTTATAAAATTATGCATTCCTAGCTTTCATTAAAATGGCTATATTGCAGAGAATAAGGTTCTGTCAGTTCCTTGTACTTCCTTCAAGTTCATCATTAAAAAGACAACATACTCTTTTATTAGAGTTAGAGTTTGATTTTGTTTGTTGAATCAAACACAAATAAATGCTTGGCCTAAAATATATTGTCAGAGGAAGATCTGACCCAGGTTTCTTTTGATTTTTTCTAAATGAAAAATAAGATATTAATTCTAGCTGATGATGCAGGAGTGGTTTTCTGCAATCCTAAGTATACATATGGATTTCATAATACTCAGATGACAACACATCACAACAGTGTGACTATTTCAGTAATGCAGGTAGGGATATTTTCATACTCCCTGGAGCAGAACAGCTGCATAGTATGCTACCAAAGTATTCTTGGCTTGACTTACTAATATTATTTTAAGAATGTACTATGGTCTTATATTTTTTATCAGTTTTTAAGAAGGGTCAAGAGATAACTCATGAAGTTGACAGAAACACAGCCATTTGATAGAGAATATACATTTTAATTAGAGGACCAATTAACTAGAATTATTATATATACACACAAATTCATTCATTGTGTAATGAATGGTTTCAGTAGTTAGTTACATGAAGAATGAGAAGAAAGAGAAGACAGCACTTTACAAAGAAAAACGTATGAGAGGAAGTATGTTTAATGTAACAGCCTACTGAAAAACAGGATGACTCCCATGTCTTGAAATTGCAAGTACACCCTTAATCTCCCTGACCAAACAACAAATGAAATGTAGATGAAAGAAAGGCTGTCCTCCTCCAGGTCAGTATTTTTCCTGGAATTAGAAGAATCACCAGGGGATGATTTGACTTCAAAATAAAGACATAAAATGTGACTCTTAAAATAAATCTGTGAATGAAACTTAAATGGTTGGAATCTGCCTCCCTCAAATGCATTTTGCATTTAACCTCTACCTACACCCTCCACTGAAAACGTGTACTACAGTGCTATATAGATAAACCTGATACTCTAGATTGAGTCATAGAATCACAGAATATACCTAGTTGGAAGGGACCCACAAGGGACCCAAAGGACCAACTTCTAGTTCCACACAGGACAGAATAGAATCCGCCCAACCATGTAGCTGACATTAATCAGGGAAAGAACTGCAATACAGATCTATTTCCCTGGAACATATATGCATTTTAAAACTTACTTTTAATAAATAACAGCCTGAACATAGCCATTGGAGACAAAAAATTCAATGTGCTGGTGGAGATCTACATAGGCACCTAATTCTCTGGATATATAGGTGGGTGTATTCGCTCATGTCCTTGGCTCAGATACTTACACTGTGCCTGTTTATGAATTCATTTCAAAATTCAAAATTCTCAGAAAGAAATTCAACCACATAATCTGTGTCCTAGTCCAAGCGCTAGATGTGTCAAGTCTCATGGTCAAAGTGAGAAACTCTCATAATTGCCTTGTAACTGATTCTTTCCCATGCTAGAGCTGTATGTCAAACATCCTCTAGATGTTAATAACAGAGGACATTAACCCTTCACCCAAAGCAGCCCTGAACAGTTCTCATCTACAGTAACGCTTTCTCTGTTGATCTGAGGTAGTACCACCCCTTAAGACATCACCAAGGCCACTAAATGCACCTTCAGTAGTATGACTCACTTCACATGGAAGACTAAAAAATCAATTCACAAGTACATGTCATCCTTCATTAAAATATACCAGACATAATAAACACCACAGCTCAGCCTCATCCTATCTTGTCTAAGTGTCTTTCAAAGTGGTGATAGAACTCCTTTAACGGCTATCTAGAAGGAAAAGGATTCAGTAGGTTTCCTTTGCTGTTATAAGAAGTGTCAGTCTCTCCATAACCATGAAAACTACTTTATTTATTTATTTTATTTATTTCCATGCCACAAACTGTATAAATATTTTGTGGTTTGAACAATTATAAACAA
This sequence comes from Nettapus auritus, assembly GCA_011076525.1. Taxonomy (NCBI): domain Eukaryota; kingdom Metazoa; phylum Chordata; class Aves; order Anseriformes; family Anatidae; genus Nettapus; species Nettapus auritus. The sequence goes on along the minus strand of CM021765.1, from coordinate 17,746,343 downwards.
TGTTCTGTAAGAGAAAAAAAGCAAGCAAGCAAGCAAGCAACCAACCAAATAACAACAACAACAACAACAACAACAAAAAGAAAACACAGTAAGAGATTCTCAGGACTTCATGAAGAAAGGAAAGAAAAGGTAGAAAAAAAAAGGAAAGGAAAAACAATAACAAAAAAAAAGCTGTCAGGGATACTAGCCCATGTGGAGATTTACTGATTCTCACTTTATTTCAAATAATCAGTTGCTCATTTTATTATTGTTAATTATTTCTAGGGCATAGGAAAAGAGTTCATTCTACCTTAAGGGAACATCTTCTGCATCAGTGCACAGTTTCCTGTAATTTATTGTCAACTTTCTATACAAAGATTTCACTGTGCACATTTATTACTCTTCCAAGCCCAAACTTACTACAATTGTAGACTTATTCTACAACCTGAAGGCCTAAGCCTGGCTACAAGATGGCAAAGACAAATGTAATACTGAAATAAATCCCATCACCTATCCATACACATTCAGTCCCATAAATGAAACTGAAATATTACTGCACAGCACAGTTTAAGGACAAATATCTGTAACCACTGTGTTGTCTGGCTGAGCAGACAACTAATCTCTGTGAGAAAAAATTAAGTCTCTCTGATGACTCATTTGAGAATATCACAACTCTTCCCCTCATACGTTTTATGTGTTATCCCACCATAGCTTTTTTAAAGATGCTAAAAGACATAAATAGAATGTTTGAGCTGGTAAAGACTATTCAGTTAATGTCTACCTGTGTTTGGTTGTTCTTGTTTGATTTTCCTGTGTGTATTGTGATGTATTTTACCTACACATTCACAGCAGCTATCAACAGTTACATTTTAGCTCCGTCAGGGATTTTTATGCTAGCTTTCAATCCTTCCAGGTACCCTTCTTTAAATTCAATTTAAGTCTTAGATTCTAGTAGCCAAGGTTCCACTGAAGGTATCTAAATTAAAAACAAAACAAACACTGGAGGAGGAGACACACACAGAACAGGGCACTATGATTCACAAACACCTGAGTAGATCTTCCTGAGATACTCAGAAGTGCCTTGGTTTATGAAGCAAAGACACTAAGCTCAAGCAGTATCTGAGAGCAGTGTATCAGCACATAAATTATGCCTGAGTCCCCACACATATGCCTGAGTGCTAACCTGCTACCAACATTCATACTGTGCCTAAGTCACCTGGACAGCTCCAGGTTCAGCAGAAAAACATAACCAGGGAAGATAAGATCTTCCCTCAGGGTTTACACATATTCAATTAAGAAACAGCACCAGTACAATCAGTACTTGATGCTTCCTTCTCCACCAGAGAAGTCCCATTCTTACTAGGCCACAGAGTCAAGTTCCTTTTTACTTATTTTCTCTGTCTGGACACATTGGTCTTGAAAAAAGGACTGCAAACAGGCTTCATCTGGGTTATGCTCCTGTCTGGAAACCTCCTCTAGATACGCTGTGGAGATATTCTGTGAAATGTCCTTATCATGCTTCCTTGGTCTGCAGTGATCGGATAAAGATCTCAAACAGTATGGAAGTACCATACTGGGTCCACATGCTTCCCTCCCTAAGTACATTACATCTTTAAATTTGGCCTGTATCAAGAATTAGGGTTTTAATTATTGTTTGAATTTGACCTCTAAAAGTTACAATTCACTTCAGCCCTGCATATCTCAGCCAACCTCTTTTTAGCTAGTCACAGAGACTAAATAATTTTCACAGACAAGTGTTTCTCCCTCTCAACCCTTACCTCTATTTTTATGTCACACTCTTTCTTTGCAAGCTGTTTGATGCTATATTATCTCATGTCCAGCTAGGTCTCAGGAATGTTCCTAGAAGAATGTCCCTACAGTTGCTCCCTTTCCAGCTACCAAGATTATTTCTTTAAGGGAATATTTCTTAGTCTTATGTGAAATTCAAATTTATTTGCTGTACCTGAAGATGTCAGATGTCTATCAGTAGAAATAAATATTTCTTCAGAAATCACCCTGTCATTACATTATACACAGCTGGACAGCATTCCAGTTTTGTATTGTGGTATATACGCTTATATATACTTCGATAAAAAAAGGGGACCATTGTTAGAGAGTAGAGAGGCTAACGTTTAAATTCTCATTGTAGAACAGTACACATTCTCTACAGTATAGGACATGGGCTTTCAAGTTTTTTTTTTTTTATTATTATTATTTTTTATTTTTTTATTTTATTTTATTTATTTTTTCTTTTTTTCTTCCATCAAATAGGGTATGACAGTGTATTTCATATGAGGGATGTATTTCAAGTGCTTTGTTTGCACCTCAGAGGCAACTGCAGAATTCTTTGTTAAGTGCAAATGGGGAGGAATAACAACATTAGCTGAATAACTATCTGGAAATCCTGCACGAGCTGTTGGTATTATTCAAGATTATTCTGGAGCTGATATGGCTGAAAACTAACCTGGCAAAAACTAATTCCTTTTTGGGCATACCAGACATTTCCACAAGCGCTTACTGCTTGCCCTAAAGAAAGGTCAGGCATACTCAGACAAAGTGGGGTGGGTGGGAGGAAATTACTGGGGCAGACTGGATTTAGATTGATTTAGGCTATCATGAAGGAGCATTATCAGTTGAAAGACAAAGGTCCTATTTCCCTCTATATTGCTGTTTGACTTTACTGACACACCCTCACTGCCTAGTTTGATTTGGATCAAGCAACAGCCAGTCTTGCTCACTTCCAACCTCTGGTCTCAGCCATGTAATGAGAATCTAATGAAAGCATGAATAACCTAAACCTTGGGCTATTGCTGGCTGAATTGTCTTCCTGTATACCCTACACTGCTCATATGCATGAGAACAGAAGGAATAGATGAGAACAAAGTCTTACAGGCAGGAGTTAACTAGATTGAAAAACAGACAAGGCTATTCTTTAGGTCTGCCCCCAAGGAAAAGAAACTTGTGTGCAGACGTAATGCTACTACTAAGTATTGGAGCTCTATTCCAGATGCTTAATGAAAATAGAGCAGGGGAATATAGAAAAACAGAAATGTCTGTTATGTGCCTGCCTTCCACAGATTTTCAATAACACTTAAGGGTTTAACATCTTTTATGCTTTTGAAACCATTCTTAATAAAATAAAATTAGACCTTTCACAAATCTCTCACCTCCTGGGCCACCTCGACCTAGATCAATACACTCCTGTTAACTGTTATTATGTGCTGTTCACAGGTCTTCCATGAGTTTCTTATTGAAATGGCAGTTTTCAATGTGACAGGACTTTCTGAATTAATTTTCAAGTATGATTTTAGGAAATAATGTGTCATACAAATTATTGAAATCCCTATGATATCACATCTATTTAATTTTCTTTATTGACTGCTTGTTTTGTTCAGTCCAAAAATTCTAGCTTGTTTTGTATGATTTAACAGATTTTTGGGGGGTATTCTTAAAAAAGAAATGTTCCAAAATGGTATGCATTTTCAACAGCTTCATCTTCTAACATTTGCACTATGAACATTCTCACTATGCAAAATGGGTGTGTAATATTTTTAGCATCATTTAAAATTCTTTATGTTGATGTGACATACCAGTTTCCAAGCTTCCCAGTATTCCATTACAGTCCCATAAAGAAACATGACTTAAACTGTACGCTCAATTTCTGTGTTGAGTGTTTTACAGCTTCCTTCCCCGTTTGCATCTTTTATGCTTTTGAAACTATCCTTAATAAAATAAAATTAGACCTTTCACAAATCTCTCACCTCCTGGGCCACCTTGACCTAGATCAATACACTCCTGTTAACTGTTATTATGTGCTGTTCACAGGTCCTCCGTCTTCCACCATCATGGGTCCTTCCATCTTCCTCCATTTCTTCCACATGTACCATGTAGACCCTTTCACTTCAGCTACATGGCATACAACATCTATTGAATCACATCTTAGTGTATTATGCTACTTAAAGTGAATCAGGAAATTGTAATATTCAGGATTATTTCCTCAGATAGTCTCTCTCGCAATCACTTATTAAATGAAAATTGTTTTTATTATCTTCATACAAGAAATCAGAACTTTCAGACAAATGTCAGTCTATTGTGAAGACTAAACCATTGTAGGATTAGGCAACACTATGTGAAATTGTCTGGTTTGGCAGATGAGGAATGAGATGCAGTTGCTTGATGCAGGCAGGTAGCGACCTAGCTCGTCCTGAAAGGCCTACAGCTGCTACCCCAAAATGGCAATGGTCTCCTATAGCTTCTATGATGTCATTTATGCCCATCCCAAGCAAGATGCCTTTAATACCCTTAAGTGTTTGAATAGATAGAGGATGAGTGATAGGCACAAAGCTGCACCAGGGAAGGTTCAGACTGGACATTAAGGAAAATTTCTTTAATGTAACCGTGGTCAAACATTGGAACAGGATTCTAAGTGAGGTGGTTGATACCCCATGCCTGTCAGTATTCAAGAGGCATTTGGATAATGCTCTCATTAATATGCTTTAACTTTTGGTTAGCCTTGAAGTGGTCAGGTAGTTGGACTAGATGATCTTTAAAGGATCCTTTCAACTGAACTATTCTGTTCTATTCTAGTAAAATCTAGTATCAGCATCTTCACAACCATTCTCTGATGAGCCTGTATTCTCACATACAGACTTAAATCATCCATTATAGTTCTCAATTTTCTATGCCCTGGGCCTTCCATTTTTAAAACTCAAGTTCTTTCTTTGGTTTTAAGGTCACTAAGAATCTTATCCCCGTATAATTTTATTTGTATATCCCCACATATTTTTCCTGATGCATTACAAAATTAAGGGATTTTAAAAGAATTTCAAATTAAATTTTGTTGTTGTTGTTGTTGTTGTTATTTAATCAGGACCCAAGTAGCAATTTAGGCATTCTTTGAAATGCAGCTTTTAAAGCTTTGCATATATTTGAACGCTTTAGATGTCCATGATGTAGTGGATCAGGTTAGACTACGACACAATAGTCAGTGATTACCCCAAGTTACAATGTGGTTTTACATACATTTCAGAATTCTGTTTTCAAAGAATAGAAAGAATAATAATTAAAAAATAAAAAAGGTAAGGTGGGGGTTTGTTTGTTTTTACTGAAAATGAAGTTTATTCCACAAACACATGAACCTTCCTATTATTGCCTGGAGGGAAACTTGTTTTTTATTTACTCAAACGTTTCTGGTTCAGACCTCTAAAATGAGCTACACTGATCCTTTTAAGAGAAATAGCTAGTTTTAAATATCGAATAACCCATATCACACATATAAAAAATATAATTCCTCAGCATTAATCAGTAAGCCAGTTTTAGCTTTAAATCTGTCCCTACACTAGCATAGAAAGACAGAACTGAGGGCTACAATATATAAGAAGCTACCTCCCAGTATGAATATGTGTTAAAAATAGCAGTCCTGGGAGAAAAGATATCTCTACAAATCCTATTGATCTGAAAGTTGACTTTACTTATTTGCGAAGGAATCGCAATATTTTTAAAGTGGCCCAAGTAGAAATAGGTATTCATATTTTCTGTAACCACTAAAGTGTGTTCCACTTTATTTGTAATCTTGCCTTTAGCTGTTACTCTTGTGTAATACAAGATCTACAAATATGACTTAAACTCTTTGAGACCTAAGACAGACAACTCACATGCTAACTTGCTTAGAATTTAACAGAAAGGAATCTAGTTCCAGTAGTGGAATGATGACCTATTTATAAACAATGACACCTTTTGTAAGCAATTAGAGCAACGGAAACTCTGTTCAAAACATAAATTTCTCTTAAAAGCACATGGCTATGACATTTCAAGAATTGGTATTTTGTCATAATGAATTCTAATACAACCATGAAGAATACTAAATCAATCAAAAAATATTAAAAGGCTCAGTGAAAGCATTGGACTGTGATTAGGGCTGATCTTGTAGATACGTAGTTACATCAGAATGAGAAGTTGTTATTATGAGTAACCTAGTTCTGGTAGTTCATATTTACAGTTACACATCTAAATATCATGTTTTTCTTTTTTTTTTTTTTTTTTTTTTTTTTTT
>CM021765.1:17682187-17740212 GCA_011076525.1 Nettapus auritus | reverse complement strand
TTTTTTTTTTTTTTTTTTTTTTTTAATCTTAACAGTATCTGCAGAGAAGGTGTTCATATTCTAAACTTTCTCAACACGGTATGTGATTTTACAAGGTAAAACATATAAAAAGTAGTTCATTCTAGCTGCTAATTATGTGGTAGTGGTCTCAGAAAGCTTTATTCAAATAGCAATTTCAGAAACACCTTGCCAAGACATGAATTAGTTTTAGAGGCCTTTGTGATGCAAAATGCTTGATGAAGAAATGGTTTCAGAGCTCAGGAAGCTCTGAATGGCTGACAGCAGGTGTTAAGAATAGAGAGCATTCTCAGGGACATTAAGGATAGTGACTTTTCTTAACCCTCGATTCTAGAAGTCCAGCAAGAAATTTAGAGTGAAAATGACTGAGAATGATTTGCAAGAGGATCAGCCTGAAGAAATGATATATTTCACCACATAAGTGTATCTTACAGAACTCTTTCTGCTGCTCTTAAGATATCTCACAAGGTCGGGCAGGCATGCCATCATGAAGAGGGCCACACAGAAAAAGAGAAGACAAAGACATTGTGACTCACTATGGTGCATGTATATGGACTTTGAAACTAGCATGTATGTACCCCTGGTACCATAGCTTAAATATAGTCCAAGATCCCCAGCAGTCTTGCCCATGAATAATAGAAAATTCAGGATCATCACTTCCTACTTGTTTCTGAAAACTATTCTTTGAACTGAGATGAAGGGATACAACAGCCTCCTGAAAAATGTCTTCTGTAATTTTGGTCTCTGTGTAGTGTTCCTTTTACAGTTAGGGGAGGGAAATTGGTAGATGACCTGCTGACAAGTGGGTCTAATGCATCTGTTTTGTAAGTTGACCACTTCTGATGAAGGGGATGAGGGAAACTTAATTTGTTATGGCATGAAGGCTTGAATCATTCCACTGCTCTAATCTTGTGCTGTCTGAAAGCTTATTTTGGTGGGTACTGTGTGCTGGAATGACACACAACTAGAACTGGTGAGATGTCAAAAAACTTCCCCAAACAGCTTAAACAAATACAATCAGCTAACCTGTAGAACTATGAAATGCACATTTAGAAACACTCAGAGCTGGAAAGTAGGTGAAGCTAAGTACAGGAACGCCAGGGTTATGTGAATATCTAACAGGAACATGAGTATCACCAATAAGGACATTTATAAATAACAGTATTTGTATTTTTCAGTTACTCTGAATTTCTAAACCTCTTAAAATGTTAACTCAGGTCTCCCAGATTCACTAAGGTAAGTAGCTAGGGATCTTTAATCTTATTGTTACTGCTGGGGAAACTGAGGCAGAGAGGTTCAGTGACTTACCCAAGGCCACAGAGGGAGTCACTGTCAGAGCCGGGATTAGAGCTCAGGAATTTCTGACTCCCAGTCCCAAGCTCAGACCACTAGACCATGGCCTCAGGACATTTCCAGCTGGTCTTCAGTCTAAAAAAAAGTAAATTCTCAAGTATGTTACAAGTATGTAACATATTATATATATTTTTTACTTTGAATGTAATGGTATGAATGAGAACACATTGCTTGTAAGTCAATGATGAAAAGCAAACCAGTCAGTACATTTTAACCAGTCTACCTTTATCATACCTATGTGTATGATAAAGCTCTGCAGAAAAATCTTGATTCAAGTTGCAGCCAATAAAAGCAGCTATTGTATTTCTCAAGGTAAAGAACAAATTGCCTTTCCAACCCAGCCAGCATGTCATTTATATTAATGGCAAGGAATTCTAAGTTGCTCTGTGTGTAAGTAAACTCTATTAAGAAAGTCGCGTCCCTTGGTGAAGCTAGATCCTTAGTAAATTTTACTAGCTAAGCACTGAGCTCCATGTCAGAGTAATTACACCTTTTATCCACTGTGAGCTCTCTCTTAGCATCTTCACTCTTTAATTTCCCACTTCAGCTAATTTAGCAGTAAAATCGCAAAGGTTTTAAAAGGTTAGCTACTGAGGAACTGGCGCATGAGTGTTCTGCTAAGCTCCATGCATTGAAATCACATCATGTAGAAGAAGGAATTAATTAAGTAACAATTAGGTAGTGATGGATCATTGACAACATATATACGCTTTGGTGGTAAAATTAATCTCCCCTGTAAAGCCAATATATTGTGTATCTTCTCATTTATGTACCGGCACTTTTTTTTTTTTTTTTTTTTTTTTTTTCCTTTCTTTTTCTTGAAATATAAAATGGATAAGCTTCTCAGCAATCTCTGAAAAAAAATATCACATCTTTTCTGGCACTATTGAGTCTACCTACTATCTTAACATATATAACTTCATATTTTTTAAAAAAGAATTTAAAGTGTAATGAGAGTAGTAAAAGAAGAAATCTGTAAGGCAGATGATTTTAAAGTGAATGTAAGGACATATGTTATATGAAAGTACTTAGTATGTTAAAAGCGCTAACAATTGTGTAGTATTCTCTTGCTGTCTTCTTTTACAAGTTGCCATATTGTTTCTTTATATTGACTGTCAGCTGCTTAATATATAGATTGGCAGTTAGCCCAGTCAATCCTTGATTCTAAAAGCCTCTTAGCAGATGAAAAATCCTTTGTTCATTCACACCTTGTAGAAAGGATGACAGGGCAGAAGTGACATCCAGATCCATTTAGAGTATACTTTTGAGCCTGATTCTCCTTTGCCTTGCACCTTGTGTAGTCATTTATAGCTGTGCAAAGTGAGAACAAAAAGGATATAAAACACTCCTACCCATGTGAGGGGAGAATTCATTTGTTGCATTATTTCCAGAGGTGATTACAAAAACTGCCACATAGTGAAAAAATCTGGTTCTGCATAAAGATAGTCTAAAGAATTTTGATACAAAGCATAAAGTAGCAGTTAACAGAAATTGTATTTATGCTTTGAAGCAAAAGGTATTTTCATATGCTATTTGTTATTTTCATGGGAAAAAAATATTAAATGTTAAACTCATCTACAGAGAATGCACCCTGTTTCATCCTTGTTTTTGTAGAATCGTATTTAACTAGAAGTCCTATAATATATTCTCACATAAGAAGGAAATCATACCCTGGGTAGAATCCCCACTAGTTCTACCTTTTCGTGTGCTACTTCTAAACCCAATTCTTCAAAAGTTACATACAATCATCTGGAATCTAAGCAAAATTTGGTATTAACACAACAGCTAGTCTCAGTCCATCAGAGTTCAATACTGTTCTGGCCACAGTACAGGTAATAAATGATTGTCTTCAGCATTTACCAGTGATTTCTCTGCTAAATGATCTATCACCACTATAACAATCCCAGATCTAGTGTCAAGCATCTTCACAATACCAACTAATATAAGCAGGAAAGGCCTGCAAATATTACATTAACAAATGTGAGTTAACAAAATTGTTAGTTAGCAAATTAAGTACCTAATGTGGCTATCACTGCAGATATGGTTAAGAATTATTTCCACTTAATATATTTTATGTATAATAATTCACTTAATATGTTAGTGCATTCATTTCCCTGTACTTCCTGGTGACCATTTTCCTAGTCTTTCCTAGCATACTTTTGATCCTTTGCACTATACTTAGATGCCACAATGGGCCTGACAACTCAGGTGTGGATTATGACTAATACTGCATTATGTCTTGGGGTTTCTCATTGTTGTTTGCCTTTTTTTTTTTTTTTTTTTTTTTTTTTTTTTTTTTTCCTTCCTGTTCTGGATTCAGAGCTTCTTTAAACATTCTGAGTAGCTAGTCTGGTTTGACTGAAAAGTACTGTGTGTTTGTTGTGTGTCTGCATGTGTGATACCAACTGTTGAAGGCTGCTTGATGTTAGATGAGGGCTTATGCTCAGAGCTGTTCTATAGTTGGCTCTTTGGCAGAATCACTCCTCACCAATGACAACTCCGTGCTTTGTGTGGGGGAGAGTCTGCTTAATAATATTATACTTGTCACCGCCATAATTTAACTGAGATGGGACATGATTATAATTTCTCATGTTTATCAAAATTATGAGTCATTCCATTCATGTCAATAGCATTAAAGAGCTATAGTTCAGAATCAGGCTTCTGGTGTTAAATCTAAAAGGATATCTGAAACCCTTTATTAAGAATAGAAAATGAAGGATACATCCTCTGCTTACTTTGCATTATTCAGCCATGCCGTTAGCATAAAACATCAAATAAAGAACTATATAGTGACAGCTGATAATGTGTCATGGTACATGGGTTATCTGTTCACCACAAGTACAGAAAACACTACTGCATTAACAAGACTTAAAATAATACTATCAATGTGACAAAGTTACTATATTAGGTCTCCTTGACTCAGAAGCTAATATTAGAGTTTAAACCATTTATTCCCTTCCTGTCCTCCTTTTTTTTTTTTTTTTTTAATATCACACTTAGATAACTTGAATTTGAAAGACATAAGGGCAAACAATATTTAAATAAGACCTCAGAAACTGAGTTAGTTTTGCAGCCCTGTCCATAATGAAAATTACGTCTGGCAAGTACAAGAGCATCAAAATAGTGATCATAATTCATAGAGTTTGATTTGCATATATCTTAGAAAGACTTATCAAATATTCAGTCTTTTTATAAAAGAGAAAAAAATATATTTTTCTAAAATATATATATTCTAAAGCTCTAAAAGGCTTTGTACTGCTGTCTGTCTCCTTCTCAGACAGAGAAATTGTGCAGATGATGGGCCTTAATTTAGTCCTCACTAATAAGTACTTTTAAGACAAAATATTCTTGCAATTGCCCTTATTTAAATTACACTCAAGCTCCCTGTAAATCTAAAAAAAGATTATAGGGGAAAAATCATTTCAAGAGGTCTAGCAAGCTATAAGAGTCTTGCTCTATTATACTTCTCAAGATGTTTTTCCATTTCTCAAGTTAGAAAATTATTGGCATTTGAGTGTATTTTCTAGAAATGTTTGATATATTACAGGTCCTAGAAACTAGCACTGTCATATACATGCTCAGATTCACTACAAGTACATGTGCCAAGACACTAAATCAAAGATTTGAGGGTTCTATCAATAAACTAGGATCAAAATGATGCTAAAAGGAAGAGTTCTACTAGGTTTTCTATAGGTCTCACTGATTTTCTCATTGAAAACTAAAGATCTAACTGTGCAACTTGCTTTACCAGTATGGTAGGAATAGCAAAAACATTTCCTCTCCATTTCCTAGTGAAAGCTTTCTTTTTGCCCTGCTAGACCATGTGTTCAGTTTTATATTTTACACTTCCTCAGCATAAGAAAATTCTCATACAGTGAAGGAGTAAGACCCTGTCTTCGGTCTGAATATATGTGTTAAACCCCTGGTCCCTTTTAAGAAAACCTTGATATAATTTCCACTCTTGTGGACATTACACATTTTTCCTTTCTTTGTGTGCTATGCATTTCAATAAGCACACTTGGACTCATAGATTAATTATAAGGCACCAGGCCTTACATATCTGTACTGAAAAACAATTAGAAAACTCACTCTTTGCTTTTCAGTAAACCACAGTGGAAAAGAAACTGGGGAAATATAGAAAATAGTGACTTACCGTGGTTGTCTTTATCCGACCTCCTGGTTGTGTACAGGTCCAGCCTGATTTATTGATTAGCAAATCACAGCCTTCTCCTTCTAAACATGGAAGCATTTCACACCACTGTTTTGTTTTGATAATTCGTGCTGAACAGAAAAAAAAAAAAAAGTAAAAAGAGGTTTGCAGGAGAGTTCACATTTCACTTATCTCTAAGCACTTTCTCATTAGAGTTGTCTATTTTCATAATCTGATAATGCTGCCATAGGTTATGATGTAAACAGTCTTAGGCAATTTACAAAATTATTTGCAGCTGCTGTGCCAACTAATTTCATTATAAAAAAAAAATAAAAAACAGCAACAACAAACAAAACTATTTTGTTGTTAAACTCTGCTGTTAAACTTTTAACTCTTTTAAACTCTGCTGTTAAACTTTAAACTTTTGCTGTTAAACTCTGATACTCACAGTGGTAGGCAGAGTTAGGGCACATAAGCAGGCACATAAGCAGGACATGGCAGTAGGGTTTGTGGCGGCCTGCAGCTCCTTCACGAGGGGAGCGGAGGGGCAGGCGCTGAGCTCTGCTCTTTGGGGACAGACAGGACCTGAGGGAACAGCATGGAGCTGGGACGGGGGGGTCAGGCTGGGTGTTAGGGAAAGGTTCTGCACCCAGAGGGTGGTCGGGAACTGGGACAGGCTCCCCAGGGACGTGGGCACAGCACTGAGCCTGCTGGAGCTCAAGAAGCATTTGGATAATGCTCTTAGATATAGGGTCTGATTTTTGACCTTTGGGTGGTCCTGTGTGGAGCCAGGAGATGGACTCAATTATCCTTGTAGGTTCCTTCCAACTCAGGAATCCATTCTCTGATTCTATGCTCAGGGAAGTAAAGGTGAGGAAATCATGTGGAAGGAGACAATAAGCAGAGGGAGAAGTATGGAACAACTTATTACCCGATTACTACAGGGCAAAGGAGGTCTAGTCAGAAAGGTGATGGTCCCTAACTATCTGAAAGATGTTGGGTTGTGTGCTTTGTGTGCTCTTAACGCTTAGTGTCTCAACTAAGCTGGCTTTGCAAAATATCCTCAAGGTCACTTAGCAAGTAGTCATGGAACAAGAGAGCTCTGACTGCATTAAAGTAGATGTGGAGCAGCTATAGGGACAACAATTTTTTTTTCAAGCCAGGAAGAACAGTGGGTTTAATTCCTGTAAACTTATTTCTGGGTTATAATACTACAGCATCTGAATTCAGCTCTGTAGTATCTGGGTTCATTCTGGTAGAATATTAAGTAATATGACTAATAACAAACGTTTTGTTATTCTTTCACTCTCCCTGGAGGCAAAATTGTATAGTGGAGTGTTAGTTTGGGATACTTTTTATAAAATTTTCATACAGACATGGAATCTCTTGCATTGGGCCATATGTTCATGCTAAATTAGGTAAGGTTCCCAAAACAATCTCTCTTTAACTCAGACTGTAAGGTTTGTAGTCAACAGAAAATGGTTTTCATTTCCTTCAGAGATAATTTTGACAATATTAGACTAGGCTATGAGAAAGCTTTGCCATCTCAACTTGTACACATAAGTGTGTTTCAGGATTCAGTGAGAACAAATTCCGCATATAAGGACATAGATCATGTTCTCTTCTACGTTCACATGTGACATCTCAGAGTCATGCAATAAATCTTCAAAAAGCACGAGCCAAACAAAAAGAGAGCTACAGGGAGAAGAAGTGTACATGAAGCTTCTGGTGTTTCAAAATAATGTCAGGTTCAAGGAGCTTAAAAGCAGTCACTTATACCCAGTGGCAGTGGCAGCTCTTTGTGCTCACCTGAACGTGTGATTCAGCCTCCTTACACTCCTGACTTCCTCTATCTGGAACTACTTAAGAATACAATTCCCAATGCCGCTAGATCATAGCAAGAAATAGAACTGTAATTTAAAGTCTTCTACTAAAATCCTTTCCAATATGTTGACATGAAACAACTTGTGTCCTCAGTCCTGGTACAATTGTTGGTAAGCTCTAGCAATATAACGAACACTGATTTCTTTCACTGTAAACTCAATCTGAAATTCATATCAAGATTTTCATTATAAAAACTACTTTAACTCCCAAACATCTAAATAGGAATTTGCTCTGTTCATTAGGTGTCATATATCACCAGAGGAATGATTCCCCCCAAAATTTCATAGCCACAATTTTTTCTTGAAGTAGATCCACTAAGTGTTTATATAACATAATATTTATATATATTAAAAAAAATATTAAAAAAAATCAGATTATACTTGAGGTTCATAGGTACTGCTCTGTTGAGAACTGGATTGTATCAGTTTTCAAGGCTAACATCTCCTATGTAACAGATAATAACATCATTCTTCCTGAGTGTGCATTCAGTTGCAGACTTGACAGAAAAACCTCAGAAAAGCGATAACAACAAACCTCACCCATTTGCATTCATATATTTTGCAATTCACATAATGAAATGGCTATTTCTATCAATGTCTCAACAATATGAAGGCTCAGTAAAAGACTGAATAGTCCGTTAAACTCAATATATATATATTAGATTGCCTCTGCTATCTCAGGTGGGAGGTTTTCCTAGAAACATAATTTGAACTAATCTTCAAAAATATATTTCTTTCCTCTGTGGATAAGTCTTAGCGCTTGCTTGCTTGCTATCTTAGAATGCAGCTATATGTAATATCACAAATACATGGAGCCATTGCTCTGGGTGTTGGCTATATCCACACAAATTTAAAACATACTCAGAGAATTTTACTGAACATAAAATCTAAAACATTTATATCTTAAGACTAGCTTATGCATCTAAATAAAAATGCTTTTTTAATTATTATTTTTTTAAGGAAAAACTAATCAGCTCACATGGTCTAAAGTGCGCTAGCTCCATGGCTGCCCCCAGTGCTGCAGCCCTGGTGCTGTGACCCACACCACCAGCACTGTCTGCTCCCCAGGATCTCTCCCCCCTTACAAATCTTAATATCCCTCCTATACTGTACAGTTTAATCCAGCAGGTGCCTTCCACCTTAACATGGTTAGTTTTATGTAAAAACCTTCCAGACAATTTCATATAACACACACAGATTCCTATTCCTGTCTTAACAGGCCTTGTTTTCTGGGCCATTTGCCAAAAGTAGGCCAGGTGGGCCAGCTGAAGTTTATACAGACATATTGTTCTGTTAAGCACGTGCAGCCACATCAGAGGCCATATCCATATCTGTAGCATTACGTCTATTTTTGCATTTTTACTTTTCAGTTTGCCCACTATAGCAGAGTATCACAGTGAAGCTAAATACATAATACAGGGAGCAAAGTATACAACCATTTTATCAGCACAGTATCAAGAATTTCTATCAGTAATTTGAAATGAGTTACACTACTCAAAGCAAAGGAATACAATGTATTTCCTGAGGCAGTATAGTTGCATTTTTACTGTGTATATTCACCAGGGGTGAAATTCAGCCTTCTGCAGAAAGACAGCAAAAAGCCTATCACACTCTTCAAACCCACTCCAAGCTCTATTAGAAAGAATTAAGTGGAACTTAAATGATACATAGGCTTTGTGCAAGCTTTCTGCAAAGAACTGAATTTCATTTTAAGAATCTGATCTGACACTGCTTTGCATCTCCTAAGAAGGGCTGTACCCTTTCACTTAAGCTGACATTAATAGGAACTGATGGTGCTCAGCACATGGTAGAATTGGTTTCCTGGGTAATGCCATTTGAACTGGAGAACAAATGGGGCCTGTCCAAGGGCTTTTCATACAAACAGGTCTGAGATGTGCCAGGCAGGCAGAGGTGATACCAATATGATGCCAAAAAAAAAAAAAAAAAAAAAAAAAAAAGTCTCCATCCATAAACAGTATAGTCCAATTTAAGAATATTTAACTGAGAACTGAGAAGTGTGTTAGAACACCATGGATGATTTTCTGCTAAATATTGCAATTAGACATGTTTTGTCTCTAAGCTTCTCACCTAGTTTAACATCGTATATATACTTTTCTATGGAAAACCAGCTTTATTTTCTATATATTCTTTTAAAGCATTCATTCCACATTCATATAGTTATCGATGGCTGCATCTCCACTCAATCTCACAACGGAAAATCATTAAGTTTTGTTATAGCAAAAAGTGAGATAAATTTGAATAGTAGCAATAAATGCAAAAACTTACAGCCATGTAAAATATGTTAGATTAACAATGACAGATTGTAAAAAAATGTTGGAGAATGAACTTGGAAATAATAATAAAAATAAAAAAGTGTATTATTTTTTCATTGAATAAAAATATTGGTTAAAACAGCATTTGGATACTGATAATATAATTTTGGCATATACCATGGTCCTAGGCATGAAAAGTGGTGTGTGAATTGAATATTTACAAATCATAATGAAAATCATGGTAGAAGAACCTAAAGAAAGTCGGTTAGTTCCAGGTGCCTGAGGTAGCAAATGGAAGATTCTGTGTAATGGAGAGCAGGGAAGATGTCTCCCAAGTCCAAGTGGAATACAGAGTTTTTAAACGTGCTTCTTAAATGACGGCTTAGATTGCCTGTAATTCTTACAAAATGATATTCTCCTTCACAGTATTTTTTTTCAATGGTGACTTCTTGTACTTAATGCAAGATGTAAAGTATGCATTGGAGAAAATATTTCCTTTTTGATTTTCATACCTTATTTCATTGTTGTTTTCCTTGAACTTTGAAGAAAGCTCATCACTGTAGCTGATTCACAAAGTTCAGGAATGCCATTGGGGATTCATTAGTTTAGATGTAGCTTCATATTTATCCTAGTGATCCCTTTCCCCCTTTAAACAGGATCTATGTCTATTATTATTGATCTCCTCCAGTTGATCCCAAATGGTTCCATTATCTCACACCTCCTACTACCTCCATATTCTCTTTACCTCATGTTTTTCCTATTTCTTCTTCCATTTTATTCAGCTGTAATCTGCCTCCTTTACTATTTAACTTTTCCTCCAACCATTTCTATCCTCTGCCTGATTCAGTACATACAGAATATCTACCTACCAAAAAACTTTGCAGAACTTCTTTTGTTTAGCTAGCTTTACCTAGGACTGGTAAATTATGTTAATTATCCCTGTTTTGTACAGAAGTTAATTGATTTGTCCAAGGTCACACAAAAATAATTTGTGGTAGTGCTAAAAGCAAAACATAGTGGTTGTTTGTCCAGAGACCCTTCTCTGTCCCATTTAATACATATATATGAGAAATTAACCAGAAAATAATTTTATGAAAGTAATAGGCTTTTAAAAATATTTATCAGTTAGATTGCAGCAGCAGAAAAGAGTCCAGCAGAAACACAAACTGAATCAGAGTCCTTTAACAAGACATTGCAATCATGAACTGTCTTTAGTGCAGCAATTTGACTGTAATAGTGTATAAGTCCCAAACATTAATCTACTTTACTATACAACAAGGAAACATCACAAAGCTTGGATACCTTTTACAGCAGTCATTCTACTCCACTTAAAACACTGGAAGCAGTGTTAATTCACAGAGTTAGCTCATCTCAATTATTTATAGGACGTTTAGACCAAAGACTATTCAGAACAACAATATAGCAATGTCTAGACACCCATTTTGTCATTTTGCTCTTGCTGTCAAGACTGGGAGGAGAGCTTGAGAAATACATAGAAAAAAAAAATGTTCTCCTGCAGGCTACCAAGAGGCTGCAAATTGACAACAGACAACGAGATGAAGAGTAGAAAACTGAATGACAGGGCAGAGGCTCTTCATGCAGCTCACCCCAATCATAGCTGCAGTAAGGGAGAAATCTTATTGCATCCCCATGGTTGAGAATAAGCCTGCAATATTGACATGTTCCATACAAAAGGATGAAAGATTTGGTTTAACGGAAACAGTGCAGATTACACCATGAGCAATGGATTCTGGGGAGCAGCAGGAGATGATCTCCAAATTATGCACTCATCCATGTCATCCCAAACTAGCACTGCCTATGGGACACTCCTGCTAGTTACAGGCATAATCCCTAGGAATTCTGCTGTGGCATGAAAGGTGGATGAAGCTGTGTGAATACCTAGAAACCTCCATAAACCACAGTAGCACAGGTTTAATTTCAAAACTACTGCATTCAGCAAGGCATCCTGTCATCTGTTTAATTTTATGAAGGTACCTATTGCTGAATCTTCATAAAATTCTTTCAAATAAATACATACTGACAACTTAAGAATAAGAAACTTCAAAGATATTGCACAAATCAGAAATGGCTATTAATACATATTAAATCCCCAGAACACTAGACAGGATAAAAATAAAATAAAACAAACAAACAAACAAACAACAACAACAACAACAAACAATTAAACAAGATCCTGCAAGCACTCTAATGAAATTCAACAGCTCTTATCTTCTTTCCTGTTGGTGTCTCCCAATAACAGAATTTCCTCATTATGACACATCAATGAATAAATAAATACCTAAACTCTGAAAATAAATATATGAGAGTAAATGCTCAGGAACAAAAGATATCTAACCTTCTGTAGTGAATAAACAAGCATGTATTTATGTGACCTCTCTCTTCAGTTCTTTGAAAATCCTAAAAGTACGTGATGCAATGATCTAGTGGTAGGTATCTCAGATTCGTCTACATCCAGATGTTCAAATACCTGTATGACTGAAGCACTATCCTAAAATGGGAACTGCCCTACAAATCAGTTTCACAGTCAATTTATGTCTGTTTCAATTTAAAGTTTCAAGGGCCAATTTTCTTCTATTTATAATTGCGCTCATTTGAGACTGTAGTATATCTCTGCATTCGTTCTCAACCTCTTGGCCTTTCTCTGGCAATTACTACAATTGCTCACACGGAAAAGCAGTACAGCAAATGTAACACATCTTTTTCAACTGCTTATAAAACAATCTAACTGTTAGAAACAGAAAAAAATACGGTATCATTTGCCAAGTCTTGCAGGGTCACAGCAAGCATTCTGAGAGTCATATTAAATAATAAATGCAGAAAAAATCTACGTGTTAGAGTTTTCTGCAGACATATTACAAGTGTTACTAGCCTCTTCTAAACTGCTGTTTTCCAACTATGTATCACAAGGCCAATGTTTTCAATAGGCAACCTGCCCCACAACTTAGGCCAGGATTTCAGCACTTGCCTGAATGCCCAAAGATGTACATATTCACAACTTTTCAATCTGTGAATGATCTAGCACTTCATTGTCTCTGGGTAGTTAGCGTTTGCCATCTAATAAGAGATTCTAATTGAACACCTACCCCTAGAGAAAGCCTTTGTCAGGACTGTGTGTCTTCTGTTGCTGTCCCCTGCTGTTCTGCTGTATTCAATTAGTGTGCTGGAAGCAAAGTAAAATTTACTAAAAATCTGATCTGTGATATGCCAGCAAAGAACCCTTCAGAGATTAGCTTTTCATCACATTTCACTTTGCTGCCAGCACACTGAGAACAGCAAATTTAACTGGAGGGGGACAGAAATTTCAGACCCAAAGAAGAGGACCTGAAGACAACAGCAAAGGGCAGAGACAAGGGAGTAATATAATGGAAAGCAACAAGAAAACAGATAATAGAAAACAAAGAGTAAGACAAGAAAGGAAAGTAAAAGAGGACAGCACAGGACAAAGTCCATCTATATGTAGTAGCTACTGAGGCAGTTGGACAAGGCCAAAAACCCATGCAACTTGTTCAGTGAAGACAGTAGGACAACATGAGTAAGTGAAGGCTAAAGAATAGAATTGATTTTTTTTTTTTTTTTTTTTTTTTTTTCCCTCTCAAGTACACCAGTTTCAATCCTCCGGATATGAGCAGAGTACTGCAAGTGGAAGACTAGATTCACTGTGGTTAGAAGAAGAAAGTGAAAGAACTGGGCAGATTGTCACGAGCACCCCTGTTACTCAGGGGCAGCTGCAGAATATCTGATTCTGTGCTCTCAGGAAAGTGAAACATGCTGAAATGACAGCGGAGAATCAACTGGGATTCAAGCTGCATAGCAATCGTACCTAGGTTTACTAATTATGTTCAATGAACTCTGCACGTAGTCAGTAAGAAAAATAAAATAAAATAAAATAAAAATAATAAAAAACTCTTAATTTGATGCTTCATCTTTTGCATGGACAAAGATGTGAGAAAGAGAATGTGAAACTCCATGTGCTTAAGTACAGAAATTACTCACTATTTAATCTTTTAAAGAGATTTCTTTGAACTTTACTTGTTCTCCATATGTATTTGGAAGCCAGACATTTAGCAGAGTGGTTCTCTTCTGGCCCTCATTGCTTTTGGTACTTTCCAAGTCCAGTGTCAGCATGTACACTTCTGCTGTGACATGGTGGTGACATTTTATTGTGCACTGAAAGCGATAATAATGCAGCTGTTCTGAAATATAGCAGGCTTCCTTTGTCAACAACCACAGCAGTGGGAAACTCTGCCCTCCTTTTGTCACATTGTAAGAACGGAACATGCAAGCAATTTGAATTGGAACAAGCTCAATGGCTATCACGGAAGGAGACTAACAGCTGCCTCTATGCGAACAATTAAAAGTATTAGAAAAGAAAACTCAGCAATGAAGTTGCACATATCCCCTGTCCCCCATGATTTTCCCCTATTCCACTACTAGATACTCTGTGCACTTTTTGCAAATAAATGGTAACTGAATGAAAAATAAGAAAAAATAAACTAATAAAATGAGCAAAACAGGTGAAAATGAAAAGGAAGGAAGACAATTATATGGTATCACCTTTCATAGGGAGAATACAAAGAATATATCCAGTTGTGATACTTTTGAAAAATTGTTTTTATAATATTATTTTGTCAGTACCCCAAGAAACTTGCCAAAGTGAACTGTAATGTTGATCTTTAGATAGCTTGGAAACTGTCTTTTTCTCAGGACTTCTGTTTTCTGCCAGTGTTTGACCAGCAGGAGAGCAAATGTGTTTATACAGCATAAATTGTAATTCATATAACATGCACTTCACTGGTATGCTCTCCATGGGAAACAGTGTCACAGATGGATGTTTGCAACATGTTGACTGTATGGTCAGTCCCAAAATCTTGTCAGATGAAATGGCCACCTGACATCACAACTGTGCATAACATAATTTCTGCTTAACAGATGAAGCCACTTAACTTTTTTTTTTTTTTTTTTTATGTAGCTTTTCATATTTATATAAAATATTACAGTTCCTTAGCAAAGATTTACATAATTTGAAGCTTAATCATTTTTCCTCTCTTTTGTACTTAGTTTGTATAATAACTATTCTCCAAATGTAGGATTTATTTTTTCTCAGTATTAAGTAAAAACTAAAAAAAAAAAAAAAAATACATAAAAAATAAAAGACAAATGTCAGTCTTATATTTATATAAGGTTTCTACTTTTAATTTATTTTTTATAATTAAGTGCATAATATCAGGAGACAGATATTTTAAAAGGACAAACAAGGCAATTCATTTCCAAGCCTCAGCTAGTGTGTGGATGATTTCACCCTCTATATGTAATATAAGCCATACCGCACCTGATTTTCAAAGATGCATCATAAAAAGATACTTCATAAAAATTCTACTAGTGTTTTACATAATAAATACCTTAGACTTAAGAAGGAGCAGAAATAACAGAAATAGTCACTGATTAGAAGGAATAGTCTTTCTTCATCTAGCAAGGCATTTTTTGAACAGTCATAGAAGCTATTTTAAAGGTCTGTCTCCTCCAACACCAGAAAATATCACTTGAAATATTCAAAACTGTTTCTGTGAAATCAGACTAAAGGAATTAGTCATAGGGTGAAAATGGGGGAAACACCCTTCTTTTAGGTATTGCCCATCCCCTTCTTTTAGCGTGGACAATGCTTGTACTCATATGCTATGCTGGCTGTGCTTGCAAGCAAGAGTCCTGACTGCTGTCAAAAAGGAGCGTGGTACGGGTTGGTTGGGTCAAAGGACAGAACTATAGCACAGTCGCATATGCTGACTTACTTTTTATACTTTATGAACTTTGAAAATGAGGTGCTGTAAACACTTGTGGTTCTCCAAAAATTGCTCACATTTTAAAAAATATGACCAAGACCAGTAAAACTACTTTTTGTATTGCACTCCTTTTCAGGAAATGTGATGGAGTTGTAGATTTTTAGGGACTGAAGCAAATAATTATACTAATATAATCTGATCCCAGCTTTATGAAGGGTATAAAATTTAATCCACTAATTTTTCTATAATTTGACAATTTCTGGTTGAGGTACATCATATCTTTTAGGAAGACATCCAGCACTGATTTTCAGAAAATACCCACTGTTCTACAAACCCTTAAGGCAGCTTATAAAAATCAATAGTAAAAGCAAAAATCCTTAGTTCTATAGACTTTAGTACGGTTTCTATGGGACTCCTATTTAACTCTCATAGGAGTATATTGACCTTCCCTTACTAAACAATTGAGTGGTCTGCTGTCAGCTCTAGTAAGACCATAATCCTAACAAAACACTAGGTGTTCCTAAAAGCTAATTCTTTAAAATTTAAATTTCTTGCTATTGCTTTATTTTACATTGAAAAGCATATTAAGTAAAATAGACAATGTCAACACTTGACACAACTAAGAGTTTCAAAACCCACAAACTTTGCTTGGTTCAGTATCTGCAATCTTAGCTTTTAAAAATGCTGATGAAAGCAAGTTAGATTACTCCACCTTCAGGAATTTCATTGTTTTCTTTTAATAGTAACTGTCTGCAAAAGAACTTTCTCAACAAACTCTTGCTTTACAGGAGCAATGGGGAAGTCTTATTGGAAATATTTATATTGTCTAACTATACCAACAGTACTAAGTTTGCAGTCCTGACTCAGGCAAAACTTGCAATGGGTTTCTTGAGGGTTCCTCTCAACAAAGTGCTGCTTGACTGAGTCTGCAGCTTGGAAATGGCCCCTTGCAGATTAAGAAACCATTTCTGCTAGTTCTCTATGCCTCTCTTAAGTACTATACTGAACTATATATGTGTTCACGTAGTCTCAACATTTTAAGCATACCAAAATGAAATTATCTTCAAGAATTCTTTTAATAGAAATTCCACAAATCATCTATACTTTCACATAGTAGCTCAAAAATTGTCTCTTTAATTGCCCAGATATGCATAATTATATATACATTAAGTACGCATGTACTTTATTAGTAATAAAAGTTGCTGTCACTGTTTTTATGAAAATATTTTATCTCTAGTCAGCAGAACATCCTGTCTAAACACTGTAGTTGTATGGGAAAAACATAAATCATTTTTAATAACTTGTACAATATTGTGCACACTTTCAATATTGGGTTGAGAAAACAAAACAAAATAAAACACTTCCATCACTTCACCTGTATTTAAATGTTTAGAGCCTACTTGCAAAGCTCAGTTGCTGGAAAGTTAAACAGTGAATCTATAACATGCTAGCCATTGTCCACTAACTCCTCTTTTTAAATCCACTGTAAACCTTATTTCTCTTCAATATACATTATTTGCTGCTTTTATAGACAGCTTTCCATGTCCAAGCAAGTTTGTTTAAAGGTGGATTGTGTATCCCCATCTGTAAAGTTCACAGCATGTAATTTACACCTAAGGAGAGGGCTAGTGAGTGCATCAGCTTTGTGAGGAAAATGGTCACAGAGGCTTTTTACTTCGTCTTTGTTCAAGAGCAGGGCTAGGTAAATTTTGTTAGTAAACAGATGGTTATTCATATCTCATGCCATTATCAATATGTTCTTTATCCTAGAATAATCTTCAAATTCCTAGTTTTTGGCTATTCAAGTGAAAATATAACCATTTTTAATCATATACTACAAAGATTTCGAAGTTCAACAGCTGTGAAATACTCAAGGTAAAGGAGAATTATTTCATGAAAACACAGATAATAGATGGATATTATGGAGATTGAAGTTTTCTATGAGATGAACAAGCAAAGACTTCAGCTTGCTGAAAATGTATGCCTCACCCTTCTTTCACTTGTGACAGAGGCTACATACACACATATACAATGAAAGAAATAATAAAAAAAGCCAGCTAATCTTTCAGGATTTTCTCTTGTGATATGATTTTTTTTTTTTTCTAATTTGTTGTTGACAATGCAGTTTCAGTAGCGTTCTTACTATATGTATGCTCTTGACTACTTGAATCTTCTCAACCTATTCAAAACCAGACTGCCGAATGCCAAAGGCTTTCTTTCACTTCCAGTTTTTAAGAAAAAAAAAAAAAAAAATAAGAAAACTTAAGTTTTCTTTGTGGCACCTCTCATCTGAATCATTGCCTGTTCCTTGCTTATAAAACATTCATATTCAAAACACCATTAGCACAATAGCAATTAACAAAGGGCCTTTTATGCCAAAGTGCTACAACTTCATCTCACACACCCTTTACAGGAAAAAGGTCTTTTCTCTTTCCAGTACCAGTGAAGCACTGATGCTATGTGAAAAGAAAGCTCTCTTTCAGTGCAGATGGGACATGACTGTGCCTTATGTGAATCTACTGTATATACAGCTGAGGGGAGGACTAGGTGACCTAAGAGATCTTTCTCATCTCTAACCTCGGCAGGAGTTCACGCTATCAGGAACTGCGTATTAACAACCAGATGCAGGATTTTGTGTGGAAACTGCATACTGCTTCCACTGAAAGTTTTTCTCAATTTCTTTCTTGCTGTAAAGGTCAGGGAAAACACTCTGAGCTTTGTCATAACTGACACAACGCAGAAAGGACTGATTACCCTTGGGATTCCTAAAAATATTGCTAACTTGGAGCAGCAGGTGGGAAGGAGGGAAAGCTTGCAGCTCCATCACACTGTGAGCTGGTGGATTTTGTTGCCAGAACTACATCAAGTTGCTGCATTGGCACTAATAACAACGTTGAGGTACCCCATGAGGTAAGCCTGTTCCTTTATAGAGTGCTGTAGATGCTACGGTAATATTAATTAAGGAACAAGACACACATAGAGACAAAAAAAAAAAAAAAAAAAAAAAAGTTTTATTCGTCCTCCAAATAATAACTTAAAGGCAATTCCACATGGCAAAACTGTGAGTAGCAGAGAGCTGGTCTGCAAGCACAGACTATAAAGCTGTTTGGAATAATGTCATATAAGCAATATTGAGAAATTTTGAAGTAATATAAAGACATAGGACAGACAAGAAATACTAACTGGACAAAACGGATCTTCAGTATCATATATTTACAATATTTCCACATGCCTGAACTTCACAGCCCTGTGACATGTTAATAAACTTGATCACTGGGTAACAGCTGTAACATTGTCTGGAAGGTTTTACCCCCCTTCCCTCCAGCACAGCACACTCTGGTAAAACAAGACAGAAAAGAAACTACCCCTCAAAAGCTCTTGTGTGCCTTTATTTCACACTGAATAAACAAGCACAGAACAGCATGCTGCTAAGCTTTTCCTTACCAATTGGTCAAAACATGGATAGTCTCTTGTTTGACGCTCTAATGTGTTGATCAACTGACCCAGAATAACAAAGACAAAGGCTAAGCAGCTCAGACATTACTATACTGGATCAGACCTGAATCAGTTTAGTCTAAAGTCCTGAGCTGGAGGTATGTTTAAGAGCCATATATCACACTTCATCCTTTAGTTTTGTATGAACTAGCTTTCCAATAAGACATCATTTTAAATCCTCCGATTTGTTTCTCTGTATATTCTGTTACTGCTTTGCAAACTGTTGATTGAGGGGCAAAGGGTGGAAATCGTATATCTCTGAGGAATAATTAACTTTTCTGTTGATCCCCTGAGGTATACCAGAAGCCATAAAACCATAAATTATCCCAAGGAGAATTTGTCATAATAGACCTAAATTGATAGCATTAAAAATGTTCATGCATTTGTATTTAAAACTGTCTGTTTTCTTAAGGATTTTGAATTGCCAAACTGAGAAAAAAAAATGTACTTTTTTTTTTTTTTTTTTCATAGTAACACAACACACATTTGCATCACACATTAATAACTGAAAAAAAATAAGGACAGAAAAAACAATCACATAAATCATATATTCTTTTGTCTAAGATATAATTCAGCATCAGGCCTGTATACACCATTAACTACTGTGTTTGCCATTAATACTTCACAAAAATGTGTGAGCATAACACTCCCTCAGGAAGCTGATAAAACACAAAATTTTCTGTAATTTTTTGTACTTTACTTTCCTCTATATATTATGAAAATCATCTATACTATCTACCTTTCCCCGTCTAACAAAAATAAAATAAATTTGCTGTATGACTGAATCTGCAATAATTTCTTTTCACAGATAGTACTGCTTGCTTGAGAAGAGATATGCCATACCTACATCACATTATTCTCCCCCATCAAATATGAAACCATCCACAAATAAGCCTGATTTCCTAATACATTATTCTTCTCTGTTCAGCTTCTCACACAGCACCTGGGGGTACAGCACCTGAATGTCTCTCAGCAGGGCTTGAGCAACATGGCTCATGCCTGTCATGTTCACTCTCTTCCACTCCCCAAGGCAAAAAGTATGCAGTGAATGTTTTGTTTGGGATTTTTTTGTTTGCTTATTTTGTTTTGTTTGTTTTTCTGAATGCAGATAGGTTTATGTTGGGGAAAGCAAGTCAATGAAAAAAATCATGTCTTGTACTTAGCTCTTTGAAAATTTATTTCAATCTAAGGCCATTGACTGCTTTACTTAGCACAGCCACATGCCAAATGAGGCTGCTTGATGCACTCTCATTCCTGCCCACTCTTGTAAATAAATACATTTAATTACATTAACTTCAAGACACTTCTCTAAACATCTGTCCTTTCAACCACAGCAGTTCCCAAAGAAACTCTCAAATTGTGAAAGAAATCGCATCTGTCTCCTGAAATTCCTAAACATACCCCCAGTTTCAGGCATCTAAAACTCTCTCGGCATAAACTGTTTGGATTTATTTCTTCAGGAGAAAGAACGTGACTGCTCTCATCAGGTTCTGTGGTGCCATTCTTAATACAGGTAAATTTTAAAAACAAAAGCATGTTCATTCTAATGAAAAAAGTGTTAATGCTGGAAACACAAAAATAAAATCATAACAATTCTAGATCAAAACAACCAGCTTTATCATTGTTATTACAGCATCATAATTGTTATTACAGCATCTTTACCAAAATGGGGGTGGTGGTGGTCTACCACCTTATTTAGCATGTTGGAACTGCCTTAAAAACTTTTAAATCTCTATTTATTTATTTATAAAGAAGAAAGGCACAATGAGGATTTTGTCTCCCTGCTGGAAGACTGGGAACACTCATGTTCTTTAGTATGCCCTTTTACTTTTAATCCTGTATTTTTCCCATTTTTGTGAAGGTGAGAAGCTCGTACTTTTGAAGCTGGAGCCTGGAAAAGAGAACATCTTCTATATAATCTGACTATAATACTGGCTACATAACCACGTTTCTTTAAGATGTGGAGTGAAATTTACACATGACAACATTTCCTGTTCAGACTATGTAGGCACTGAAAGACAGGTCTGTCTGCTTGTCTTGCAAAGAGGTTGTTGCCAAAGACACCTATCACAGGAAGCCTTTTTAAGCACTTCAGGTTTCATGAGTCAGTCAAAGATAGCAAAAATTAGCTAAGGCCTTAACTCAGTTAACTAAATAAGGAAACTCTCCTTGTAAAACTGACTAATTAGAACATTGGGCCAAGACTAACGTGGAAGAAGGAAAGTGAGAGCTGAATTTTAATTTAAAGACAGTTGTCTGAATATTACAGTGGATAAAAATAAGCCCTGGTTAGGAAAAATTTGTTCACATTTTTACTGAGTATGATTTAACATCGAAGACTAAGCAGGAATGCAATTCATAATGACTAAACCACAGTAAGAATCACTGGAGTATAATTCCAAACTTCCCACAGAAGTTTTTAAGATCTGTGCTTTTATATCCCTTGTGATTTCTTCTAGCAAGCTACTAGAAGAAGACACAAATTTAATGGTTATAATTATCAATAAAAAGAGTATTTGCGCATTTTTTTTTCAACTGGTATAAACCAGAATTAATCCCACTGAACAAAAGAAACCTGTTTCCGTAAGTTCTAAATCCAGAATTGCTTGAGTTTATTAAGTATTGAGATTTTTCATTCATTAAGATTTTATGTTTATACATATACATGAAAACATCTTACAATTAACAAAATTACTGTTATTCTCAGAAATTAGAAAACTAAAAATGTGTTATTTGAGAGAAAATGCAAAGCCTGCAATTCATGTTCTAACTTCAGCAGTTGATCTGAATACATCAAATAAAAGCAGAAGTCAGTTGTGTACAAAGCTGTGTAAATAATCAAAATTATTAAAATATGTGAACTTAATGAGGTTAAGAATGAAAAAAAGTGAAAAGACTTTTAGTTAAAGGAAATATAAAAGCATTACAAGTTGAGTCAAAAAATATGAAATGAGAACACAGGAGCTGCTGATTTATTTTATGG
The DNA here is from genome assembly GCA_011076525.1 of Nettapus auritus. Lineage (NCBI taxonomy): Eukaryota > Metazoa > Chordata > Aves > Anseriformes > Anatidae > Nettapus > Nettapus auritus. Next base: position 17,718,259 of record CM021765.1, on the reverse strand, counting down.
ATGACAGACTGTAAGACCAGAAAGATCCATTGTAACACTATATTCTGACCTCCTGTACAATTACACCCAGAGGAATTCCCTGAATTCATTACTCTACCCATCACATCTATCAGTAGGTATACTGGAACTAGACGATTGTTTTGGAAGCACAAACAGAAAATCTTGAATTTAACATTTTCAAACCACAACTTTGGTGACTTGTCCCAAAGGATAATGACAGTCACTCTTAGAAAAATATTGTTTTTTTTTTTTTTTTCTTTTTTTTCTTTTTTTTTTTTCTTTTTTTAAACTGATGCCAATGCACTAGTTCCTTTAACTCTGTTTTGAAGAGCTAGGACTGGAAGAGGTCTCAGGAAATTTCTTGTTTTCTTAACTCTTAATCAATGTCTTGATTAGTACAAACTGAGCTCCTGGAGACTCATACTACAAGGCATGTTTCTTTCATCACCATCAAGACTGTTCTCTGAACTCTCTCCAATTTTTCCCATATCTTCCTTGAATTGTGAACTGGACATACTAGCCTAATAAAATCTTCCCCCATCCCAAATGTGTAGCAATATATTTTTGCAATATTCACCCAATGGCAGCATTAGTTTTTGTAGGCTGTTGTCCATAAGATTTCCACCTTTATGAGCGTTGTCCATTCTCCACATCTTTTATTTCAGCATATGTACTGGATCTGGCTAAGCTAGAGTTAATTTTCTTCATAGCAGCCCATATGATGCTGTGCTTGAAATTTGTTAGTAAAAGAGTGTTGATAACAAAACAGTGTTTTGGCTCTTGCTAAGCAGTGCTTGCACAGCACCAAGGCTTTCTCAGTCCCTCACTCTGTCCCCACAGTGAGCAGCGTAGGCTGTGTGTGGACAGAAGGCTGGGAGGGTACACAGAAAGGACAGCTGATCCAAATTGACCAAAGGGGTGTTCCATGCAGTATAATGCCATGCTCAGCAATAAAAACTGTGGGAGAGTTTTGAAAGACAGCCGTGCTGAATGGGCATCACTCTGCTTGTAGGAGGTAGTGAGTTTGCATACCTTCCTTTTTTTTTTCATTTTTTTTTTTCCTCTCTCTCTTTTTATTTATTTATTTATTTATTTATTTTTCCTATTTCATTTTCTTAGTAAACTGCCTTTCTCTCAACCCACAAGTTTTTCTTCCTTTTGCTTTTCTCGTCTCCCCCCATCTTGCTGTGGGGATTCAGGGAGCAGTGAATTAGCAGCAGGTAGGTGCTTACTTACTGGCCAGGTTCAATCCACCATGACATATTAAAATACAGAGTTCATTTGGCTACATATACTCTACTTTCTCACAATAGCTCCACAGTGCTCATGGACAGATTCCCTTATCATTCACAGTCCTGTCCTTTGAAACATTGTGGAGAAACTTGATCTGGGTAGTCTTGTCTTAAATCAATGTCTGCTGCATACTTTCTGCATGTACTGGCTTTACATGGCAATGTTTTGGTAGTGGGAGGCTGGAGGGGACAAGCTGCCTCATGTCAGATAAGGACCAGTTTCGTCTGGCTCCAAAAGAACCCACCACTGGCCAGAACCAAGCCAATAAGCAATATTGTTTGCACCTCTATGAGAGTGGATTTAAGAAAAGGGAAAAAAAAAAAATGCTGCAGAACAGCAGCTGGGAGAGAGAGGAGTGAGAAACAGCCCTGTGGAAACCAAGGTTAGTGCAGAAGGAGGTCAGGAGGTGCTCCAGGCACGCAGCAGTTCTCCTGTGGCCTGTGGAGAGGTCCCTGGTAGAGGAGACTGTCCCCCTGCTGCCCATGGGTCCCACACGGAGCCGATCTCCACATTGCAGCCTGTGGAGGAGCTCCTGGTGGAGCAGGTGGATGTGACCTGGAGGAAGCTGCTGCCCATGGAGAGCCCCTGCAGGAGCAGGCCCCAGGCTGGAAATGCAGCCTGTGAAGAGGAGCCCACGCAGGAGCAGTGCCCTGTGGGCAGTTTGCTCCTGATAGATGGACCCTGTGGGACAGACCCATATTGGAGCAGCTCTGTGGGAAGCCCATGGATCAGTTCTGGAAGGATGACATCCTGTGGGAAGAATCCCACGTTGGAGCAGGAACAGGGAGTGGCTGTGAAGGAGCAGTGGAGATGAAGTGCTATAGATTTTCTGCAACCCTCATTCCCCCATTCTCCTGCACCGCTTGGGGGGAGGAGGTAGAAGAGGTTGGACTGGGGGGAAGGTGTTTTTAGTTTATTTTCTTTTTCTCACTTCTCTAGCTTGTAATAGGTAATAAATTTCTTTATGCTCCATGTGCTGAGTCTGTTTGGCCTGTGATGATAACTGTTAGGTGATCTCCCTGTCCTTATCTCAACCCTTGAGCCCTTTTCATTGTATTTTCTCCCCCTTTCTCTTTGTAGAGGGGTAGTGAGAGAGCAGCCGTAGTGTAACTGAGCTGCCCAGATGGGTAAAACCACCACCTTGGATCACCCCATTCTTAGAAGTGGATTCCTAGAGCTGCTTGAGTTCATGGAGACTTAATCCTTCAGTGCAATGCAGCAGATCCCATACCATTATACTTCCAGATCATTCCTCCATGTTCTTGTGACTTCACTTGTAGTTTATCTTTTCACAGTCAGGATGTAGTAAAAATCTTAAGTTGTAGGAGCCGAATATTCTACATCACACCACCTGAGACTCTACAGGAAAAGCACTGCATTTGCAGCCACAGCTAAAGCCACAGCTATGACAAATGTCCATAATGATCAATAAGAATAGCACAACCTCACACCTTCTAGCACTTTGCTTCTACAAATGCTTAGCTTAGCTTCTATAAATGCCAGTGTATACTTGGGTTCTTGCCCTGACGTTGTAGGTTGAGAGCTGGAATGGGGGTTTCCCAGGCAATTCAAATCTGTCTAGCAACCACCCATGTCAGCATGCGTAACAAGGTCATCACAGTATGTTTGCTATTTCCCATGGCATCATCTTGTTCTTTGGCAGCTACAGAAAACAGATGCACATGGTGCCTATACAACCTTTGCTCCTGCTACTGGCAAGCAGAAGCCAGATGGGCCTCCAGTCCAACTTTTGGGCAGCCAGCAGCACTGACCAAAGATGTTACAAGACACAGTAGAAAAAAGCTGATAAATATTGTCCTTATTTGGTTCATATGTTAGATGTCCTGTGGACTCACTGTCTGGTGCTACCCATCTTTGTTTGCCAACAGGCACTGGTAAATCAGGTATTTACAGAGATGGGACAGGTAGAGCTCAAAGTGTGCAGGGAGCTAGCAGATGGGAAAGTTCTGGAAAGCCTGTGGTGAAATCACATCAACAGCACCTTGGGGTGTCTGTGAAAACTGAAAATCTTCCATTGTTATATGCTTTGACTGGGGTCACCTCAAGGGCTTGCAGTAGCAATGAACATAGGTATTTCAGCACCAAGTGTCATCACAGGGATCACATAAAGAAGTGATGTAGCACAGCAAGATGGCTGAAGCCATTATAACTACTGTGGTCACTGAAACTTTTCTACCTCCCTTTAGTTTGAGTATCATCCACCAATACCATGAATGATCATTTTCTTCTGAGTTAAAGACAAAAAAATACAAGGTAGTACAGATTAAAGGATAATTATCCATCAGAAATACAGCCATTTAATGGGATCCTCAATTTACCATTATTTAAAAGGACCTAGTAATTAATCACTTTTTTTTTTTTTTTTTTTTTTTTTTTTTTTTTTTCCACAAGTTATCACGTGGCTTGATAACTTTTAATTTCACAGTGTTTTGGTTTGTCTCCATTATTTGCCCCAAACTGTCATTAGACTGCGAGGCAAAAATAACCAAGCTCAACCTCCACTCTCATGAATTCTTTCTAGCTGTTTCTGGACTTCTGTAATTCTGAGACTTGCTGAACACCATACCGATAACCAGAGAGGAGAGTTCATTGAGTTTATTTGGTAGTTGAGGGGTAGAATTTATTGTGAAAGTCTAATTTTTTTAAGAAAAAAAAAAAAAAAAAAAAAAAAAGTGAAGGCTGCTTGATAATATTAAGTAGCCAAATAGCAGCATTGTTTACATAATTGCAAGAGAAACTATTTTATCTGTCATTCATTGCTGTGACACATGGAAGCAATATAATTCAAAGGCAAACACAAACATAAAAATACCTTCCAGCTCACTTAACAGGTGCCTTTAAATAGGAGATTCTACATAAATAAATAAATAAATAAATAAAATTCTTGTACATAGACTCAAACAGATCAGTCTGTGCAAATTTTCTCAAGCAGTCTCTAAAAATAAACCTTTGATAAAATCTCAGATTACCAACAGGATTTGATTTTATTATTTTACAGTATAATTTTACTTTCAAATTAGGCAACACAGTCCTTTTTAAAACTACTGAAGTAATAATTTATTTCATCATCTGACATCAAAACAAAGCTCTGGAGAAGTTGTTTAAGAAAAGATACATAATCTTTAGTATAGCAGGTTCATACCAGTTTGGAAAACAAACTAACAAGGAAACAAAGAAAAAGGCCAAGACTCGGGATCCTCTGGAGAAAATTCTACTTTTCATTACATATTTACTTGCTTATTTTGTTAAAAATTAAAAATAAAATAAAATAAAATAAGAGTTTAACATAGTCTTAATAATTTGGACTAACCAATGGTATCATTGATCTACTGCATCACTTAGTAAGGGTGTAATATTGATGAAATATTGATATCTATTTAGGTAAAACAGAGAATGTACTACTATGTTTGAGGGAGCTATACTGTTATCAGGTTTTTTCCCCATTGACTGTTGAATACTGTTTACCAGTTATGAATTATACTGGCAGTCCAGCAGTTTCATTCCACTCACAGCTCCTTTTAGAGAATTGAACAGTAAAGTAATATTCTAGAATGCATTTTACCATTTGTCTTTATGGTACTATTATTTTATAGCCACACAGCTTCAGTTACCTTAACTCAAATCAATGCCTTATCTTTTGATCAATTTAGAAATTAAATCAGAGCAAAAAGTGCCATTTGGCTTAGATAATAGCATTGTATGGTCACAGCGTGGCCCCAGGATTCCATGGCCTGCACAGCTTCCACTTCGGTTTTAACTTAAAGGGAGCTTTGATCCAAAAGAGCTCCAAATGTGCTCTGTTCTACCTACTTGAAACAATGCCACAGCTAGTATCAGCAGAGGCTTAACCTAAATTCCTCCCAGTTTAAAGAAATCTGAGTGTCAATACAATACTTTTTATGGGAACTTTTTGCTCTCTGGGGCCCAAATCAACCAGATCCTTGAAGTAGAATTACCTTTGTCTCCCTTGTTTTCTTGAAATAAGCACATCAAATAATACTTGGCTTTCATTCCCTAAAGGTATGTTTTGCTAGAATAATAAAAACCCCAGAACAAAATAACTCTTAAAACACAGAAAAGTCTGAATTGCAGGGCAATACTTGATATGCTTGTAAATAAATATATTCTTGATCACTGTTCTCAGAGTGAACTGTCCTTTCTTCTAGCTCTCATTTTCAGTGTGATAACTTTAGTCAGTTTTTACCTTGACAGGCTGAAGAAGTATGCTAACATGAAGCTCCAAAAGGGAAATGCAAAGTCCTGGGTGTCACCCAGCTGAAAATCTGATTGGTAGAAAAGTACCTGGGGATTCTGATGGGCACAAAGATGAACATGAGCCAGCAATATGCTCTTGAGACATAAAGGACTAATGATATCCTGGGCTGCATTAGGAAGAGGGTTCCCAGGAGGCTGAGGGAGGTAATACTTCCCCTTTGCTCAGCACTGGTGAGGCAACACTTGGATTTCTGTGTTCACTTCTGGGATGCCCCAGTATAACACAGACATGGACTTGCTGGCAAGAGTCAAACAAAGGCACACAAAAATGATGAAGGGACTGAAGGGACCCTTTGAGAAGAGGGTGAGGGAGCTGGGACAGTTCAGGCTGGAGAAGAGGCAGCATCTTATTGCTGTCTGTAAATACCTAAAGGGAAGGTGCAAAGAGGACAGAGGCTTTTTCAGTGTTGCCCCATGACAGGACAAGAGGGAATGGGCACAAACTGTAACACAGAAGGTGCCATCTGAACATCAGGAGGCACTTTATTGTGCAGGTGACTGAGCACTGGATCGGGTTGCCTGTAACCTTGGATATTCAAAAGCTGTCTGGACATGGCCTTGGGAACCAGCTCTGGGTAAGCATGTTTGAGAAGGAGGCTGGACCAGAGGACCTCCAAAAGGCCTTTCTAATCTCAGCCATTCTGTAATCCTGTGATTCTTCAGTTTCCACAAAATCCATATAATGCCCCATAGCAAGGTAAGAGATCAGTACTGCTCCCTTCTAACTAGCATTATTCTTTTTAACAAAATATACAACGTATGTGAACTTATTCTATAAACTAAACAACAAACAGTTCTATTATTAGTCATAAGCATGCTCCCTTGTACCTTCTAACCTTTAATTCACATGATAAGATAACATTTGTTTTTGTATACAGCTCTAGAAAACAGAATTGGTTGGGAGATCTATGCTGTGCAGTGGAGTGCTGCGCTTATGAATATTGACTTTGGCTGACTATTTGCCTAAGAGGCTATTTTAGTCTGCTAGTTTTCTTGCAGATCGTGTTTGGAGTCTGGAGCAGGTGTTTCTTTTTTATTAGTATTATAGATACCCAGACACAGATTTTCTAGAGAAACTTAAAAGCCTGCATGCAGTTCATATATTGGCACTGATTGGCACAGTATGGTTCCTCCTAATCTGATGGGTCACAGAACTCCTAGGTAGGCAGAGGTTTTGTTTCTGTAGGGTAATCATAATTTTCTTTCCTGCTTTCTAGTCTCATTGAAATTACACCACAGATGCCATGGAAGGAGGATAGGTAAACTCTTTTTTTTACCTATTATAGAACTTGCAACCTTGGTTGTTCATTATGTAAAACATATATCTACTAGCCTGTTAATTTTAAACCTATTTCATTTCATTTACACTTTGGCAGTCCTTTACTACCTAACAAGTTTGAAATGGATATGTTCTGCCAGCCATGCCTTAACCTAGGAGTGGAAACAGCAGAACCTTTTCTCTCCATGTTTACACATCAGTAAGACTGATAAAATCATATCATCATTTCTCTGAAATTATGTTATTACATAGCAATAGCATAATTATCATCACTACATAACAATGGCTTAAATTACACTATTAGTAGTCCAATAAACCAACATGTACAGGTTTTCAGTTCTGTATGAGCCAAAGGAAGCCTCACTCCCAGCAGTTGGAAATGCAGAGTTAGTATTTAGTCTTTTGCTCCCAAGGGAAATGTCAACTCTCCTGCCTTAATTCTCTTTGGCACAAAACATTCCCTGGAAATACACCTGGTTCAACTGAGAATGCTACAATTAATACTCAATTCTGCACTAAAATAAGCAGTTCAATTTAAATACTGAACGTTTCATGCATATTTTTTCTATCATTTTTAATTATAATAATACATGCAATTACCAATATGTAGTACTTTTCAGCTTCAGCATCCCGCAGCCAAAATTAGATCATAATAAAATATTTCTTTGGAACTTTTTTTAATTTCAATAAAAGGTTCTCTTTCACTCCTTTTTAATGTGAATGTTCATTTTAAATGCATCCAATTTAAACACTATAGCAGTATGACAGTGCATTACAATAAAACATAAAACTGACAGAATTAATTAATGAACAGTAATTACTGTAATTTACAGCAATTCTGTCTGACAGCATCTAATTACCAACAGAGCTTCCCTGTGACTATGAAGGTAAGCATTTTATTGCTTCTCATTTTTTAATGGGGGAATTGAGGCAGAAATGTTAATTAAGTGCAGAATACTAAAAGTTTGGATGTCGGGAATTTAGGCTGGGTTGTATCTGTGCTTAGATTTATAGCTTTTCTCTTTTTATGGGAATGGCTCCTTACACTCTAGATTCCCCTATTGCTTCAGTAGATTTTCAGAAAGCTAACACTCTGATTGGGAGGGACAAGAACATTTTGCAGATGATAAATTTTGTTAGGATTTTCACTTATTTTAAGGGAAAAAGGCCCAAATATATACATATAGCTACCAGATGTTAGATTAGTTTGGAGGAATTAATTGTCAGTAATTGAAGTATAATAACTTTCAGGCAGTTTTAAAAGTTTTTATACCTCCTCTGGAAAACAAAACAAATCAAAACAACCAACCAACCAAAAAACAATCCTCTTTGCATACTGTTTCCTAAACAAGCTATCACAGGAAACAAGTATGAGGATCTTCAGCATGTTAAACTACATGTGCCATTATTATACAGTAGCCTAACACAGTGCAAATCAACTGCCTTTTTTCCCCATGATGAACCGAAGATGGTTTACCTTCGGTAAACACAAAACCAATTACCTTACAGTAGTTAATGCATTCTCAAGTTAAATCTATCTCATGCCATGAGTTGCTTATGACTCCTGCCTTAAATCTCTTATTTTGTATTGTAATCATGTATCAACAAATGAAACAACCTAAAAATAAACCAGGATGCTTAACTGGATACAGAGGTGGCTATAGAGAAGACCCTTCCTGATCCCATCTACCCAGACATGGATGTTTCCATCATATTCGGGGACAAAATACGCAATCGTATGAGTGCAGGTGAGAATTAAGTTCAAGCAGTTCCTTATAATGCAACCTTTGTGTACCCACTGTTCACATTTAGGAGAAAAAACACAGCATGACATGTTCAGGCTGATGTATTCACTTGTAGTCATCCCATTCCCAACCTATGCCTCTCCCTTAGATTATTAGCTTATCCACAGCCTTCTGGCATGTACTTTCCTTTCCTGTCCCAGCTCATCTTTCTGTCCCAGATATTGTCCCTTTCCCACTACAGTTTTCATATAATACCATGTAATACTATATCTCTATCAACACAACACTTTCTAGTGCTACTTTCTTGACTATTGACAATATGAAGCAAGTATATTAATTACATTGATAGAGGAATTGGTACATGTGCATAGAATTCTGTATACATCTTTGGACACATGTCAAAATATGCTTCTCACATATTTATTCCTGGGGTATGGCCATGTCAGGGATGGAAGGAATTCTGGGAAGGTTTATGTTTCCCCTCTCTACTACTATTACTGTCTTTGACGTTAGATGATCCTGCATCACAGGCCAAGGCTGCAACCATGTTTCTGTTCAGTTCTCTGTTTTCATTAGAGCCACACTTTTATCTTCTCCTTAAAAGTACCAGGATGCAATGAAACAAGAAACAAGTGAGTTATATAAACATGTTGAAAATATAGCGTAGACTTAAATATTCCTGAATTGGAAAATGTATGCCTTTCAAAGCAACACGATATTTCATCATGCTACTCAAATTGAACCCATCCCCTGGAGTTCATTGTTCCTTGGTTTCTGTTAGCACACGAATCTGCTTATTTTAACTAACAACTGGAAAAGATGGACCATCTGGAACAAGACCTGTGAAACTGCACTGAAGTTCTGCACATGCCATTACACCGTCTTAAATTCATACATGTCACAAATGGCAAAACTGCCAGTACTTTTATCTCTGAAAATCACAGCAAATTTATATGCATTGTTAAAACATACAGAAGTACACATATTTTCTCTCTCTTTGCCAAACAGTACAACCTTGCTAAACATTTTTTTTTTTTTTTTTTTTTTTTTCTCAGAAAAGGTTAGGAAGCCAATACAGAAATCTCACTTTATATTTTTCAAGACCTGGGTAACGTATAAATGTATACTATCACCCCTGATTTCTCTCTGACAAAGAAGAGAGAAAACTGAGACAGCATAAACAAGATAGCAGTTTCAATGGTATCTGGGTTTGGGTATAAAAGTCATTTGCCATGCCTTCTCATTTCCTTTGTTACACAATCCATTTACAGTTATAATCAGTGGTAATTATAGGTGACCTTCAGTCTCTCCTGCATCTTCTTTCCCTCTTGAGTTCACAAGCAGATGTTTTACGTACACTTGCTGATATTCAAACATACCTCTAAACCTAGGGAACTGCTGTTATAATTCATACTTTGTGCTATGGTCCTGTATCTGAGCATGTAAACAAAATGATGACATAAAATATCATGAGAATTTGGCATGAAATACTTGCTCACCTGCATGCCCCTTTCATGCAAGCTCTCCCTTAGTAAAGGGATATCCTTGCAGGATATCCTTTTTGTTTGAAAAAATAAAAAATAAAATAAAAAAATAAAACAACAAACAAGTATCCGAGGCCTCTTTTGTAGTATCAGCCACCCAAATGTGAACTGAGTATAAATGGATACAGACGGGACTCTGTAAGCTTTACAATAGCCAGCTCTAGTACCTCTGCCACTATTCCTAGCTTCACTAAGCTGAAGAAGAGCAAAACCTGACTTGAATTTTATTACGTTTGCTTGCAGATACTGTGATCACTGTGGACAAAACAGTCACTTAAAAACATAGGAGTAAAAGCACTTGAAAGTCATAATTTGGCTGCTTACACTTCTCCAGTATAATATTTTGTGAAATGGGGACTTGGTTGTCAGCACTCTAGCTACTGAACTCTGCGTGTTTGATAGGGAAACCCATCAGACATTGCATAAATAAGTTGGTAATAAAAGGAGACACCTTTGAAATGTCTAACAGCTGCTGCAAATTACAGTTTTCCTTGTATCACAAGATTGTTCCACAATTTATCTATGCAGAAGAAGGTCATTCCATTACATGGGGAAATTTGATATTCCAAATTCTAATTTAAATCTGATTAAAAACAAAACAAACAAAATTCAAATGCTGAAATGGTCCAGTAAAAGGGACACATTTATTGGATGTTAAAGCTCTGGAGCAGTTTGTATAAAAGTTCCTGGTTACAAGGTCAGCTCTTGAAAGGCTGTAGACTCAGAAAGACCAGAATTCCTGCATCTAAGAAGTTGGCAATTTGCCGGTATAATTTGTTCACAATATTTTGGCCACATTGGACTGTTTCTGTGACACATTCCTTTTTAACTATTCATAACATTCTAATTAATTATGATTCTATTTTATTATATTTTTTTCCTTCTGTTTTTTTTCTATACATCGCTGAGCTCTTCAGGTTCAATAAACTATGGTTCTACCACTCATGAATCACTCCACAGCTTAAGGATAAAGTAGGCTGCCTGAAACACCATACACCACTTAAACAAAGCAAGCTTTGTAATAAGAAGAAACATATTCCATTAGTCCTGCTGTTCTAACTTATCCAGACAAATTAACAGATTCAGAACCTCTTCTTGGGACAAAATGAGGCCACACAAAATAATAATTTGAATTCACTTGCATTTATATTAGAGTTTCTCTATATCAGCCTGCTAAAAGGTAGTTGCCTTGGAATGCAGTTCATGCAGTCTTGCAGTAGTGTCATGCAGTGGCAGCTGCAAAAGAGCTGCAGTGCAAATAAAAATCAGGATTTGCTTTTTCTCAACATTGCAAAAATCAATTTCAAGTAAAGACTGCCTGTGAAACTAAGAACCTGGAAGCAAAGTACAGAGTTCTAAAGCTTTCTGAAGCAAACACTTTTCCTTTTACCTGCTTTTACTTATTTTTATTTTATAGGTTTTATAAAATAATAAAGTACAAAGCCTCCAAGAATCTTGAGAAAATATATTCCATAGAAATACAAAAAAGCTGCAGAATAAAATACAACATACACACTTCTCAGCAATAACAGAGATTTTTTCCTGTGAGGGGTGGATATAACATGGGTCAGGCCATAGATTTCATCTGGTAGCTGTCAATTCGAGTGAAAACATAAGGAACAAAGGAAAAAAAAAAAAAAAAAAAAAAAAGGCTTACAAGCATCTTACTAAAGCACCGCGCTTCAAACTTGCATCTTAGATGTCATTTCACTGGCATTTTTATCCTCTCTAATCCATCAATATAGAATGGCACATCAAAGCTAGACTCTAATCTTTTAAATTAATATTTAAAAAAGATTGCAAGTGTTTTGGTTTGGCTCCTTGGAAATGCTTTTTTATTTTAACAAATGGAAGGCAGACCTCAAGATACATGTTTATAATTTTAGTGGTATACTGATAACATTGCTATCTTGACTTAACAAAACCAACATTCTGTAATTGCAGTTAGGATTTTATTTCTCTTATTACTTACTGGCTATCAGTAAATTTCCAATAAGGTTTCTCTACATTAAAAACTGCCGCCCGTGAAGTACCAATAGCACTATCCATAAGAAATAATTTTCCTAATTTTTATTCAGTTTGGAGCATTATTAACATTCTTATCTTACAGGATAGAAATATATAACACAAGTGTTCACAAGACAGGCAACAGAAATTTTGCCATTTGCAGATTTTGACTGCTACATAAAATATTTTGAAATGAGGAGGAAATATATATTTGATAGAAAACAATGAATGCAGAGTGTTACAAAGTCCCAGTGTTGCGTTGTGTAGCAAAAAGATTTGGACCTAGAAGAATTCTGCCAAGATTAAAAGTTGAAAACTCCCCAGAGTTATTCAGAGTTATTCAGCTGTGGCAAGATCCTCAGCAGCGCCAAGAGGCTCCCTCTATATAAAAAGTCCAAAAGGGATCCAGAATGTGAAGTGAGATGGTGCCAAGAACCCCATGTTAACCAAATACGCATTTGAGGGGTTTACTACAAACTAGATCTGTCCTGGTTCAACACACTGAACATCCACTCAAAACGGGACCACACTACATGAAATAATGGAACACATCTTACAGTTCGTTTTCATCCAAGTAGAATTTAGCCTGTGAGCTCTAAGACTGTTCTGCAATATAAACTAAAGCGTGATAAACGTGGATGACTGGGAGGTTTGCTATGAAAATACTTTAGTCCACCATGGATCACATCTGTGCCTCTTCTGGTCACAAAAACCTGAAGCTTATCTTGTTCCTATGATCTCTGTTTCTGTTCAATGACAGGAAGAATGATCCATGGAAGATGTAAGGTTCTTCTCTTTATTTCCAGAACTGTTTGTGCCTTTCTAGAACCACTGAAAGACTAAAATATACCTTCCTAGTCCAGTGGATGAGATTTACAAACCTCCTCTCTGTCTACACCCCTTCTTGCATTTATGACTGTACAGTGGATGATCTTCAGAGGATACAAACAGTATATGTTTTAACCATACACCATAATGATCTAGAAACTAATGAATATTGCCTCCTCTTCTGATGCTGATTCAAAACTTAACTGGCTGAAGCAGATTCCAGCTTTGCCCCACTTCTTAGATTAGCACTCCAACTACTATTATGTGAAAGGCAGGTAAACACTCCTGATACTTCCTGAAGATCTTCAAAGTCTCTCTGGTGGCTTTAGAAAGAACATGTTTATTTTACAAGAACTGACTGCAGAGGATTGATTTAGTTACTCTGGTTTCCATCTCTGATGGTTGGTAATTGAAACACAGTGTGATATATAGAAAGCTATGTCATGGTTTCACCCTGATGGGCAAAACTCCACCATATTGCTCTCTCACTCCCCATCCTCAAAGGAAAAAGAGGGAGAAAATACAATTAAAAGGGCTTAAGGGCTGAGATAAGGACATAGAGGTCACTCAGCAATTACCGTCATGGGCAAAACAGACTCAGCCTAGCAAGATTAGTATAATTTATTGTCTATTACTGACAGACTAGAGGAATGAGAAATTAAAGCAAACTAAAAATACCTTCTTCCCCATCTAGCCTTTTTTATCTCCTCCCCCAGGTAGCACAGGGGAATGGATAAAGGGGGTTGTAGTTAGTCCATAATGCTTTGTCACCTGCCACTCCTTCATCTTCACTCTCCTGCTCCAAAGTGGGCTCCCTCCCACAGGATGCCATCCTTCCCAAACTGATCCTGTGTGGGCTTCCCACAGGCAGCAGCTCTTCAAGAACTGCTCCCACATGGCTCTGTACCACAGGGTCCATCCATCAGGAACAAACTGCTCCAGCACGGATTCCCCACGGGAAGCAGCTCCCCCCAGACCCCCTGCTCCTGTGTGGGCTCCTCTCCATGGGCTGCAGCTCTGGCCTGGGGCCTGCTCTGGCGGGAGCTCTCCATGGGCCGCAGCCTCCTCCAGGCCACATCCACCTGCTCCACCAGGGGCTCCTCCATGGGCTGCAGCGTGGAGATCTGCTCCATGTGGGACCCATGGGCTGCAGGGGGACAGCCTGCTCCACCAGGGGCCTCTCCACAGAATCACAGAATCACAGAATCACAGAATTTCTAGGTTGGAAGAGACCTCAAGATCATTGAGTCCAACCTCTGACCTAACACTAACAGTCCCCACTAAACCATATCCCTAAGCTCTACATCTAAACGTCTTTTAAAGACCTCCAGGGTTGGTGACTCCACCACTTCCCTGGGTAGCGCGTTCCAATGTCTAACAACCCTTTCGGTAAAGAAGTTCTTCCTAAGATCCAACCTAAAATTCCCCTGGCGCAACTTAAGCCCATTCCCCCTCGTCCTGTCACCAGGCACGTGGGAGAACAGACCAACCCCCACCTCGCTACAGCCTCCTTTGAGGTACCTGTAGAGAGCGATAAGGTCACCCCTGAGCCTCCTTTTCACCAGGCTGAACAATCCCAGCTCCCTCAGCCGCTCCTCGTAGGACTTGTTCTCCAGGCCCCTCACCAGCTTCGTCGCTCTTCTCTGGACTCGCTCAAGCACCTCGATGTCCTTCTTGTAGCGAGGGGCCCAAAACTGAACACAGTATTCGAGGTGCGGCCTCACCAGAGCCGAGTACAGGGGGACGATCACCTCCCTAGCCCTGCTGGTCACACTGTTTCTTATACAGGCCAGGATGCTGTTGGCCTTCATGGCCACCTGAGCACACTGCTGGCTCATATTCAGCCGACTATCAACCATCACTCCCAGGTCCTTCTCTGACAGGCAGCTCTCCAACCACTCATCTCCCAGCCTGTAGCTCTGCTTGGGGTTATTGCGTCCCAGGTGGAGGACCCGGCACTTGGCCTTGTTGAACTTCATGCAGTTGACCTCAGCCCATCGGTGCAGCCTATCCAGATCCTCCTGCAGGCCGCAGATCAATTTCTGTTCTGTGTCTGGAGCACCTCCTGCCCTCCTTCTGCACTGACCTTGGTGTCTGCAGGGGTGGTTCTCATTCCTCACTCTCCCAGTTGCTGTTACACAGCAGGTGTTTTTTTTTTTTTTTTTTTCCCTTTCCTAAACCTGCCCTCCCAGAGGCACAACCAGCATCTCTCACTGGCTTGGCTCTGGGGAGCAGCAGGTCCCTTTTGGAGCCATCTGAAACTAGCTCTTAACTGACATGGGGCAGCTGCTGGGCTCTTCTCCATTCCTGAGACCGAACTGTTGTTACCAAACCCTTGCCACATAAACCCAACACAAGGTAGGCAACATATACATATACATATACATACATATATATATATATATATATACATAGAAAGAATTGTCAGGTGATATTCTTTTCATTAAAGATAACATTTTTTTTTATTTCTCTGGAAAAAAAAATAATCAAAGAAGGTCTGGGGAAAGGTTCAATAAAAACAAGACAGGTATGAGACTGAGAAAAGTCACGGTCTTAGTAAGAATCCAATTTAAAATCTTATAAATTCAATCTTCACCTGGTCCTTGATTTCTTCATGATATAACTTTGTGTTTTATAATAAACCAACTTTAGCTTTCATTTATATGACATAGTCTTAGATCTATGCATATTTTGAAGACTTTGGATTCATCCTGTTGCACAATATGCACCCTCTTTTTATTCAGGGAAAATTCCTGAGTAAGAAAGGTTGAGGAAGAATCACTTGTTCTTATTGTATATCTGGTGAATGTTAATAGCTCTAAATCAGCAGTCATGATTTATTTATTTTCTACTCTTGGCTCATTAGTTGCATCCATATCTTCTCCCAGAAAAAGTCCCCTAAAATGTTTTCTAATTTGTTGGTATATTTTCACCACTAGCTGTGAAGGAAAAGGAGAGCTCTTCCTACCTGCAATTGAGTGCTACATCAGCTTGTCTTAGCAAATGGCCAAAAATAAATCAATTGTATTTTGCACTACCTAAAGAGAAAAATCATTCTAATCAAAGTGGTGATTTACCAGACTACAAGCTAGTGAGTGTTTTTTTTTGTTTGTTTGTTTTTGTTTTATTAGACTTGCTAAAAAAGATTTCGTTCTTGTAATCTTCATTCATTGTGTGATAGAAACCTATGCAATACTAGAATAAATAAATAAATAACAACACAGTCCTTACAATGTTTAACTAAACCAGAATACTACCTATTGGTGTTATAAGCCTTCTAATCAAAGTAATAACTTAGGAGAAAAAACAAAAACAAGCAAAAAAAATATCATGTTTATCATGTTCCTTTCACAGACACATTCATCAGCTTTCTGTTGTTGTTGTTTGTTTCTCATTTAAGAATTAAATAAAAGAAATAGGGACAGATGTCTTAAATATTCTGAAATATTTTCACCTATGAAAGTCACAATGTTTCAATATTTACATTAGCATTTAATTTAAGTAAAAATAGTGAGAGATTTTCAGTAGAAATTTACACAACAGTAAGGTCATTGCAAGGTAGACCATGCTTTCCTATTGGGAACAAGTTTATGAATAAGATGGGTATTACATTGTGACTTATATTGTTGGATTATGATTTGATTATGCTTGATTACAATATATAAAATTTGCTATCAACAGCTGATTTTTATTTTTTTTCCTCAATTTTGTAATGTGTTTATTTGCTGCTTGATTCTACTTGCAACAGCTTAAAGAACGACTAAGATTATGTCATATTAAGGGTAAACAACTCATACAGCCTCAATAGTTTTTCAAAGATAATTTACTAGAAAGTTTGAAGAATGCGTCTGTATAGAACTAAGGTCACTGGCTAATTTATGTTCCTTTGCATACTTTGTATACCAGACATACTTTTATCTGCAAAGGAAGTTATTGTAGGGTAGATAATATACAAATTTACAAAGGCATTTACTAATCACCTTATTTTTTTTCGTGATGGTTATTTATTACAAAAATATTCTAATTCATAATTACCAATTTTTAATTAAATGATAATAAGGTCATAATGATATGCCAATTTTATTAATGCTATTAGAATACATCAAAAACATAGTTTAATTCTTGTTTTCAAGACTTTATGAATATTTTAAGAAGCAGGGAGCAAACATATTCTTCATGCATTTTTTTTCGATTTTTGATAATGCATCTAATACCTTTAAAGACAATGACAAAAGGCCACTTTACATAAATGGGCAGTGGATTTTACCCAGAAAGTAAAAAATGAACACTCTCTTAAAATTTCACATTTAAAATGAGAATAACTGCTCTCTGATACCTTTGATATGAAAGTGTGATATTGTTACTAGATGCAACAAACTCCAAGTTCAAGCTATTACATCATCTGGGCAATGTATCCTTAAAAATAAAAGCAAAACCAATTCAGGACTCTGAAACTATAAGCATTAAAAGAAAAAAAAAAAAAATCAAAGAAACAGCAATAACATGAAAACCTAATGGGTCATATTCCCTGGAAATACAACTCTAGGGTTGTTTTTTCAGAAGAGAATTTAGCCCATTTCTTTGTATTTCATGACCTCCATTGAAATATGATAGCTCTGACAAAAAAGTGAAAAAAATATGTCTCTAATACTACGCAAACAACAATAACAAGGAGATTTTAAACTGCTTATGTACAAGTAACAGCCATTTCCCCTTGGGCTTCCGTCCTACAAACACTTATCTTAATATACATTGGTAGTTTCAACAACTTTAGTGAGATCACACATCTTCCAAACCAAAGATTTAAATCTTGCCTATGCCAGGAGAGGTTTTTGATAATAACTATATTGGTATATTTAAACCAATCAATCTTTTAAACAGTAGCACTATTATAGCAAGCTTTTGTCCATCTAGCATATGAACTGGAGATCAGTGCAAGGTAGGGGCTCCTACTGCCATCAGTTATATCAGTAAAAAATAGACATGCACTTTGTCAGTAGTATCAGCTGAAAATAGCAACTGTATCCCTAGCTAACTCAATTATGATGGAAAATCATAAGTACAAAAACTTTACTTTTAAAAGCAAAATTAATAACAGTGAGTCAGCTGAATAATTCTGGCATCTAACTATAATACTGAAGAAACCACTAATAGTTTAAGAACAGATAACTGAGTAAACTGAGTAAGTGAAGATCCAGCAGCAGGAGGCTTCTGCAGTAGAAACAGCATTAGTCTCAGTGATAATCTAGACGTTCCATCCCCATACTAAACCCTTTATCTGATTATAGAACTCAGAAAGATAAGAAATATGAGGAGTTCTTCAAACAGCAAAGTAAAATTTTAAGTAATTGGTAAATCCACCCAGTGTTGAACTAACATATACACATGGGATATATTTCAAATATACCTTCATATCTTTACTTTAAAAAGGTAAACATCAGCCTGTGCTAGCCTCCTCTCAAGCTTTCCCCCCTCACTGCGAAATTCTATCTGAGATGGTATCTGAGAATATCTGAACTATCTCAGAATGAGAAGACATTCTGACTGGACAACTAATTTCCTCTCCCTTCAAAAAAAAAACTGCAAATTTGTTTATGTTCTGTTTTTTTTTTTTTTTTTTTTTTTTTTTTTTTTTTTTGTGGTGGTGTTAGAAAAAGGATTTTCTAATTGGTCCAGAAAAAAATGCTCTGTATAGTAGGCAAATTTAAATAATTCAAATTATAATGACCCAAAGTAAGAGCTCTAAATGTTTATGAAGTTTTCCATAATCTACTATTTTGATAAAATACTTTATTATAACACCTAAAGCAAAAATATTCTACCTGAAGATTTCCATTATGCATAATGTCCATGGTTGATTGTGTCTAGAATGTTTTAAAATATCATTTCCAGTGTATCTAAGAGTAAAGGGGAAAAGAAAAAAATGGCATCATCTGTATTAAGAAAGAAAAATATCCATTTGTTTCATGACTTATGACTATGTCCAAAATGTTCAGTGTGTATAAAAAATAAGCAAACAAGAAACCACACACACATACACACACAAGCTCAAAAAAAATATTGTTTTTATTAAGTGATTTAAAGCATTTGGCCAGTAAACTCTCTGAAGATACACTCGTTACTAAACTCATTCAATTTCTCCATGTCTTCCCTGCATGGTAATGATCTCTGAGCGCAGCCCTTTCAAGGACCTAGACTGCAGCCCCATTCCAAAGAATTATTTTTCTCACAATTTGCTGCTCCTATTACAGCAATCTGAAAGAGAAAACTGGAACAAGGCAGCATATAAAAGATTCTGATAGGAAACAAGAATCAGGTGGAACTGCAACCACAGCAAGATACTGCTTTATGAAACTCAAGCATCCTTCCAGTGGCAGTTAATGTGAAACACCAGCAAAATGTCTCTTGTGGTAGTTCATAATAACCTAAAACTGTCACCAGTCACTCTGTTAACTGAAACAGTGGGAAAGCTTGATTAAATGATTTGCAGTATCTAGGAACCTTGTTGCACTAGCAGGAAGATCACCCAGTATGCTTTTTTTTTCTACTATCTTTGCCCTGAGGCTAATCTTCTTCCCTCCCACCCCAGAAATCTCTTGGTTTTCAGTCTCCTAATATAGAAAAAAAACAACAACTGTGGCATAGGCTGTATTGGTTCTTCCATCCTTTTTAACTCATGCAGAGACCATGGTCCATTTTTGACAGCAAGTAGTGAAGTAGTACTGTGGAAAAGGTAATGCACAATAAAAGCCATCACTTGAATGACACCCATGCTATATTTCCTGATGTTAGAATCACAAAATGGTTGAGATTGTAAGGGACCTCTAGAGAGTATCTAGTCCAACCTCCCTGTTCAAAAATGGTGCCTTAGAGCACATTACCCAGGATTGTGTCCAAATAGTTGAGTATCTCCAGTGAAGGACACTCCACAATCTATTTCAGCAACCTGTTCCAGTCCTCAGTCACCTTCATAGTAAGGAAGTTTTTCCTCAACTTCAGACAGAACTTCCTGTGTTTCAGTTTGTGCCTGTCACCTCTCATCGTATTGCTCGGCACTACTGGCAAGGGTATAGCCCCATCCTCTTAACTTCATCCTCTCCTTTCAGAAGCTTATACATATTGATCAGTTCCTCCCTGAGCCTTCTTTTCTCCAGTCTGAACAGGCCCAGATCCCCTCTGCCTTTCTTCATATGACAGATGCTCCAGTCCCTTAATCATTTTAGTAGCCCTCTGCTGGACTCTCTCCAGGTGTTCCATGTCACTCTGGTACTGGGAAACCCAGAACAGGGCACAGTACTCCAGGTAAGGCCTCACCAGGGCTGAGTAGATGGGAGGATCACCTCCCTCAACCTACTTGCAATGCTCTTCCTCTTCCTGTTTTAAATTTCAATAGCAAAATAGCGATTGTGGACAATGGCACTCAGAAATGAGGGAAAGATCTGTCTCAATGAGTGTACATGCCAGAGGATTCAGGCAGGTTATTTCCAATACATTGGAAAGATACACCAACATCATGACTAATATGAACTCTCCATCCCACTGAATTAGCAGCTACTCCTAGAGAGCAGCTTACCTGCAGTTGCACACAACTGCAAGTCTTATAGACAATGAGGGTGGTATTAAGACAATAATAACCCTTATTGTCTTGGTAGTGGAAGCTGAATGATTATTACAGAGCAACATGAACAGGACCTTAAGTAAAAGATAAGTAGAGCTGCTTTTCCCAGAGACCTTTCTGTTAGAACATTAGTGCATGAATATACTTCTGGTGTGACAGGCTTTTTCTCTTCCCATGCCCTGCGCAAATCACAGAAGTGTGAAGTTAAAAATAGGGGCAAGCTTTGGAATCAGATGCAGGGGACTTGGAGAGAACCATTGAAGATGTACATGGAGAGAAGCAAGTGATAAAAAGTAAGAGGGGAGGATAGCCATAAAAATATCCAGCTCCTTGATGTACCAGAGGAGGAAGTATCCTGGGAACCATCAAAGAGAGAATAACGATCTGCCCATTTTCAGTTCTCCATATCTGCTAGGTGAGTCTCATTCAAATCAAAATCCATCTTCATACTATGGGCCTTTTGCATACAAAACTGAAGAAGTTTGACTTACATTAAATAAATAACTTTTGTAACAAGAGGTCTAGTTCTTTTTAGCTCTACCAAATCCTCTGCAAAAACAAAAGTGCTTTGCTTTCACACACTATGAAGTCTGTGATTAAAATTACTTGGCTGTTGGGTGAATTGACAACCTAGCCTGAGAACAAAATATGAATATATAAATGTACCCATCAAAAAAGGTAGAACTCATGCATTGTGATGAATGCTCAGTAAGACATAGTGCCTACACGCCCACATGTAAATATGGAGGGGTAGTAGTTATTAGCCTAGTTTCTGAATCTTAATACATGTGAAATGTCACAGAATCACAGAATCACAGAATTTCTAGGTTGGAAGAGACCTCAAGATCATCGAGTCCAACCTCTGACCTAACACTAACAGTCCCCACTAAACCATATCCCTAAGCTCTACATCTAAACGTCTTTTAAAGACCTCCAGGGATGGGGACTCCACCACTTCCCTGGGCAGCCCGTTCCAATGTCTAACAACCCTTTCGGTAAAGAAGTTCTTCCTAAGATCCAACCTAAAATTCCCCTGGCGCAACTTAAGCCCATTCCCCCTCGTCCTGTCACCAGGCACGTGGGAGAACAGACCAACCCCCACCTCGCTACAGCCTCCTTTGAGGTACCTGTAGAGAGCGATAAGGTCACCCCTGAGCCTCCTTTTCTCCAGGCTGAACAATCCCAGCTCCCTCAGCCGCTCCTCGTAGAGGAGCCCAGATCCAGAGCCCATTGTAATCAATGGAAAAATATGTGTAATTGTGTGTTGACTTCAATCAGGTGATTAATTCTTCCTTATATTTATCTGAGCTGTATGGTTTTGTCCATAATCTCAGGGAAGCAACAAACTTTTTCAGTGGATGGAATGCGATGATGCAGCTATTGTGAACCATGACTATTGCTATACTGTTTCAGAGGAAGAGAAAACTAGGGCATGTTCTGTGAATCCTAACACTATGTCACAATGTGGTAATGAAACAGCACAGTAAGACTCTGCTGCTGTGAATAAAGAAGGGAAGACTATTCTCACACTGAGGTGAGCAGAGCATAGTCTTTTTTTTCCAAAATGCAGTTTGCTTCACAATGAATCCCATACTCACTTCTCATTATATCTTGTTATCACTTAAGGCCTTGACCAAAGACAGACAGAAATCTGATATTAGTAATGGGAATCCTTTCAGGTGTTGAATACTCATCAGTGAGGCAGAAAAAAAAAAAAAAAAAAAAAAAACAACAACAAAAAAAAAAACTGTTAGTCAGTCTAGAGGAAATAAGAAATACCCATTTGTACAAGATTTGCAGCAATGGTTCAGATCCCACAAACGAGGAGGCACTATGACAAAGCAGCATATTCTGACACCTAATTTCTCCATGCACATTCTGTGAATCCAGTCTTAGCTGATGAAGTGAATTCTGTTTCTAAACCATGCCAGCTTTCCTGATTCCTAGATTACAATGGCCATTTACAGTTAGAATCACTTTGCCTGAAACCAGCTACAAGGGTGGTCTGCAAAATAGTCAATGCTTTCTAGAAATTATTTAACTAAAAAAGTAGATTAATTTAGATAGGCCTAATGTTGAGTCTTTTGCCATAAGGTACCCTGTGCTAGTGTCACGCTGCATCCAAAGTTAAAGCAATTACCTGTGTTTTTTAAGGAGACTGTTTTTAAACAGTAAGGAAAAGGAAATGAACTGTGCACTGCTTTAGATATATCAATTGTTTTTGTTTTTGTTTTTTTAATGCAAATTGCATTACTTTTATATACACAGATGTAAATTATTAGTATAACAATTGAATCCTTACAGTCTCTTTGTAAGAGATAAGAATGTTTCATAATTCTTATGCCATCAGATCTGAATCTGCATAAACACATACTTAAGCTAGAGCAGCTTCTCAGGCAATTGTTTTTCACCAGGATTTTATGCATAGCATAAAATGTTTCATATTATAAAATCAGATGATAATCCTAAACTAGTCTTGATCAACTTCTCATTTCACTGATATGTGAGAAGATTTAACAGTGAACACTTGTCCAGATTGGGAATAATTTTAAATAAATAAATCTGTAATTAACTGAAAGAACTAATTTATACAGGCAGCTATGATCCATTTTTTGTTTGTTTGTTTGTTTTTGACAAACTGTTTCTTTCTTTATTTTATTTTTTAATCACTTACTCTAGAATACAAATATTGCTACTTCTCACTTGATATGTGTAGAAAATGAAGAATTTTCAGAATATTTACATTGGCAACATCTACAACAAGAACTGCATATGCAAATGACTAATTTTCAACATGAACTGGATGACTGTACAAGCAAATTCCTACTTTCCCATGGTAAACATACTACTTAGTTGGGAAAATCAGTCCAGTAGACATACAAAGTTTTTAGATTATATATTTTAAAACTGAGCCAAATAAAATTGGATCCTTGAACAGAATCAAGTAATGGTGTTGAAGTCCTTACTATAATCAGTGGATATTTTGTAGAATCACAGAATAGTTTGTATAAGAAGGGACCTTAAATGTCATCTAGATCCAACACCCCTGCCATAGGCAGGGACACCTCCCACTAGACCAGATTGCTCAAAGCCCCATCCAGTCTAAAATTGAACACTTCCAGGGATGGGGCATCCACAGCTTCTCTGGGTAACCTGTGCCAGTGCCTCACCACCCTCATTGTAAGGATTTTTTTCCCTATATCTAATCTAAATCTACCCTCTTTTAGTTTAAAGTCATTACTCCTTGCCCTATCACTGTACTCCCTGACAAAGAGTCCCTCCCCAGCTTTCCTGTAACCCCCTTTAGGGCCTCTACAGGATATATAAAGTCTCTGCTATAAAGTCTCCTCAGAGCCTTCTCTTCTCCAGGCTGAACAACCTCAACTCCCTCAGCCTTTCTCCATGGGAGAGGTAGTCCAGCCCCTTGATCATCTTTTGGCCCTCCTCCAGACTCATTCTAATACTTCCATGTCCTTCTTGTGGTGGGGGCCCTGGCAGAGCTGGACGAAGTACTCTAGGTGGGTCTCATAAGAGCAGAGTAGAGAAGGAGACTCATCTCCCTTGACCTGCTGTCCGTGCTTCTTTTGATGCAGACTGGTATATGGTTGGCTTTCTGGACTACAAGTGCACATTGCTAGCTAATGTTGAGCTTCTTGTCAACCAACACCCCTAAGTCCTTCTCCTCAGGGCTGCTTTCAATCCACTCTCTGCCCAGCCTGTATTGGTGCCTGCACCAGGCCAGATGCAGGACCTTGCATGTGGCCTTGTTGAACTTCATGAGGTTCACCCAAGCCCACCTCTCAAGTATGTCCAGGTCCCTCAGGATGGCACCTCTTCCCTCCAGTGTGTCAACTGCACCACATAGCTTGTTGTCCTCAGCAAACTTGGTGAGGGTGCACTTGATTTCACTGCCCATGTCACTGACAAAGATGTTAAACAGCACTGGTCCCAGTACTGACTGCAGAAGGAACACCATTCATTACTGACCTCCACTTGGACATGGAGCCATTGACCACAATTCTTTGAGTGCAACCATCCAGTCCATTCCTCTAACCACAGAGTGGTCCCTTTGTCAAATTCATGGCTCTTCAATTTTCAGACAAGGGTATCATGTGGAACAGTGTCAAATGCTTTGCACAGCTCCGGGTAGATGATGTCAGTTGCTCCTCCCCTATCCACCAATGCTATAACCCCATCATAGAAGGCCACTGGATTTGTCAGTTATGATCTGCCCTAAGTGCAGCCAAGTTGGCTGTCACCAATTATCTTTTTATTTTCCATGTGCCTTAGCATAGTTTCCAGGAGGATCTGATCTATGATCTTGCTGGGCACAGAGTTAAGACTGACTGGCCAGTAGTCCCCTGGGTCTTCCTTTTCCCCTTTTTAAATACTGGGGCTTACGTTGCCCCTCTTCCAGTCAGAGGGAACTTCACTGGACTGCCATGACTTCTCAAATATGATGGATAGTGGCTTAACTTCATCCACCAGTTCTCTCAGGACCCACAGATGTATCTCATCAGGCCCCATTTAGTCAACTGAGCCAGGTAATTCAAGGCAGTTCATCTCACACTAAAGTAGACACCTAATATTAGGTAAACTGAATTTCTCCATGCTCTCTATTGACTAGAGTGGGTTTGCTTCATTTTTCACTCACAGGTATCCTGCACCTACGTGGTATAGAAAGCTCTGCCCATCTTCCCTCTGATGCTCCAGAAGGGTATGTCTTGCAGGTTTTACCTCATATACACTGGTCAACGTTATGCCAAACTCAATATTTCAAACACTCAGGCCCCAAATGGCAAGAAATGCCCACAGCTGGGCAATCTGGATGTTAAGACTGTGAAATAAGTCAAGGTTATAAAAGTAATTCATGCCTTGGGAAAAAAAATAAATAAATATGGTGGGCAGGGAGAAGGGTTGTGTTTGTTACAAAGATTCATACATGGTATTTGGTGAATTAGAAAGCACTAGTATTTTCTCTTTTTTCTTTAAATCTTCAGCACTGCATGCTGAAAGTGACCTACATCACTCTCCATACAGTACATCAAATAATCCATTATTTAACAAATCAGTGAAGCACCTCTACTAAATTAAAGGAACCTATAGCTTTAATCCCACTTCAATTAACTTCATTCTTCTCAGAAAGTAGACCTTAATTTATATCAATTTGCAGTAATCTTTACAAGAAAATGCTACTTCACTTACACATGCTGTTTGACAGCAAAATGAATTTCTCAGGCATGTGGATACCCTATGATAGTTCCAATAAAAATTGCCCCTAGTAACAATGAGGAATCTGAACACCTTCTGTCTGCTTAAATGATTTCTTTGGTTAGACAGATGACGAGGTTTAATGATGTATGTTGTGAATTCTCTCCACTAACAAATACAAGTAACACTTTGATCAGTGGAAAGACCTCAAGGACATTTGGTACAGACATTTAAAGTTTCCTTTACATCTCTGGACAGGAGTTTTGTTATTGTATTCAGATATACAATTATAGATCTCGGTAAAGGACAAATTGAGTTAAATATTTTTGAAGGACAGTAAACCATCATGTTATTTTTTGTCAATAGGGAAGCCAAGGAAAAGAGTCTTTCAGGACAGTCTTTTGTAAGTGGGGCAATCTAAACTTAATCAGTTAATTACATGATTAGGCACTATACTTGATTTAGGTGGCCCAATTTTGTTGAGTTCCTATACTTCTTAAGTCAAACGGAACACCTAGAACAGAAAGGACTGAACCGACTTACTCCAAAAAAAATACCTGTCTGAAGACTGAGGAAGTACCTGCAGCCTAGGTGATGAGGGTTCAAAATATTGCTTCTCATCTAGTAGAACAAGGTTACAAAATGTATGTTAGACCACCAGTGTAGGACTAAAGTAACCACAGGCTCTGACATATTATGCAGGTGAAGGAATGGGTGCTTATTTTAAAAAATTCAGTACTAACACCTTAATTGTAATAAAACAAACAAACAAACAAAACAAAACAAAACAAAACAACAACAACAAAAAAAAAAAACAAAACAAAACAAAACAAAAAAAAAACAAGGTCCCCAACCATAAGCAGAACTGGACACTTCACTCCCATCCATGTTTATGCAGAGTTAGAGTTTACGGAAACTGCAGACCAAATTTGGATATCTAAGCCAAGACTTGAATTCAGTTGCTCACTCTCTATTGGGCATACGTGGTGAGGGTTTGGTAGCAGGGGACTGATGTGTTGGCCTCTGTGAGAAGAGCCCAGAAGCTGTCCCATATCAGATCACAATCAGTCCCAGACAGCTCAGTTCCAGCCAGCTCCAAAAAGGACCTGCTGCTGCCCAGAGCCGAGCCAATGAGAGAGGGTGATTGGGCTTCTGTGAGAGCAGATTTAAGAAAGGGAAAAAAAAAAAAAAAAAAAAAAAAAACCAACAACAACAAAAAAAACAATAACCAAACCAAACCAACCAACCAACCAACCAACCAAAAAACCACACAAACACACACACACACACAAAACAACAACAACAACAAACTGTGCAACAGAAGCTGGGAGAGTGAGGAATGAGAACCACCCCTGCAGACACCAAGGTCAGTGCAGAAGGAGGGCAGGAGGTGCTCCAGACACAGAACAGAAGTTCATCTGCGGCCTGTGGAGAGGCCCCTGGTGGAGCAGGCTGTCCCCCTGCAGCCCATGGGTCCCACATGGAGCAGATCTCCACGCTGCAGCCCATGGAAGAGCCCCTGGTGGAGCAGGTGGATGTGGCCTGGAGGAGGCTGCAGCCCATGGACAGCCTGCACAGCAGCAGGCCCTGGGCTGGAGCTGCAGCCGGTGGAGAGGAGCCCAAACAGGAGCAGGAGGTATGGGGGGAGCTGCTGCCCGTGCGGGACCCAGGTTGGAACAGTTTGTTCCTGATGGATGGACCCTGTGGTACGGAGCCATGTTATAATTTTGCAGTAAAGTTTTATTTACACATGACCTTTTACTGTTTTGTGGTCAGTTAATTGAAAAATGGATATCTGACTTAAGTTCAGATAAAACATTACTAGAACAAAATTGACTTCTTCAAATAAATCCCTCTATTTTATATAGCTTAGAAAGAGATATCTAATTGGGTCTGTATCAATTCAAGAAATAACATTTCATGGCATTCCTAATTTGTTCTTTGGACATTGATTATCTTAGCTTTAAGATAAATTTGTGAGCTACTTAGGCCCCATAATACCATCACAAAAGTGATGATGTTTTATCAAGTCCATAAATGACAACAACACAACCAGTCTTCATTGATATCAAAACATCTGGGTAAAAGCCACCTTTAAAAAGAAGATGAAAAATGGAAAAACAAAACAAAACAAAACAATAACAAATAAACACAAACACAAGAAGGTAGCACATTTTTTTTGGCTGTGCGGTTTTCATGTGCAAAGCCCACTCTGTGGCTCAATTGTGTTGGCAGCTAAAGCAGACATGCACCCAATTATAGCTTTGCTGAGGACAAAAGGAGGGGGGAAAGCACCATGTGTTTAAAATTAGAAACTCTTCTCAAAGCTGATGATTACAGTTAAATATAAATGAGGGAATCCAGCCCATGACTGTCAAACAGAAACAGCTCTACAGCCCTAAGGGCATTTCTTAAAATCTTATGAGTTCTAGCCTTCTGAACTAGATTAGTCAGGCATCCCACAATCATATAGGGAAAAAAACAAACAAAAAACAAACAAACAAACAAACAAAAAAACCAAAACAAAACAAAAAAGCACTTAATAAGAGTTAAGATATTTGACCCAAAAGATTTGATATAATATTCTTTATATACTATAAAATTATCTTGCTTGACTTCATCACAAGTCCCTGAAGAGTTATTGCACAGTCACTGCTGCTCTGTTTTGTTAACTGACCATTTTTTCCTTAAATGAACCTTGCTTAAGCTGCCTACTCATTTCAGCTTTCATAAAGGTCACTCATGATTTTGAAAGCGTGGATGAAATACAAAAATACTGGTATTCTTTGTGTGACTTTTATGATTTACTCATTTCCCTGTTTGCTTGTTCTTTTCATTCTCTTTACTCCCCCTCTTTTCCCTTTTGGCTCATACTCATTTTGTGCATGGACGCCTGAAGAGAAAAAAAAAAAAAGCCTCATAGATGCTTTTTCTCTTGCTAACAAGTTAATGAAGAAATAATAGTCCCGGATGAAGCTATATTAGAAGCATACAGTCTATTTGTTTATCTGTCATATGCAAGCAGCCTTTTTCCTAATCAGCAATAAGGTATCTATCTAGAAATTCTACAAATTATACTTTTTTTTTAATTATTATTATTCAATGGATGGTCATTCAATCAAGATGAAATGAATCTTCTCAGGCAAGAAAGGAGCTAAAATCTATCAGTCTTAAGTGGTCTGAAAAAAAAAAAAAAAAAGAAAAAAAGAAAAAAAAAGAACCAAAGACTAGAACAAAAGTCAGGAAGTGTGTAGGCTTGTTTCTCTTCTTATTTACATTTTTTTCCTCTGGTAATACATTATGCCACTGTAAATGAGTGCATGACCGGTGCCCGCAATTCATATTTATTCTTCTAAAAACCTACAGGAAATCACTCAAGCTATTGCTCTTGCAACTAGAACATCTGCACTGTCATGGATTTATTTCATATTACAAACTTAATTAGCTCATATGTGCATAAAATCTGAAGATGAAAAATGTCTTTCCTAATACAAGGAGGCAGGGTTTCAACGTCTCAAAATCCTATTTACTTTCCTTTCAGAGACATTACAGCATATAAAAAATCTGGAGGTTACATGAAAGACTATGTATATTAGAACTTAGGGTTCCTACAAGTAGGATTTCATGCCATGAAGTAATGATAAGATCCCCTTTGTGCAATTATTCACTTAAAGGAATTTTTACTTGAGGAGAGAAACTAAAAAATTGTTTAAAAATACAGTGGATACTTTCAGTGCTTCTACCAAGTCTGGAAGCACATAATGTTATATTTAGAGTTATATATTTTTGCTGTTGTTTTGTTTGTTTGTTTTGTTTATGAAAAGTGTACTCCAAAAGAAGCAGGAAAAATATTTCATACAACATATGTTGGTACATGTTCTGAAAAGCAAGAAACTGAAAAGGAGCTTTTATTTTCTCAGAACTTTGGCAGTTACAATAATCTTATGTGATCTCTAGTTATTTATTTTTCAAGCAGCAATGATTTTTGAAGCCATCACTGACCCTTTAAAATTGGTAAAAGGTTTCTATTTGTTTCCAGATTTTAATGACTTCCAAAATGTCAACTTCAGTTTAAACGGTCACAGCTCCTTCTCATCCCCAAAGTAATTCAAAGTAATTCAAACAAAAATCAGAAATATCCTCATGAAACTCACTAATTTGACATGCCCAGATACAGTTGTTGCAATGGGTAGGGAAACACGATTAGTGTAGCTTTATAGCAAAGAAGCTACCACATCACATTATGTGCAGGTTGCTCCACATCATATCACCCTCAAACTCTTAGTCTCAGCCTGTCTGATAGGAGACATTGTCCTGATTTAAAAACATATACACAATGCATCTATCTTTTTTTTTCCTTTTCCCTCAGAAAACAAACAAACAAAAATATTACCAAAATCAACAAGAGACTGCAACTTGATCCTTTGCTTGGCTGACAGGGGAAGAACTGATTTCACCCATCAGTAAAGATGGGAATGCAGGAAATGAAAAACATAATACAAAAATAAAATAGACAGTGACTGAAATTTTACATCTGGACATGCTCAGTGATGATCTGCTAGGATTTTGGCAGAGCATAATGAAGAACCATTTTCTCTGTGACCTAGCTGCACATTTTCTCTGCCCAGCTTGGCAGGCACATCTGCTCCTGGAACAATTTGCATGAGGCAAATTTTAATTGAGTCACTGAAACACATAGACATAGTCTGGAAAAAAAAAAAATAAATAAAAAATTGAACCCTGCTTTTCCACCAAAAAAAGAGAAAAATACAAGAGTTAGAAAATAATAATTGGTCCAGTAATAATAAAGCATTTCAAATTTCTGCTGTTTTGTATATTTCAAAGCTAAATCCCTTCATATTTTCTTTTTAAAATTAATCTTTTTCTTTCTCACTGCAAAAATCTTTCATTATAGCATACACTGACATGTTTCTTTTCGTATTAGCCTGCCCTTCCAATGCGAACGAATCTTGGCAATCAAGTTATCCAAGAAGTTCACCCAAACAAACCACTCATCTCAGTAAAATTAAAACCCAGTTAAGGACGACTAAATGCTAAAATTAAATAAAACAATTTCCATTACATTTTAATTTGAAAATAACAAAGAAAATACCAATATATGAAAAAATACATTAAATAATTGTTCAGTTAACATTTTATTTAAATCTAAATGCTGACACTAAAGTTCCTGCTGAAGTCTTTACTTGCCCATGCTGCATTACCTACATAAAAGTGAAAACTGCTGACTCTTAACTGAAGTCCTGATCCTGTACACTATTTTAGGTGCACATATGTATGTTTATGTATATATACTTATACACAGAATAAACACTGCTCATTAACTGCATAATCCCTGAGTTTTCGCAGCACTGTAAGTGATCAGTACTATCTTGAGATGACAAGCATACATACAGTTCATGAGCAATTCACATCTGGTTACCATGCTGGGATGCAGCCTGTGGGCAGTCTGTTGACGTGAAGATTTGGGGGTAATGTAAATTCTGTGTCATAGAAAGTAAAGCAGCCAGGCTTTGAGAACAGCATTGCAGCCAGCCTTCTCTGGTAGTGAGTTGCACACTTTGCCCAACCCTGTCCCACAGCAGAGCAGCTAGAAAGAGTGCTAGGGTACCAGACACAAGGAACAGACATAGGTAGGAGCATTAAGGAGCCTACCCATGAGCCCATTCAGAATAACCCCTCAAAGGAGCCTTGCTAAACACACAGTATCTAGTTTTGGCTCTTGCCCAAATGAAGATGTTGAAATGTGGTTCATTCAGCCGTTGAAGGCTAGCCAGCTGAATCCACCCTGTAGCTGAGCTGGTTGACATCAAACACTGGTCCGAAGCTTGGGGAGATCCCTAGCCAGCTCTGCTGACTTGCAGAGACTGCCTGAGTTCAGGTGACCTATATATGCTCTTTGCCCTTGCAACAAAAGACACTAGTAGCTTTCTACGAAAGATTTTAGGCAAACTTTCCAGTCAAATACCTCGAAAGTAAATACAATACACAGAAGTGGAGACACCAGACGTGGATGATACGTCTCATACAAGTTTCAAGGAGAGTTATACTCGCTTTGAGGTAGATGCAGTGTAGAAACTCATCTATGCCTCTGTCCCCTTGATGACATAACATGTATGTATACACCATGAGGGCACGCATTTCTTAAGCAAGCACTTGTTAAAGGTCCCTTACAAAGAACAGAGAGCACCCAGTATGTTCTGAATAAACTGTTACTTCTTTTAAAGAGGAAAAAGGAAGTTAGCTTGCTTAACTGATACATTTAGATAGAATCAGCATTCTATTAATGGTAGAACAATTTCTTTAATAATTAACATATTTTTCACTGGATGTACACAGAGTTTGTTTAACATGAAAATCTAAGTAGGAAAGTGAAACTCAGCAATACATTCCAGGAATGGGGTAGGAGAAAAATATAATTGTGAAATAGTGCTGAATTAATACCTCCATACGAGTTCTAATTTTTGTTCTTTCTAATTTCATTTAACATTGCTTGGTTTTATCAGAGTACTGAAATGCTTCAAAAAATGTCTCTATGTTTCTGTAGATTTTTTTTTTTTCCAGGCATATCTATAAATTTATCCATAAAATGCAACTCTACACCTAAAAAAGGAGCCGCCTATTTTTCATCTTGCTTTATTTAAGTATTCTGACAATTCATTGAAAATATTGCAATGTGCACTATGGTTTTCATGCAGAACTGCCTGCAGACCCATTAAGAATAGGAAAATAAGTCAAGAAAGCATGCAGGTATACACAGTGTTTTCTAAATACAGAGATCAGGCCAAAAGCCAGCACACTGTAAAATGAGAAAGCATCCAAAAGAGAGCTTTATGCTGTTCTCATGCATAAATATTTATTAACCAGTGCAAGAGAATGTGACATTCCTCTCCAAGAAAAGAATTTGCTCAGAAAGCATTCCAGAAGAGACAGAGGGGATGGAGAAAGCAGAAGGGAAAAATAAAAGACAAAAACAAAACAAAACAACACAAAACAAAACAAAACAAACAAACAAAAAAACCAAAACCACAACCCTATTGCCTTTATGATGTCAAGCTGGGTTATAGCATAGAGCCACAACTAAGAAGCTGAACTAATCACTGTTACTTTTTTTGTAAGGGAGAATGAAGCCTCTTCCAGAACACCAGCCATCTCCATTACTTGCCAGCCCCTGAGTGAAGCACAACTAAAATGGCAAAAGACCATTACACCACTTGAAAGCTCAAGATAATTTACAAGTTGATGCATGTGCTAAATGAAAACAAGCAGGCTGTGAGCATGCACCACACTCATCACATTAAAGCATTACACACCTTTTCTAGCTTTCATTTACTTTCCTCTCAGAGAAACAATCAGCTTGCTTAGTTTCCTAATGAGTATAATAGACAATCATGTAAAGTAGACTATTGCTTGGCAAAAATACAGCAGAGAACTGCAGGCAGTCTATTAGTTGTAAACTTGCTTAATTCTTTAATTATGTGTCTTTGATCAAAAGCAGCTCACTTGGAAAGAGTTTTTAAAAAGCAAAGTAATGAGCGCTCACCTTTCATGTACAGCATTGACTGTTAGGCCAACCCGATATAATTGTGGTATCACTGATTGTGTGTCAAGCACACCACTAAAAATTGAGATAATAAATGTTACTTACAGCTATTAAAGCTTTTCTTTTTTGGAGACACAGGCCTGTTCTGCACTTTTAGCTTTTCTTTCCATCTCTGTCAAGAATTGCAGTGAATTTTTAAAAGAGGTAATTGAGGCCATTTATCATTTTTTCTCTGCTTTGTCCTCAACCCCTTTCCTTTCCTCATTAACCTCAAAAATCTCTATTGAAGATCTCTTTCCTATTACTTCCAACACCTTACTGTTCCTTGGACTTCGTCTTCTGACAACCCTTAATCTAGACACAATCTCTTCCAGCCTCTCCTACCTGGTACCTATTTATCTCACATGGCTATTTCCTTCTCATCTCCTTCCTACCTTAAACAAATTGTCTTCAAACATTTTTTATTTATTTATTTATTATTATTATTATTATTATTTTCTGTTCAGGTTTGGTGTCTTAATGTTAACCTCCTCAGACTTAGCTATTCCCAAACTAAGGTCATGATCCCAATGGGGACTATGAAGGGCACAAGAGTTGGGAAAAAAAAAAAAAAAAAAAAAAAAAAAAAAAAAAAAAAAAAAAGTTATTTGCTACATAGTTTTTATAGTCACACTAAATTATTGGCCTGGAAATGGTGTGAAAATTAGAAAAGCTTCAGGAACCCCTGCTATAACTTAGAATCCTAGAACGTTGAAAAAGACCCACAAGATCAAGCCCAACCATCACATAACACTACCAAGTTCACCACTAAACTATGTCCCTAAGTGCCACATCCACATGTCTCTTAAACACCTCCAGGGAACCAATCTTTTCATGAAGAAATTCTTCCTGACATCTGATCTAAACATCCATGGCACAACTTGAGGCTGTTTCCTTGTATCCTATCATTTGTCATCTAAGAAAAGAGACCAACAGCCACCTCACCACAACTTCCACTCAGGTAGTTGTAGAGAGTGATGAGGTCTCCCTTCAGCCTCCTTTTCTCAAGACTAAATAATTCCAGTTCCATCAGGTGCTCCTCATATATCTTGTTTTCTAGTCCCTTCACCAGCTTTGTGGCTCTTTAAATGCATTCCAGCAACTCAGTGTACTTCTTGAAATGAGAGGTCCAAAGCTAACAAGGTACTTGAAGTACAGTCTCACCAGTGCTGAGTACAGAGGGACAGTCTCTTCCCTGGTCCTGCTGGCCACACTATTTCTGATGCAGGACAGGTTGCTATTGGCCTTCCTGGCAACCAGGGCACACTGCTGGCTCATGCTCAGCCAGCAGCTGACCAGCACCCCCTGGTTCTTTTCTGCTGAGCTCTCTTCCCTGAGCCTATCACTACATTGGGTTGTTGCAACCTGAGTGCAGGACCCAGCAGTTAGCCTTGTTGGGTGCCATGTGATTAGACATGGCCCATTGATCTAGCTTATCCAGATCCCTCTGCAAAGCCTTTCTACCCTCAAGCAGTTCAACACTCCCGCCCAGCCTGGTGTTATCTGAGAACTTAACTGAAGACGTACTTGATCCCCTCATCAAGACCGTTGGTAAAAATGTTAAACAAAACTGGCCCCAATACTTAGTCATGGGGAACACCACTTGTGAACTTCTTTCCTACTAATCATAAACTAGCTTCTACCCTCTTTCACCAGTCAGAGCTCCAGTCTACATTGTCAGGGCCTAACAGCGAAGTTAGCAGTCACACAACTAAAGCAGAGAAATGACCATCAAGTGGCTTTGCTCCCAGTCTGAAAAAAATTGATAGCCAGCAGGGTCTACAGTAAAGTAAAATCCCTTTTCAAAGCAGAAAAAATGGAACTTAAATTAAATTACCTAGAAATTTTGAATAAAGGATCTGAGCAATTTATCTGCTTCTCTTAAGTGCATTTCTACTAACACATGTGGCCACGAATAAATTTACTAGATGTTCATTTTTCTTGCTATTTCTCCTTTATATTAAAGTATCAGCAAACTTATGACTGATATCAAAGTCAGGACTGATTCACACTGCCTACAGAAAGCTAGCTTCCCTAGGGAATAAAAATAATAAAAAGGCAGCTAGGAGACTGAAATTTGGGGGAAGCTTAAGTACAAGAACGAATAGCAGTGGGCTGTGCAGCATTCCTACAGCTAACTGTACATCAGGAGAATCTGTAGGTTCTGATGCATGGTCCTTTACAGAACCCTCTATTCTTCTCCTGCAAGTGTATCTTATACACAGCAGCCTGTCAGAATATTAGGCATCACAACTTGAATTTCTTCTAACTGATCTTTAATTTTTTTTTTCTTTTTTTTTTCTTTTTTTTTTTTCCCTATAAATGTCCAAAAAAATAGTAAAGTTACAAAACACTTTGAAGTATTAGATTCAGCCCAACATTAAATACACCTTCTGGTCTACAAAACTGTGTGATTTGCCTCCATGGTCAGGTCTATGTTATAAGGTTTCTATAGGAAAGAGAATATACTGGAAAGAAAGTTCCTAATATGTCTTTGTTCTCCATACAGCCAGCCAGCGAGATTACTGTTTAAAAATAATAATAATAAAAAGATTACTTTAAAGATTTTTATGAGGGCTTACCAAAATGAGACTCAAATCAGAAAAAATAAAATAAAATAAAATAAAATAAAATAAAATAAAATAAAATAA
>CM021765.1:17631441-17682177 GCA_011076525.1 Nettapus auritus | reverse complement strand
AAAATAAAATAAAATAAAATAAAATAAAATAAAATAAAATAAAATAAAATAAAATAAAATAAAAAGTACACTTCTGAAAGCCTGTTTTAACTCCACATGTTCAGTTATTGAAATTCTATAGTCCAGAATCTGTCCCATTTCACAGAAATAACAGACCATACTGTCATATTTTTTCTATTTGCAGTTTCTCCTCTATTTCAAACATGATGAGCCAATTCTCTGACACCCTTATCAGGACACATGTAAACCAACATCATGTTTTGCCCAACCCACCTCAAAATTGCCTTTTTGTGCAAACAAAAATATTAAATTACTAGAAGATCATCAAGATTTATCATAAATTTAGATTCAAGGATGATTTTTCCCATCCATGAAAATTTGATCTTGTTTTGTTTTTTCAAGATAGATTTTTTTGGACAATGTTCAACATCTCCAAGACATTAGTAGATTCTGACTGTGGTGGCTGTTCATCATGTAATTTACATTAACAATAATTTGCAGAAAAAGAAATAGAGGATTTTATAAAAGATTAAAATGTTTCAAATATTCTTGTAATTCAAATTCCACTTGCTTTTCAAAATCACAAATGACATAATTAAAAAGCAGTCCAAGTGCAAGTACCAATAGTATGTTAAAGAATGAGACTGACAAGAGTAAGAATTGCAATTATAACATGCACTATACAATTGTGTTCCAATGTAAACAAACATTTATTTATTTATGTTATCACTGCAAATTAATAGTATTCAAAAAGTAGAAAACTTCACTTCCATATGACTTCCAGTTGCCTCTAACTAGGGTCTCTAGGAAATGGATCCTGTTTTATTTATTTTGAAGTCATAAAATCACCACAGCTCTCCTGCCTGCTTAGTCACATACACCTTCTTCAGATAAAACTGGCTAAACAGTAAAATTGAGTACTAGCTGCCTGTAGCAAAATGAAGAAAACAGTTTTCACCAAATGAACAAGGAGATTACATTCCATCTCGATCTGGACTGACATACCTTTGCTGTTCAATCAGTGACACGTGCAAATATACTGAAGGCAATAGGAACAGCAAAGAGCTGCTAATACAAAATGAAAGGCCTGGGTATGGCACTGAAGACACACTCAATTTTTTTCTTTTTTTTAATAAGATGCAAAATACAGTTTTTCTCTTGGGAGTCCAAACTAAGTTTACAGGGATGATAGCTAAGAGAAAATGGTTCTAATAGTAGTCTAAGCACTTTTGATTACACAGCCCTCAAAGATAGTATGCAATTGTAATTGTATTTCAAGTTCACAGTAAAACATAACACAGGAAAGCAGTGATCTTTCTCTTCTAAAATATGACTGTGAAAATATCAGTGTGAGATTGCAGAGTGACTGTTCAAAATGGAAGTAAACATCAGTGTTTCTGCATTTTCTTTGAGTCACTAATGGAACCCATAAATCTAATTTTCTAGTGTCTTAGTAGTTTTACAGAAGCAGTGCCACCCCATGATTTTTCTCACTTTGTGATTTACTCATCTGTTGATTTCTGCACGACTTCCTCTGTTCTGCAATGTTGTTTTTGCTTCATTCTATGCATCAGGGTTAAAAAAGAAAACTTAAGAGCCCAGAGCCCAGTGTAATTCAGCTACTCATCTCCTCTCACACAGTTAACTTGCACATGTAGGAATAAATAATAATAATAATATAAAAGTAAGCATACACTTCTGTCAACTTAAAAATGTGTTCATGAAATACAGCAGGGAGATGCACTAACCTACTGGCATGTTTTGTCTCCATTGTGGAAAGATCACCTTCAGCTTTGTCTTCATTGCTAGGAAGTTTTGCTAGCACATTAATTCAGCCCTCTGCACTGAAACCCTGTGGTAGCCTCTCTGATTTCATGTATTTCATTGATTCATTTCACTCCTAAATAAGGAGCGTGGTCAACCAAGTTTCTTCTGTCAGGAATGGTGAGAGAACATTTCTCCCATGTAAAGTAAGCCAGTACAAAACAGAACTTCTCATCTGAGGTTTGTATTTCTCCCTGTTGATGACAAAGGACTTGATATTGAAAGTACTGATGTTTAAAGAAACTAAGATCCTAACTCCTGGGCCTCGGAAAACCACCTGAAGTCAGGTGGGATCAACCTTGGTCCTAAACACTGCTAGCACATTGAAAGGGCAGCCTTGGCCTGGATGGTCATCTCATGAAATTTCACAAAGATTGTCAATTAATTTGAAAGTGTTCATAGCATGCTAAAGATATCTTATGTCTTTTTGTTCTTCCAAAATGCTTCCCATACAACTTATTCTTTCCAGTAGGCTTTAGAGGAAGGAAAAAAATAGAATACATATATCTGCTTGGCCCTGGCTCTTACAGAATTCCATAACCAAAGATTATTTTTTTTTTAGTTTTTCCTCGTTTTCCACTGACCTCCTCATTAACCACTAGTAGGGACATGGATATAAATTACTAGAAAAGGAAAACCTTCATGTCAGAACAAAAGACTGAGAATATGGGTTTTGTTCCCCTTCGTGATCCATATAAGCTATCTGAACTTATTAGTCTTTTATCTTTTCTATGCCGCTGTTTCCATGTCTGCATAATATGGATAATAACACTTTCGCATAAGGTTACTGGAAAGTTTAATTCATTAATGTGTGTAAAGTACTGAGCAATTCTTAGAATGACACTGGAGAAATGCAAAATATTGCTAAATTGTCAGTTATTTTTCTATAACATTAGATCCTTTTGTCTAAGTAAAATTAATCAGTATGACAGAAGATTGAAAACTATTAAGTATAACGTAAAAGACTGCTTATAATGATGAGGTTGTCAACTGACACCATGTACTGCAGAAACTGTGATTCAAACAGACTGTAGCATGCCAACAAAGCATTATTTTGGCTAGCTTAGCTAACATTTATTTGTATTCCAGTGTTACTATCATGCCAAAAAAAATCAAAAAAAATCCAAGAGACAAAGAAAAAAATGCACCCCTGAGAAATCTTTACCAGTTTGACAGATAAAAATACATAGCTTCACTGCTGAAATTTGGTTGGATATTACAGGAGTTAAACTTCAGAGTTCTTCAACAGATATTCAAAACTATTAAAGCACAAGTTTCAAGGAACTGCACCCAGAGACATGAACTCTCAGAATTACAGATTATTAAAGAGACATTTGATACCTGTAAAAGAAGGCTAAGGTTTTATCTCTCGGGAGTTCTGGCAAGCAGTGTGCCTATGTGTTATAATAAGGAATGACTATAAGACATGAAGCACACTGGGAATAAGCAGAAAGTCAACAAAGATGATGAAGGGCAGATTTTGACAAGGACTTTTTTAGTCAGGCTGAGTTTCTTATTACAGTAAGTACGTTTGAAGAAGGTAGGTTGTGGGTCAGAGTGCT
Source organism: Nettapus auritus (assembly GCA_011076525.1). Taxonomy (NCBI): domain Eukaryota; kingdom Metazoa; phylum Chordata; class Aves; order Anseriformes; family Anatidae; genus Nettapus; species Nettapus auritus. Next base: position 17,678,791 of record CM021765.1, on the reverse strand, counting down.
AACATTAATTAATAATCCAGATATGCAGGAAAAGTACCACGTGTTCTTTTAACCACCTCACTTTAGATGTGGAGCCATGGCAGAAACTCAGTATGCCTCCTACTTTCCTAATCCCTAGATGTGATCACAGAAATTTGGCAACACCACTTCTTTCCTAGCAGTGAATCATACAGTGAATTGTACTGAGGGAGAGGCTAGTGTGTGAATGAGTAGTTAAAATTCCTCTCACCGCATCTCTTACCTTCAAGGGAGCAATGACCAGATGTTACCTTTAACATAGGCGTATTGCCACTGAGCCTCAGCCACTGTTTGGTTCTCCAGCTCCCATAGCAACTGCTATTAAGTGCTAATAATATGATTAGAAGAAAAGAAAATTGCTTGAATGAATAAAAAGTGACAGAAATAATTTACACCAACTCTGATATATCTGTACATATCTTTACACCTGGTGTTCTAGAAAATCCAACTGAAAACACTGTTGATGACATGAAGAGAAAAGGAAGGAAGTAAATCAAATAATGCATGGTGGAATAAATATTGCAATTTTTTATTTCCTGCAAGGTAGTGCTCTGCTAGATAGCAGTGACAAGTGTGCCTTAAAAAGTATAGATCGACCGATAAGAGAACTGAAAGACTTGCAAACCAAGTGATCCTATCTACAAGCAAAGTATTGGAATTCCTGTATAAAATGTTCAAGCTGGGATATTTTATGATCCTACTAAAAAGGAGAAACAGTGACAGAAAATATTACACAGTTGCAAAATAAAATTCAAGACTGTAACTCAGCTGAGGTCTGCTGATCCCACAAAGCACAAAAACACAACTCAAACTTCTGAATGACAATGAATGACTGAATTTCAGCCTCAGTATTTCAGCTGAAATCAGGATGCAACATAAACCAGCAGAACAAGACTCTTAAATCTGTTTCTTACAGTCTGCAGGTGAAAAATGTCAAAAAGCCAAAATGGCAGCAGCTACCATTTGTGAATTTTAAACAGATAATTAAATGAAAGAAAGGTTCCTGTATACAGGCAGGAGTTTTAAAAGGTTAATGAAGGTATAATAAAGATGGAGATCTGACTATAAATGCAATAGTGACTTCGAAAAACAAATCTTAATGATGGGCAGAAAAGAAAGCTGATTAAAACCACTTCTGTTGAGCTCTCTCCTTTCCCCTTCTGATGCACTTTTTCTTATCATTTATTGAAAATATTTACATATGTAAGATATACATACATATAAAATTGGCTTCTAAATACAGAGAGACATATCTAAAGATATTTTGCACCACAAAAGATCACTCAGCTGAAAACTCAGGCAGACTGTAGATATTTTTCAAAGACAGAGTCATGCAGGATTGCAAGCTGTGATCATCTTCTCTCATGACCCATTGTGAGTCAGTAAGGCTGCTAATAGCATATATGCATGTTTATCCCTCCCCTTCCCCTTCCCCCCCAAACAAACAAACAAAAAAAAACAAAAAACCTGTTTACTTCACCTTGCCAAGTGTCTGTCCCAAGCTGAAAGTTTATGAATCTTTCAGCATCTGTTTTCTCTTCTCTTAATATTTTGAAACTATCTGAATGTACAGATGGCAAAAATACTTCTGTATTATTATTTTTATTTTTATTGTACTTTACATATTACTTTTCCAGTCAGGCAACTTGGGTGGTAGGGGAGGAGATAAATACAAACTCCTTCTCACTGACTTTCAGTTTGCAGGAGATAGATATTCTGTTTTCCTCTATCCTCAGATTTACCTGGAGCACTGCATTCAGCTCTGGGGCCCCCAGCACAAGAAGGACATGGATGTATTAGAATGAGTACTCCAGAGGGGGCCAAAAGATGATCAAGGGGCCTCTCCTATGAAGGAGGAACCTCTCCTATGAAGACAGGCTAAGGGAGTTGAGGTTGTTCAGCCTGGAAAAGAGAAGGCTCCGAGGAGACGTTATAGCAGCCTTCTGGTACCTAAAGGGGGCCTACAGAAAAGCTGGGGAGGGACTCTTTGTCAGGGGGTGTAGTGATATAAGAAAATTAAAAATCTAACTGGAAGTTGAAAGTTTTAAAGAAATTAATAGAATCTGGCTAGCAGGGTGAGATATACGTGTTCTGTCTAGCTATAAAAATATAAACTTTTATTTCTCTCTCTCACCTGCCCCAACATATATATCTCATACCTGCCCCATATATGTATACATATGTACATATATGTATATGTATATACATGTTCATGTGTATGTATAAATAGGTAGACAGATCAAGAGGTAGGTAGATAAATGTTAAAGACAATATTGGTAGTAACAACATTTTTGTTCACCTTGAACTTCTTGCTTATACTTTACAGAGAGGAGGATGTACTTTGGAAAAGGACAAAAACTTCCTGTTACAGGTGTCACTGAATGTACCACACTTATGTGTAAAGTGTGGATTTTTAGATATATTGAAAAAAAATGTATTTTTTTGAAGGTTATTTTGTTGTTTTTGTTTGTTTGCTTGTTTTGTTTTGTTTCAAATCATTACTTCCTCATATAGGCAGGAAGGACAAGAACAACCTGAATAGATCCACAGTCATTCTTTGTCCTAATTTTTGACACTGTTTTCAAACATGTCACTGAAAATAAGAGTAATTTAATGGTGATAATGTATTTCTAATGAATCCAAATACATTGTGATGATACCAGCTTTCATCTCAAAGATGGCTTACCAATAGCACAACCTTGTCATGAGAACATCCAGGGAAATTTACTGATATCAGCATGCCAAAATAATTAATGCATGATTATTTACTTCCTGCATCCATGCTCTTATTTATGTTTTTGCCTATGTGAGTACACAGAAATAGCACTGTTATGACCCATAACACCATTCAGATAGGAATTATATTTGTACAATTCATCGTGTTATTTTACATGAGAATCAAGTAAGTAAGCACCTTGGATGGATGCCCTGAGTGTCATTCTGTCTATTACAAAAGAAATCAGAGGACTGAATCCACAGAAACAACTTCCTTCAGAGCTTATATATCACAGCATATAGTGGCCACTCTGTGGGTAGAGCTGTCACAGCTGGATGCCCAATTAGAGACCTCCAAGGTTGGCATCCTATAACTGTAATTTTTAACTCTGTTTTAAATGCCTGTGGGATCTCTGTATCATCTTTGCTTTGCTTCTTTTGCCACAGCCTTTTCGTGGAAATTTATATTACACTACATAACAAATTTAACTAGATGAATATAAATAAATGGCACATGTGTAGGGGCATTGAAGAAATACTGATTTTTTTCTTCTTCATAGTATTAATTTCAGATGTGCCTCTTACTTAATCAGTGACACAAAATATATAAAAACATACAATTTAAAATTTAAAACTAAAATATAGTAATGATAATGGAATAAAATAGAACCTGTGAACTTTAATACTACTGTACAAATGTATAGTAATGCAAAAGTACAGCAATAGTCTCTAATACTACTGTACTCTAATACTACTGTATAAACTTCAAACCTAATTTCTCCATTTTGCAGATGCTAGCAGATGAGAGCCTATCTGAGGACAAAACAGCACTTGTGGGGGTGACAGTAGAAAAAGCTGTCAATCAAGACACCACAATGCTGCTATAGTCAACATTAAATCCAAATGCTGGATGCTTCACATTGCTCTAAGTAATAAAGCACAAAAGAAGTCAAGACAAAAAAATAAAAAATAACAAGTTTGCTTGTTATCCCTACTGGTCAGAATTTCAGCTGGCATATTTCAGTACATTTTCACTGATCTCAGCATAGGTATGTTGAGTTATACTACCCACTTCTTTGCAGATGTCATTCACAGTTTCTTTCTCCTCAGGCATACATGATACTAAAGCTGCATGAACTATGAAATTACACACACACACACACGTAGTATCCTATCTTCAGAATACAATTTTTAAAACTAGAAGTGTAGAAACAGGCAAGATGATTGTATTCAGAATATATAATTTGAAACCAAAACTCTGACTGTGAAATTGGTTTGATCTGTAGACAAATGTCAGCTCTGCGCCCTGTTAAAATTGCAACTGTTTTAAAAGGACATATCAGTGAGCCCTGAGATGTTGAATAAATGTTAATTGGAAGTCAAAGAAAATATCATGAGTAAAATACAATATACAAAGAAAAAACACTTTCTCTCTGTAACTTAATATCAGCTGGATCACAATAAATAAATTTTAAAAAAATAAAAATCATTGCCAGGTAGTCAGATTCCATCTTAAAACAAGACAAGATGGATAATGGAGCACAGTTCAATTTTAATGAGCATAATCCTGATTTTAATTTTTTTTCAAGTAGCTATAGTGAAAATATACTGCTTTTCAAGGTCTGGTTGCATGATTGCATTGATTGTTGAACAAATTATTAGCTACCCTACATATAGCAGTGTAAAAATGAATTGCTATACCATGGTACATCCATGTAAAGCACTAAGGATTTGTATAATCTAATTCGAATGAAGAAATAACAATTTGTAATGTTCTACCTTTTTATTATTCATCCAAGACTTAGTATTATGAATGATTTTTTTTTTTTTAGTATTTCAATCATTATTCTTTAGCATACTTGTACAGTTTGACGGCAGCAATTTAAAAATGAAGACAGAAGAGGGATTTGATATTTATTTTTAATTATGGAAATGCAATCTTCTTCACATCTACTTTCAAAATAACAACTAGAGGCTATTTGTTTAAGTGAATAGAGAACACTATGAGGAGTGACTAATCGCATTTACTGCAGGTACTGTATACTTATCAAATTATACTAAAGGGATAGTAGTTCACATAAATGTAGTCTTTTCTTTTTATAAGCAATTACATATAATACTATGGGGAAAAAACAGCAGAACATTGTATTGTTTATCCTACTTACAAGTAAAGATCACATTTTATTAGAATGTAGTTGTTACATCTTGTTGTGAGAAATCCATCATGGATTTTATGGGAATGCTCTTTTAAATTCTGTTATAAGAATTTGGTGTCTTGGAAAAATATTTTAAAATACGGTAACTATGGTAATGAAATAAAACCCAATAATTTAAATGGGCATAGTAAATTACCAATGTCAACAACCTCACTCAATCTTAAAAAAAAAAAAAAAAAAAAAAGATCTAAGGTCAAATGATACCTAGAAAAATTTTCATAGAATATTCTAACAAATAAAATAAACTGATATTGTCTATTCTATGAGAAAACAGTACATAAAAGCTTAGTTTGACAGGAGTCAGTGAAAAAATTCACATTGGCACAACTATTTGATTTTCAGCTTTTTATATTATGTATTTCTTTGGTTAAAAAGTGTATTCACATCTCCATTTCTGTGAAAAGTGCATTCACATTTCTATTTCTGCTAATCCAACACTTTGATTTTATGCTACTGAATTTTACCCCTCTCATTCTCTTGGAGAAGAAAAGATCTGATAAGACCCTTCTGAATTTTTTAACAACAACAAAAAACAGCCCTCTTACCATTCATTTATCTTCAATATACAAGCACATCTGGAGAATCATCCATGGGAAAGAATATAATATCTATTAAATTGTAATCCTTGGCTCACTACATATACAGATCTAATTCCTCTACTCTCCAGTGGAGCTTCAGTTTTAGCCTTGAAATATAACCAATCAACTACAACAGCGTCAGTCAATCAATGTCATAACAGCAGCTTCAGCAACCTTAGCAGAGAACTACATTTATTCTTCACTGGTGGAGGAAATAATAATAATAATAATAAATCCCACCTTTCCATATCTTTCCATTCTTTTTAGTTGCCTCATTTAATAGAACGTACTTGATAGATGAAAAGCTTTGTTCCCCTGATGTTTTACTACAGCAAAAGTTTTGTGGGTTTGCTTGTTTGTTAAGTATTGATAATAACTATAATCCTAGTTATTATGGAGTATATGCATATGGAAAAACAACACCAACATCAACAACAAAATACTAACAAACCAACAAAAGAAAACAAAACCTTAAAAAAAAGATTTAGGAAGAGTTACAAAAAGTCTTCTCTTTAGACAGTAATAATATGATCCTCTGACAGTTTTCTGTATATTACTTGAGTACAACACACATGCTGAGCAATCATCTTTTAAAACTGGGTAACAACAAACAGAAGAAAAGAGGCAATCAGCTATATGCTTTAGGCTGCTAACTGCACAACCTTCTGCTGGGGGGGCTAATTTACCTTCCCACCCAAAGGAGAGAAGACCCCCTGCAAAGGGGGTAGGGGTGGTGGGGGTGGGGAACAGAGGGGTGGTGCACACCTAGTCTTCTGAACCACCCTTTGAAGAAGTCTACCTTTATCTATTAGCTATATAGAAGGTCTGTTTTCTTTTCACAGAAGGCCTCGCACTTTTTGTAGCAGAAGATAACATCCATTTGTGCATGAAAAGGAGAGGAATTTAGTGGTGGAGTTTCACTTGAATATAGAAATATGAGAAAGATCTTGTTAATGTAGCTAATTAGTACAGATTGCACCTCTATGTGCAAATGAAATGCCATACAACTGGTCTTCATACTATGCCCAAGGTTTAAAGTTTTATTACATTTTTATTTATATGTTTTATGTCTACATACAGGGCATCACAGATAATTTGAGACTATATATATTGAAATGCAGATTCCAATTTAGAGATCTTGAAAGCCTAATTTTTATCATTTCTTCAGGTCATTTTGTTTTCTCATATTAGGAAACTAATACAAAACAGATGTTTACATGGTCAGTTGATCAGTACCTTCTAACACAATATAAAAATATCCTCCAGAAGCTAGGCTTTTCAATGACAGATTTGGTTGAGTGTTATACAGAGTATTTCTGTAATGAGAAGTAGTGTAGCCAGGAGAAAAGATTCTTCATAGAATGTCTCCAAATTGAGAGTGCAAGCTCTTCCAGAGGGTGAAGAACAATTTTTAGTATGTAACACAGGACTTTATATTGTCCTTCAGTGGTTGCCATTTGTATATGTGATCAGCATGATGCATTTAAGCCATTTTTTCTTGGTACAATGTACATGGACATGTACAACGGCACAAGTTTGAAAAATAAATATAAAATTATTTATCACTAAATATAAAAATAAATTTCAATAATTAAAAAAAATAAAAATCTTTGAATATGCCTATCTGAGGCATTTTATACCACCTTCTTTTCCACCATCATGCCAACTTCATCTGTCACTATTCTGAATCCAAAATAATCTTTATTTAGTGGGATGATTCTGCCATGTTTTAGTTTTTAGCTAGCCCAACCTGCTATGCTTCATGTAGTACACAACTCTTCAGATCAGTCTCTAGTCTACAGTCATGTAGTTCTCACATTGTTTCTTCACCTTTCTTCTTGTTTGACTCATTGTCTATACTGCTGCACATTTATGGGGCCAAATAAATCAGAATCTTTTGGGGCCGATGGATTATCCAGGTTCAGTCACCTATTGCTATTATTTATCCCTTCTTATACATTGATATGGCAGTTATGGAATAGCACCATTTTCTTATTTCCCAGAAGGGCAATGCAACAAAGGGGATAGAATATACCCTGCAACTTCAGACATTCATCTCTTCTAAAAGCGTCTGTCTAAAACAGTTCAGATGAACCAACTCTAGTAGTGCCTATTTCTCTCCAATGAAGAGAGGGAGTTAAGGATGATTAGCAGAGATGCAGTCATCTGAAGTTAAGGGAGATGAATCCAACTCCACCTGTCCAAGGTGACCCAAGAAGTCTGAAAAGACTTCTGAAAAGAACATCCTAAAAATACGGTGATGGAATAAATTTGTCAGACTAAGGAGAAAGATTTAATGGTGTAGTAGTGTCTGCAGGAGCTGAAAGAAAGCTTTCAGTTTATGGATGTCATAATTCAGGAAACAAAAAATCACTGTCTTCAGAATGACATTTGAGATAAACTAATGTCATCTTCTTACAAATTTTAGTTATGGTCTATGTCATTAATTCCAATTCTTTATAATCATCAGGTCCTTGGGAAGGAATTGCTAAAAAAAAAAAAAAAAAAAAAGCTTAGAAAGTTTTAAAAATCAAATTGAGGGATTTTATATCTTCCCTTCATCTAGACCCCTTTATTATTTTAAAGGTAAACAAAAGAAAGCAGTCAAATGATCACTATGTGAATATTTGTATTGTGTTGTACAAGAAGGGATCTAAGTGCTATTGAAATAACTGGGCTATTTGAAGGCTCAGATCTAACTTGTACAGCAATAAAGAATGTCTGTTACACAGAACAACACTTTCTGTTTACTCATGTATTTACATTTTATGCAAAAATAGTGTGTACTAGAAGATCCATATTAAGAACTACTACTGCTTTTACTGATGTTTTTGATATCTCTTACGTTCCATGAGCTAGTACTTTGAAAATGAGTTGAGCAGTTTATATCAAAACACCAAATAATGGATGAAAGAGGTATGGCTAAGCAGTGAACAAAATAAGATCGTTTCTCCTCTCATTCATTTGTGCTGCTTTCACACTATTTTTTGTAGTACGTGCTGTCACTCTGAATTGAAAATGTGATTTCTATTAGTATAAGGTTTTACAGAATCACAGAATCACAGAATTTCTAGGTTGGAAGAGACCTCAAGATCATCGAGTCCAACCTCTGACCTAACACTAACAGTCCCCACTAAACCATATCCCTAAGCTCTACATCTAAACGTCTTTTAAAGACCTCCAGGGATGGGGACTCCACCACTTCCCTGGGCAGCCCGTTCCAATGTCTAACAACCCTTTCGGTAAAGAAGTTCTTCCTAAGATCCAACCTAAAATTCCCCTGGCGCAACTTAAGCCCATTCCCCCTCGTCCTGTCACCAGGCACGTGGGAGAACAGACCAACCGCCACCTCGCTACAGCCTCCCTTGAGGTACCTGTAGAGAGCGATAAGGTCACCCCTGAGCCTTCTTTTCTCCAGGCTGAACAATCCCAGCTCCCTCAGCCGCTCCTCGTAGGACTTGTTCTCCAGGCCCCTCACCAGCTTCGTCGCTCTTCTCTGAACTCGCTCAAGCACCTCGATGTCCTTCTTGTAGCGAGGGGCCCAAAACTGAACACAGTATTCGAGGTGCGGCCTCACCAGAGCCGAGTACAGGGGGACGATCACCTCCCTAGCCCTGCTGGTCACACTGCTTCTTATACAGGCCAGGATGCTGTTGGCCTTCTTGGCCACCTGAGCACACTGCTGGCTCATATTCAGCCGACTATCAACCATCACTCCCAGGTCCTTCTCTGACAGGCAGCTCTCCAACCACTCATCTCCCAGCCTGTAGCTCTGCTTGGGGTTATTGCGTCCCAGGTGGAGGACCCGGCACTTGGCCTTGTTGAACTTCATACCGTTGACCTCAGCCCATCGGTGCAGCCTATCCAGATCCTCCTGCAGAGTCTTCCTACCCTCGAGCAGATCGACACACGCACCTAACTTGGTGTCATCTGCAAACTTACTGAGGGTGCACTCGATCCCCTCATCCAGATCATTGATGAAGATATTAAAGAGGACCGGCCCCAGCACCGAGCCCTGGGGAACGCCACTAGCGACCGGCCTCCAACTGGATTTGACTCCATTTATCACGACTCTTTGGGCCCGGCCATCCAGCCAGTTTCTAACCCAACGAAGCGTGCGCCAGTCCAAGCCAAGAGCAGCCAGTTTCCTGAGGAGAATGCTGTGGGAAACGGTGTCAAAAGCCTTGCTGAAGTCAAGGTAGACCACATCCACAGCCTTTCCCTCGTCCACCCAGCGCGTCACTTTGTCATAGAAGGAGATCAGGTTCGTCAAGCAGGACCTGCCCTTCATAAACCCATGCTGACTGGGCCTGATCACCTGCTTGCCCCGCAAGTGCTGCGTGATGACTCTCAAGATAATCTGCTCCATGAGCTTCCCTGGCACTGAGGTCAAACTGACAGGCCTGTAGTTTCCCGGGTCAGTCCTCCGGCCCTTCTTGTAGATGGGCGTCACGTTTGCTAGCCGCCAGTCAACTGGGATCTCCCCCGATAGCCAGGACTGTTGATAAATGATGGTAAGCGGTTTGGTCAGCTCATCTGCCAGTTCCCTCAGTACCCTCGGGTGGATCCCGTCCGGCCCCATCGACTTGTGCACTTCCAAGTGCCGTACCAGGTCACCAACCATTTCTTCATGTATAGTGAGGGCCACATCCTGCTCCCCATCCCCTTCTACCAGTTCAGGGAATTGGGTATCCAGAGAACAACCGGTATTGCCGCTAAAGACTGAGGCGAAGAAGGCATTAAGCACCTCCGCCTTTTCCTCATCTCTTGTAACTAAGTTTCCCCCCGCATCCAGTAAAGGATGGAGATTCTCCTTAGTCCTCCTTTTTGTATTGATGTATTTATAAAAACATTTTCTGTTATCTTTAACGGCAGTAGCCAGATTGAGCTCCAGTTGAGCTTTGGCTTTTCTAATTTTGTCCCTGCACAGCTTCGCAACATCCTTATAGTCCTCCTTAGTGGCCTGAAATTACCTCTCTGAAATTTTTTGTTTGAAATTTACCTCTCTGAAATGCCTGCAGAAAAATGCACACAGCTCAGGAGTTAGAGATCCGTGTGTGGTCACAAGGCCACGATCTCATAGACATTGCGGAGACATGGTGGGATAGCTCAGATGACTGGAAGGCTGTCATGGATGTCTATGTGCTTGTTAGGAAAGACAGGCCAGAAAGGCAAGGTAGTGGGGGTACTCTTTATGTGAGAGAGCAAGTGAAATGTATTAAGCTCTGCCTAGGGGTGGATGAGGAGTGAATCAATAACTTATGGGTAAAGATTAAGGGACAGGTGGGTGTTTAACACCATTGTGGTTGTTTACTACAGGCCACCAGATCAGGAAAAGGATCTTCTACAGCTGCAAGTAGCCTTTCAATCACAGGACCTGGTACTCATGGAGGACTTCAACCACCCTGATGTCTGCTGGAAGCACAACACAGATAGTCACAAACAGTCCAGGAGGTTCCTGCAGTGCATTGATGACAACTTTTTGACACAGGTGGTCAAGGAACCAATGAGGAGAAGTGTGCTACTGGACTTTGTACTAATAAGAAAAGAAGGACTGATTGGAGATGTGAAGGCTTGGGGCCGCCTTGACTGTAGTGATCATGGGATGGTGGAATTCAGGATCCTGAGGGGAGGAAGCAGGAGAATAAGTAGGACTGTAACTCAGGACTTCAGGAGAGCAAACTTTGGCTTCTTCAGGGTCCCCCAAAGAGGTTAAGGACCTAGAAGACAGGGGTGTTTAACATAACTGGTTAATATTCAAGTATCACTTCTTCCAAGCTCAAGATTGGTGCATCCCTATGAGTAAGAAGCAAATGGGGTAGGAGAGCTGCATGGATAAGCAAAGAGCTCCCAGCAACATTTAAACAGAAGAACAAAGTATATAGAATGTGGAAAAAAGGATGGACCACTTGGGAGAGATTTAGGAACATTGTCAGAGTATGCAGAGATGCAGCAAGGGAGGTCCATTTGGAATTAAATCTGGCAAGGGATGTCAAGGACAATAAGAAGGGCTTCTTCAAATATATCAGTAGCAAAAGGGAGACTAGGGAAAATGTGGACCCACTGCTGAATGGGATGCGTACTCTGGTGATAAAGAATACAGAGAATGCAAAGTTACAGAATGTCTTCTTTGCTTCAGTCTTTACTGCTAAGGCCAGCCCACAGGAATCCCAGACCCAGGAGATGAGAAAGTGTAGAGAAAGGAAGACTTTCTCTTGATTGAGGAGGATCGGGCTAGAGATCAGTTAGGCAAACTTAACACCCACAGATTCATGCGTCCTGAGGGTATGCACACGAGTGCTGAGGGAGCTGGCAGATGTTATTACTACGCCACTCTCCATCATCTTTTGGAAGGTCATGGGGAACCAGAGATGTACCTAAGGACTGGAAGAAAGCCAGTGTCACTCCAATCTTTAAAAAGGGCAAGAGGGAGGTCCCAGAAACCTACAGGACAATCAGCCTCACCTCCATCTCTGTAAAGGTGAGAGGTTCACCCTGGATGAACCAGGATGAACTGCTCATCCTGAATGTTATCTCTAAGCATGTGGAGGAAAAGAAGGAGTATACAGCCTGGATTTACCAAGGGGAAATCATGCTTAACCAATCTGATAGCTTTCTGTGATGGGATGACTGCCTGAGTAGATGAGGGGAGAGCAGTGGGTGTTGTCTACTTTAACTTCAGCAAGTCAGCAATGTGCCTTTGTGGTCAATAAGGCCAACTGTATCCAGGAGTGCATTAGGAGAGTATTGCCAGCAGGTTAAGGGAGGTTACCCTCCCCCTCTACTCAGCCCAGCTGAGGCCATGTCTGGAGTACTATGACCAGTTCTGGGTTCCACAGTACAAGAGGGACATGGAGTGAGTCCAGCAGAGGGCTACAGAGATGATTAGGGAACTGCAGTGTCTCTCTTATGAGGAAAGGCTGAGACAGCGGGTCCTGTTTAGCTTGGGAAAAGAAGACTGAGAGGGGATCTTATCAATGTATACAAATATCTTAAGGGAGGATGTCAAGACAATGGGGCCAGACTCTTTTCGGTGGTGCCCAGCAATAGGGTGAGAAGCAACAGGCACAAACTGAAACACAGGAAGTTCCATCTGAACACAAGGAAAATCTTAACTGTGAGGGTGACATAGTGCTGAAAGAGGTTGCCCAGAGAGTCTGTGGAGTCTCCTTCTCTGAAGATATCCAAAACCCACCTAGATGCGATTTTGTGCAACATGCTCTAGGTGTCCTTACTTGCACTGGGAACTTGGTCTAGATGATCTCCAGAAGTCCCTCCCAACCTCAGTCACTCTGTGACTCTGATAAGGTTAAACTATTTGGCAACACAGAATAATTCTGGATCACAGTTCTTAGTAATTAATTCTTAGTTCAACACAGACAATGACAACATCAAAACCTAATTGCTTTTTTTTTTTTTTTTAAATTTTATTTTAATTTTATTTTTTATTTTTTTCTAATTAGTCCCTTAGTCCATAGTGGTCAGGTTCTGGCCTGACAGAACAGTGTGCAGAATGATTGACTGGAAATCTCATATACTGTTCACATCTAGTTTTAAGCACTGAAATGATTTACTCATATTTTTGAATGTTTTGTTGTTTGTTTCCTTTGTTTCATCTTATGAATAGTTCTAATGTCTTTTATACCTGTTTTGCTATAAAACTTCAAGGGCTGCATTTTACCTGTGAATATTAAGACTGTTTAGCCACAAACAAATCCTAAGTGTCTCTTTCCTGCACAGATGCTTTCTGAGCAGGCTCTATTGCAGGAGTGCGACTTTAAGAGGTAGGACTGCTATATTTTGCAAATGAGAATTTATGCATGTGCAATGAAAGCTGAGCATAGACAATTGTGACAAATGAAATCTTGACTTGCATAAGGCATAAAATGTCTGGGACCCCTATAAAGATTAACTGTCTTGTGTCAGTCATTTATTTCTTTAAATAGTCATTTTCCTTTAATAATAAATAGCATGTTATGACAATCCTAATAGGAGCTGATTGATATGGAATAACAGTGCCATAGCCCTCACAGATGTTCTAGCATCAGGTTCTCCAAAATTTCTTACTGACCATTTTATGGCTGACTCTTTTACTCAACAGAACTTGGTACATGCTGGGGAAGCAGATATGACATCATTTTTCTGTCACTTTTGAAATAGTTTTTACTTTAAATAGCACTAAAGAGACTAGGCATGCAGCAACTATGCCCTCTCTTAGGGCTAAAAAAGTTGAAGCTTTAAAAAATCTTACGTAAGAACAACCTATCTCATATAAAAGCTTTTTCTACTATCTACCTTATTTTCTCATGGAGTCCACCTGTACTACAGTCTGAGTATATATTTATGTACCAACTAAATAACATCTTCCCTAAACTATCAAGAGGATACATGCCTCCAAAACATAGTAGAACTAAATTCATTCTCAGCAAATCTCCATTTTCCTCAAAAAGAAAAGAAAAAATCAAACAAACAAACAAAAAAATCAAACAAAACATTAATTCTGTATACTAAAATGATGTAACTTTTCTGGAGTGAATAAAATTTTAAAGCCTCTTGATTATTTCTAGCAACTCAAAATAGCATGTTCTGCTTGTATAAGAAGTATTTAATGTAGATCTATATGCACACTCCTATACAAGCTGAACTCTCATCATAAGCATCCTATTCGTTTCACTTATCTTGATTTACCCTCAGAATCACTTTAAGGACTGAACTATAGACCAATTATTAAAGAGAATTAAAAGCAAAAAGGGATCATATGAAGAAGTACATGTAGACACAGTAAATAGTACCATCAGGATTTTTGTTGTTGTTGTTGTTGTTGTTGTTTTGATTGTTTGTTTTAAAAAAAGCCTTTTTCTCTATATTGGACATGTCAGGATATCATATGCCATATTAAGATTTGATGGATGGTCTTTATGGTCTAGATGACCTATAATTTCAGACTATAATTTTTCTTGCTGTTTTGACACTCCCTACCTAAACGAAAACAATAAATCAAACAAAAAAAGAACCACCACATCACCACCACACCACACCACACTTCAAATTGTTAAATATTTCTAAACCTCTTTTCTTCCAAACAGAAAAGGAAAGCAAGAGATGAAAAGAGAGAGAATGAGCATCACTAAACTCCTGTAGTTCAGGCAGGAGCATATCTAACTCCCCAGTGTCAAGAGGTTTCTATTGCAATCACAGTCACCTGTGAATATATACTATATAAAATAGCATATATACTAATAAATAAATAAATACATTCTAAAACCATCTTTGTCTGTATTGACTTCTTTGTCTCTTTGTCATTGCAATGCAGCATTCACTGTTTGGGAGTGCACTATGAAACTGGAAAACAGCTGAATTCATAGCATAATGAAATATGTCCTCAAATGTAAATGACATTAAGACTATTAATTCTTGATTTCATATAATGACTTACTGTGCTGAAGACATGGAGTAAAAGAGTTTGACCTCTGTGACCGCAGATGTGATTTGAACAAGGTTTTATCAGCACTAAAGGAAGAACAAGCAGTTTGTTACCTCTGCTGCTCTTCACAGGTGTGTTTGTAAGGACCAAAAGAGGTGCTTAGGTGATCTAGCTATTTTTACCCTGAATTTCCAATTTCCTAGTAATGGAAATTTCAAAGGTAGAGAAAAAATAGGAGGGTTATATTTTCAAAACTACATGTAAAAATGTCTTCAGTTTTCCAAGTGTGAACTAAAACGCAATACATACCTACAGCTGTGAAGGGTAGGAGGGAGGGCTTGATTTTTTGTGTTTTTTGCCCATCACTACTAATACAATAGTGAGTGGATTAAGAGATGCTGCCAATAGTCTCACGGGACATGCAAGTACATTAAGATGACTTTGCAATGCATCACTCCTGCTTACTACATAATTAAGTTACAGTTTTCTTTATATAATTTCATTAATATGGATTAGTCAAAATATCAATGCACAAATAAATGCAGACTTGCAAAATGTGTATGTCAATAAAATAAACATGGCATTCTAGTAACGAGGTAGGAGTATAGCCTCTGCAAGATGCCTATTCAATACTGCTACTCTATTTTCATTCATATTGGTAACTGCAGTCATCTGAACTGTGCATTTGTGGACAGCCCACCTCCTTTAGACAATTCCTCATTATTCTAACATGTTGCTAGAAATGCTTTTTCAGCTTTCTGAAGCTGGACTGTTCTGTTTATTAGAACCAATTCTCTGGGATAACATTATTTAAAAGCAAAGGTGAAAAGGAGCTCTATGCAGCATGAATAACTGAGGTAAGATAACTCATAAATGAGCCAGCAGCCCATCATAACAAACCACAGAGTCAGCAAAAAATCTGTCACATTTATAGTCAGGAACAAAATGAGATTTGAAGGAAACGTAAAAGAAATCATGACTGTCTACCTGGTGAGATACAATGTGCCCCAGAGTAGTATGGCTTTCATACAGAACTTTGATGTGTATCTTTCTGATATACAAATGTAATGTTGTGATATTTAGAAACTTTCTGTTGTTCCCTTTATGACCATACATCTTACAAATGGGAACTTGACTAAATAGTAAGAACCAAAGCATCTACTCGCAGTAATTTAAAGAGAAAGCAGTGTCTTACACCAAAACAAAACAAACAAACAAACAAAACAATCAATCAACAAACAAGCAAACAAGAGAGAGAGAGAGAGAAGAGGGATTCTAGGTTTATTTCCTCCCTTTCTTTCTCCCTTTATTTCTCTTTCTGCCCATCTTTTTTCCTCCTTCCATCCTACTTTCCTTTTTCATTGAAAATTACACACATAAGCATGCAGTTCTCTTTGTCATTTGTCCATAACTAGTTTTACAGAATATTATTCAGAAAATAAAAATTGCACACAATTGCATAGTAAGAATTCTATTCTTACTATGCAGTCAGAGCCTTTAAGAGGGCAGAATTGTCATCAACTAATCAAGAAAAGGTAAAAAGAAAAACTGATTTACTGACCTTTAGTTTATTATTACTATCAACGTCAGTGCAATAAAAAAAAGCAAAAGCATGAATGCTGTATAATATACTTTTTGTTTCCTCAGGGATTTAAAAAAATAAAAAATAAATAAAAAAGGCTCCTACTTAAGTATTTTTATCTTGAAATATTAATATTGATATCTTTTTCAGCCTGAGTTTATACAGAGGAATGACAAATAACATCTCCTGGCTCAGTTGTGTTTGCAGATTAGTACTGTTTGAGTCAGAGAAAATTAAGCTCTTTCACCTCCCACAGCAAAGGTAAAGGTGATGAGCTTCTATTAATAAAGCAAATAAAATCCTACACCACAGTAGACTATCACAAATAAATCATGCACTTCCAGCACCAAGTATTAAGACGCTGTACATTATAAACAAGACTGATGCAAGAAAAAATGGCTCAAACCTATCTAGAAAGAGAGATTTACAGCACTGCTCCACAAAGAACAAAATGGCTTACAGTCCTGTACAGTTGTTTAAGAAAAATAAACAGATAAAATGAAAGCAAGTTGACTGCTCTGTAAAGATTGGAGCCTTCAAACATAAAATACATTAATAATTATGATAATTTATTCATCTGAGCTTGTTTTCCAGCAAGTTCCCAGTTGGGTTCTTAATGAGGCTAATAATGTATAATCTTTACCACTGAAAGTTTACACTTCAGGAAAAAAAAGAAAAAGAACTAGACAATGTGCCATATGAGTAACCTGAAGTCTCACTGGGCTAGATCCAAACACAAAATATTGCAAGCCATAGGAGAAACTTCTCTCCAAGTTGTGCAGCCCTGCACAGCGTAAGTGCACCAGCATACTAGAGCTCTCAATGCTCAGCACCTCTTTTAGATACCTTAACCAGATCAGCATCAAACGCTAGGCTGTACTCTTCAGTACTCCGCTTCAGAGCAGTTATTTCCAAAGCTAATCTAAGCACTACACACATACACAAAAGTAAAAAACAAAACAAAAAAAAAAAAAAAAAAAAAACAAACAAAAACACACACAAAAAACAACCACCACCACCAACAAAACAAACAAACAAACAAAAAACAACAACCAGACCAAACAAAACAAAAATGTGCATAATCTCAAAATATCAGGCAAAATGCAGTGTTGGTAGCTGCTTTTCTTTAAAAGCAGGATAGTGGGGACAGCACTTGCCACAAGGTCTTGTGACCAGCCCATTCAATACTTGTCTTGCCTGGGAGGCTTTAAACACACAACACTTGCTTTTCAGGAGTGCCTTATAAAACATCCTCAGCATGTTCTCCTTTCCTTTGGTTGATTGTCCTGGTTTCAGTTAGGACAGTTTTCCTCCTAGTAGCTGGTGGAATGCTGTGTTTTGTATTAGGATGGGAAGAATGCTGACAACATGCCGATGTTTTGGTTGTTGCAGAGCAGTGCTTGTACCAAGCCAAGGACTTTTCAGCTCCTCGCTCTGTCCTGCCAGCGAGCAGGCTGGGGGTGCAGCGAGAGCTGGGAGAGGACATACCCAGGACAGCTGACCCAAACTGGCCAAAGGAGTATTCCA
This sequence comes from Nettapus auritus, assembly GCA_011076525.1. Lineage (NCBI taxonomy): Eukaryota > Metazoa > Chordata > Aves > Anseriformes > Anatidae > Nettapus > Nettapus auritus. The sequence continues at coordinate 17,660,731 of CM021765.1, read as the reverse complement.
TACCATCTGACATCATGCTAAACAATATATAGGGGTGGCTAGCTGGGATGGGGGGGCCGGCTGCTCGGGATAGACGGCATCGGTCAGCGGGTGGTGAGCAATTGCACTGTGCATCACTTGTTTCATACACATTATTATTATTATTGTTGTTGTTGTTGTTGTTTCCTATCTTAATAAACTGTCTCTATCTCAACTCTCGTTTCACTTTTCCGTTTCTCTCCCCCATCCCAGAGAGGGAGGGGGGAGGGTGAGCGAATGGCTGTGTGGTGTTTAGCTGCCGACCAGGTTAAACCACAACATTGATTAACTGTCGCTATGCTAAAAATAAAACAACTCATATCAAATACCAGAAAAAAGTCACCGAGTATTGCAGTCCTAAAAATATTGGATTACTATTAGTGTGGAAATGGAAACTAAAGCCCTGTTTTGAGACCAGGTAAACAAAGAAATTGACTTTATTAAAAATACCATGATTATTCCTGGACTGATTCAGACACTTGTTGAAAATGACTATGATCATGACTGCTGATCCTGATATTGCCAAATATTTTGTCCTGAAAGGACAATCTGTGATATAGAGAGGCAACAGGGAGGGAAAGAAGGGGGAAAATCACATCTTTAAATGTATAATTAATCAAGATAACCATGAAAGACACCATGTCATAAACATGAAAGCTACTAAGTAGGTATTGTTACCACTTGTATTATTGCAATATGTAGTGTACAAACCAGACAGAAGAACTAAATATGCTGTAATGGAGTTTATTTATTTATTTATTTTCCATTACAAAAAGAACACCTTGTCATAGTTCACAAGGTATAACTAGGTATGTGAGAGACTATACAGTAACTCAAAACCAACACCCTACATCTCAATGAGGTAGCAAAATTGTGCAGCTGCAAAATGTATGATTAGAAAGCTTTCTTGCTGCTGAGAAAGAGCTATAGCGAGTGCCTGACCCTCTTTTTTCCTCCTTTTAACAATGAAAGGATCTTTGTCTGTTCCAGAAAATCAAATGCTTAAGTTTGATCACTCCTCAGTTCTTGGAGTTTTTGGTCTGTCTTTTAGGTCTCTCAGAACTGTTAACAAACAATAGTTTCTAGCAAAGCAAAAGACTTTGCTACAAAACCATCAAATGACATGTGGATCAGGACTTAGTGTTCTGACTCATGGCTGTTGAAAATGCAATAACAATACAAGAAAAAGCACTTAAACACAGACAAAACATGCCTAAATCTGGAAAAGTGATATAAGTACAAAGTACCTACAGTGTTATTTTCCAATAATTTATTGCCAAAAATTTATTAAAATTTTAATGTCATACTTAAATATTGTATTTGGCACTCCTTTTAAAGAGTTTGGCACTTCATCTCCATACAAAACAGAACTTTTACAAATATAAAAGAGGGGTACTCAAAGAAAGCTGTATTCCCATTCTATATAATAATAATAAAAATAATAATAAAGTAGAAGACTTATAATCAATAAGCTTCCCAAAGGTAGGTTGCTGATCTAAAGATGCAGAAACTACAAACCTATTTCTGACCATGCCTCGTTCCAAAAGCTATGAAATAAATAAATAAATAAATAAATAAAAAGGTCTCTTCTTCGACCACTCCTAATCCTTTGGACAGCTATGCAACATTTTATCAGGAAAAGACACATCTTCCTAATACTGGATGACGATCAGTTTCTGCTTGAAGAAAGGGACTGACAGACAGTGAAAGGTAGCCACCTGCCTGCAGAAAAGCAAAATTGGACTTTCAAATTAAAGTGCAATCACAGATAATATCATTTTGTATTAGAGAAAAGATAAATAAAGGCAAGAACATTGATGCTAAAATTGAAATAAAAATACAACCTAATAAACCCAGAGTATTTTCTTTATGTCCGAAATTTTTATTAGTTTTTTAACAACAGTAAGCTTACATCAGACTTGTAGATATTACAGTAGGGCAAAGGAGAGCGATATTTGTTTGATAAGGTATTAGTATGTTAATAATGTGATAAATCTACTTATTACTTAGCATTAATCCCAGAAACTATTGAGAAGCACTTGATAAAATCTGCCCTTAGAGAAATGACTTTCTCCTTGTTTGAGGAACATATCTAATTGGGTTTGAAAATGGCGTCTGATCCACTAACCTGACAATTCAGAATGAATTGGTCTCTCAGGTTTTATATACTGATAAATCTACAAATGCTGGGCTTTCAGTAGCATTCTCATTTTTATGTGTTTTTGAGATGAATCAATGCACATTTGGACAGATCATTCTCTCTCTTTCATCTCGATTAATCCATTAAAGTTAATGCTTTGGACCTCGTCGGCAGCAGAATCTCCTTGAAAACCTGGGAAGGTAAGTTAATCATGGAAACAAGGTGATGCCACATCGCAGTGCATAATATCCCCGGTCTGATAACCTGATTAGTAGCTCTAAAATGCTAGAGAATTATTTTTAAGACCCAAGGATCTGAGTTTCCAAATTAAACTTTGCATTAGTGACTGCAAGAAGTAGATTACTTTTGTCAGCTATGTGGAACAACAAAAGGAATTCAATTAAATGAGTAGGAGACCAGTGTAGTGCACAAGCACTGAAAAATGTTGGTATTTGAGTAACATTTATAACATAACTATACATCAGTGACATGCAGCAAATAAAAAAAAAAAAAAAAAGTGTAATAACAATATTGAAGACACTTACTGGTATACAATAAGCACAACAAAATAAAAAGTAAAAATACAGGGCTATCCCAGTTTTTGTCTCTGCCTTGCCAAGGCATGAGACATTCTCAGTTAAAAAGTTTTCAGTACTGCACAGTAGTAGCATTTATTGAATATAAGACAAAATGAGTGATAAAGGAATAATAAAATGTAATTAAAATAATATATTTGTGACACAAGATACTCTTGCAAAATATAAGCCATAGATATCAAAGAAACCCAGAGAATCAACTTTCTACATTGAATAGTGTTTTAAAATGTAGAACATTGAAGTTGAGTTTTTAGTCTTTAGAAAATACTCTGTTGAAAAAAAAAAAAAAAAACACTACAGTTTTATAAGTGACTATGTAGGCTTAGGGAAGACACTGCCCATCTTCATAAAACTAATGATACACTGAAGTGGAGTCTGCTTTATATAAAATTTTGATCTCTTCAGATGCTCTCCTATAGGTGAAATCAGTGTCTTGGTTAAAACATACACACACATGCAACTTGCAAACAAGTTATAATTAGAACAAGGTACCATACTGGAAGGATCTGTCAAATTCTAACTGATCAGTTGCTTTGAGAAACTTTATCCTTTACCAGTAGCTGAACAGATAAAAGACATGTCACACTTAAGGAATTTTAGAAGTCTCAATTGTAAATTAATTCAATATACTTAATATAGGTTGGTTTTTCTATTAGTGCAAGAACTCTCTCTGTATGCACACAGGAACAATGGACTTCCACATCAGTAACAGATGCACGGATGAATTCCACCCCTTGTATTTTGACAAATTTTGGTTGAAGGGAGAATGAAAACCATTGTATGCCACAAAAATTTGGAATGTTAAATCCTAGTCCTTCTATAATCCAAAATATTACTTAATTTTAGTTAGTTAGACCAGGATTACATCTATAACTTTAGAAAAGTTCAGATCTGTTCTTGTTGCTTTAAAAATAATAATAATAATCTACAGAAATTGTCATTTACTTCACTAGAACATGATTGTTTTTTAGTTATCTGAATAGTGTCTGGCCTCTAAGGCATTTTGTTTACGGCATTTTAAAGCACAATGGCACAGAGGTTGCTGAGGTGTTTCAGTGGAAAGAGGCTGTTGATGATCAGCACCTGAGTTACAACTGTAATAAACAATTATGAGAAACACTGAGAGTCCTGAGAAAAAATAAATTGTTAAAAAAAAAAAAAACTTCCTCTGAACAGAAATCATCAGGGAAGACTCCTCAGAGGCCTGCTGTAATTTCTCAGTGCAAATTGTTGGAATTTACCATTTTGTAACACTCCTTTTGGACTCACCACCTTTTCCAATGCTGAGAAAATTCTTGTCAGACAACCCCTGATATGGGGTGACCCTCTGTGGACTTAGGTTTACATACTCAGGAGTTGCACAACCTCAGATCTTAGATCTGCAAAAAATGAGGAATACCAGATGAATGATTTGTGAAAAGTTTAATCCAGCTTGTCTAGAATAACTTAGAATCTGTGGCACTGGTAGGAATACAATTCAGTTTGCCAGGATATGATTCAAGAAAAAAATCTTCCTTCCCCTTCTTTAATTTACTGCCGAAGGTTTAACACCAACAACAAATGAGAAGAGGTTCCTGTGACAGCACTGCATGATCTGACCACATGATAGTGTCCACTCACATAACTACAGACTTGTCTACACATATGTACTGTCTCAATTTTCCATCTCAATTTTGCCACCTTATTAATACTTTTCTAGCACTTTTTTTTTTTTTTTTTTTTCAAGTTGGACTTTCTAAATAAAGTAATAAAAATACTGTAGAATAACACTGAGTAAGTGCCCTTGCTATTAATACTTGAACCCAGAAGTTATTTGGCCAATTTCAAATAAAGCTGTCAACAAATATTTCTATACATGCTTAGGAAACAGGTATCTGGGTGGTTGAAAGAAACACCATGTGCCCTTAAAGGAGGAAAGATGGAAGTCTGAGCTCACCATGAGGCATAACTTGACTGAAAACCACACTTCATATTCCCATTGCTTACTTCGTAATTTTTTCTTTCTGACGGGGAGAAGGAAAGCTAGCAATTAGAAAAATGAGAAATTGAACTGCGCGGCATCAAACCAATATGAATATAGATGGCATCTTTATCACATGGATCTCTGCCTTTAGAACTAACAGTGCCAGCAATGTGCGCATAAGAAATGTGAAATAAAATAGGCCCAGGGATCCCTTCCTAGTCCTGAAATGAAATAGTGCCAGCTTAGATCTTCTATAAGCTTTATATAGTAAATAAACATGAGTCTCTACGGCAAAGTTATTGTTGGTCGGTTTTTGTTTTGCTGTTGGTGGTGAGGTTTATTTCATTTTATGGTTTGAAGTGTCTGAAATAACAGGAAGGTGGACCGCAGCTCCTCACTGAGGTTGTTTTTAGCATGCAACTGCTTGTGTGCCATGCCCTGAGATAAGACCTGACTGCACATAGGAGTATTTGATGGTGAACAATGTGTTGAGATAGTGGTGGAAAGCTGTGGAGGGAGTCAGACTTGATTTTATCCTGTTCATACTGCTCCTTTGGGACTGGACCCTGGCATGTACTCCTTCAGGTACTGCCTCAAAAACTGTAAGCTGGTCCAGGCCACAGATATATCAGGGACCATGCTAATAAGCTGAATTGCAGTTCAGGGCTCAAATTGCTGCTCTGGCCGTGTTTTACTTACTATAAACATTTTTGCCCTAGGGACAGAAGGATACAGAGCTAAGAGATGGACAGAGGAAGAAGATGTAGATGAGAAATATTTCAGTGGGTTTCACTGGTGTCAACTAACAGAAAACGAACACTAAAGTTTGGGAATTGTAAACATCTTTTTATGGGAATAGTTTTCTATCATTTTTTTTTCCAATTAAATTCATATGGCTAATTATCTTCAATTTGTCATCATACCAAAATTATTTTATTATTTTCTAGCTCTTCACTGTTGCCCTTTCTTGCTCATTTAGTTCCCATCCTCTCTTCACTGGCTTCTGCACTCAGTTTCCCTCCTTCCCCTACACATTTCTAGTCTCACGCTTAACAAAGCAGAACATATTATTTCCCTAGTTTCTTTCTTGAAAACAGATGAACAATATTTGGCCTCAGGCAAGCAGCTGGAATGAAAAAACAACAACAACAACAACAAAACAGTCCATAAGGATAAAGTTTAGTAAAGTTATACGCAATCAAAACCAAAGACCTTTGTGTTAGTCAACTTAAATAATATGCTAAAAGCTGTACATATAAAACATATACCCTAATGTAGACTCAAAACAAAAACAAATGAACTAACAAAAAAAACAACACCACCAACAAAACCACTACACCTGATTGATCTATGGCAGTATAGTCTCGATGGTGAAACTAATGCTTTTGAGACTACAATTAGCTTAGAAAAAATAGCTACAAACAGCAATAGGCAGTATATTCTGATCACTGAAATAAAAATAAATAAATAAAAATAGGAGTGCAAAATGAGATAATCAAATGCAAAATGAAAAGAACATTACGTCCTTCACAGGTCATCTAACACTCAGAAACCTGCTCTAAAATTCTTCTAATGCCAAGAGACCTTTGCACACTGGACGATAAACAACATTATTTCCTCTCCATCATGTTGTTCAACGAAACAATAAATAGGAGAGGGATGTAGCAGCCTTGACATAAAAAAAAAAAAAAAAAAAAAAAAAAGATAATTTACATTAAAAATAAAAGGCAACAAAATCAAAAGGATCTTGTCAAAAGAAAAAAAATCAATGCATCTTTTCTTCGTCACACTCAAGTTACACAAACCAGGGAAAATGAACATATATACCTTCATAACAAGCTCATATTAAAGAGTGCAAGAAAGTTACTATAAAAGTAAAGAATTTAAAGTTATCACCGACTTGCACAAAGTAACGATATGAGTTTTAATGTATTGAGTTTTGGTTTTAATCTTTAAAATTACTAACTTAGTAGCACTAGCTAAGGTAAAAATTAAAGTGGTGAACAGAAGCCTGGTTATGTATGATAAATACTAAGTTGCTGTATATTAAAAAAAAAAAAAAAAAAAAAAAAGAAAAAAAAGAAAAGGTAAAAACTCAAAAATAAAAGTGTCAAGATTAAATAGTTCATATATAAAAGCATAAAATTAATGGAGCATCAGAAAGCTAAAGACCTTCAGTGAATGTGATAAATCTCCAAAAGTGTGTATTCTAAATTCAGTATGTAAGATTCATCCAAAAGGACTTCACAGCTGCATCAGTGCACACAAATGGGTGCCAGAAGTGAGAATTAAGGGATATGTCATTCACTGGATGCCATAAGATAGTGGGTATACTTACATTGCTAAAACTATTTGTTAACTCTACTATATATTAAAAGAAAAAACAAAAGAAAAAAAAAAAAAAGAAAAAAAAAAGTAAAAAAAAGTATCTATCACGTTTTGCAGGACACCAATGAGATGTATGTTGGAAATGGTCTGCATGCTCCATTTTCACTTTCTCTTTGTCAGCCTGTGTTTTCCTGAATGGAGCAAAACTACCTTGTACACCAGCTGGCAAAACAAAATGAAATTATTTTGACTAAATGTTTGGAAATATTTGATCTTGAAATATTCCTAAATTTTGAACTGTGTCAGTTCTTGAAAGTACACATAAGAAGTTCAAGTATAAGCAAAAGCACTTATGCAGAGAAAAAATACTGACTTCTAAGCTGTGTTCTTACACTTTTGAGTCTCAGGTAGAATTTTAAAACTAAAATAAATACCAATAAAATCCCTTCTAAAACCTATAATGCAGTATTTTTTTCCTTTTTTTTTTTTACTTTTCTTTTTTCAAGTTTTTTTTTTTTCAATTTTCAAAAATTAGTTTTTAGTTTGCTTTTACTTTCTTATTGCTGTAGTCTGTTAGTAGTTGACAATGAATTACATTAATTTCCCTTATGATTAGTCTTTTTTTTTTTGCCCATAATGGTAATTGGTCAGTGATCTCCCTGTCCTTGTCACAACCCGTGCAAACTACATCATAGTTTCTCCCCCTGATCTGTTGAGGATGGGGAGTGAGAGAGTAGTGTGGTGGAGCTCAGCGAGTCATTGGTGTGAAATCACCATAAATATAAACCAAATATATTTCCTGCAGCCTGAGTCTGAATATAAAGTGATGTCAATTGCTCTGAGAGGTGTGAAATACCCCCACTGACCTCCCCATGGCATGATGTCCAATAATCTATTATTATAAACAGTTTAATGATTTTTTTTCCCTGCTTTTCAAAGAACTGAACAAACATAGATCAGAAGTGCCCATTACTAGTGTGAATAAAAACTGGAATGCTATGTGAATGATTCTTGGAACTATACACAAACTAACATATATGAAAGTAAACAAAAATACTTTTGGCCCCACTGCTTCCTCATAGGAAGGAAGAAGATCTGAAACACTGAACTCTTATCAGTCAGTTCTTGGGTACCACCACCAAAAATAATTGAACGTCAAATAAATTTTGGACAATGTATTGTTTAAAAAAAAATCCTACAATGTCTAGATCTCATCCACAATTGGTTCACAGATGCTGTTGACTACACTATAGCATGTGTGAAGACACGGGCACAAAGCACATTGCATTTCACACAGTACACTATTGTGAATTTTGCTTTGTTTATTCCTTATTACAGTGATTATTGCTATTTATTGTTGTAATCTGTTTTGAGTAAGCCATAGAGAAGCGCTAGAAAGGTCAAATAAGGAGCCTGTAAAATACTTAATGCAGCTTCAGAAAAATCTCAGAAATACACTTGAGATTTCAAAAGTATAAAGAGCTCTTGTCTCCATTCTTTTTGAAAACATATTATTATGTTATGGAAGTTAAATGTTTATGAAAACTATTTTATTACAGGGAAGCTCCTTGGAAAATGTTTGATTTAGTCTGTTGCAGAGCATGTTTTTTTTAGTCACAAAAATCTAAATGTTTCTAAAGTGCATTTCTAAGAATCTATGTATTTTTTCCCATCATAACCCTATGGCAATTAAAATACACATACACATACACACATAAACAAAACAACCAACCAACCAAACAAAACAACAACAACAAAACACACACATACACACACACACACAAAACAAAAAGCAACAACAACAAAAAAAAAACCAGTGCTTTATATACTGACTGACTGAAAATAAGTAAAATGTTCATATGTATTTGCTCACATGGTTGGACCGGAAAAAATATGTGAGAACTCAGATATGCCTTCTTAGTGTAAAGAACACCTTTATCCTTCATACTTCCACTTTATAAAGTTGAGGGGGGCAAGAGGGAGAATGAGGAGGCATTCAAAGGATAGATGCTGAAAAGACATTGCCAGAATCCTTCCAATTAATTTGAATACATTTTCTGGACAGGGAGTATAGGCTTGATAACCCAAAACACAAAAATATCACTGAAAAACTCTGAGACTGTTTCTTACCAAATCCCTCAATAAATTTATAAACATATGTCACAGACATGTTTCTCTGTAGCACTAAACAATTTTCTATGACAGATTTTTGATATAAAAAATACAGTTGAAATAAAGAGAACTAAGTAATACAGGTGAGGCTTGTTGCCTATCAATATCTTTTAAAAAGAACTCTCTTATACACCGTATTTTTTCCTCTTCTTTTCTCTGTTTTAAAAGTTTATCATTGCAAATACCAAGAGAGAAAAAATAATTATAAATAAATAAATAAATAAATAAGATTTAACTAGAAACCAAACTATCAAAGAAAAATTAGTAATTATGTTTTGTTTGGAAATACTCTATTTGTGCCCCAGACTCTCAAGCCATTTTACAAATATTTCCTGATTTCTTGTTGTTATCTGCCATACAGATAAACATGGCAACATCTCAACACATATGGCTACCATCAGCCAATGGTACACATTTATTTAATGGATCCATCAGCTTTTATAGACCTGTGATGACTGTCAACCCTCCCCCTCACCTCAAGTTTTGGATTAGCTTTTCTTGTTCACACTTTGGGACCCAATCCTGCTAACTTGAACACTTGAATTTGTTTAAGGAATCATAAAATTAAGAAGAAAGACCACTTCCTGTTAGCAGCACTATGAAAATGAAAGTTTTCTCCTACAAAATCATTTCATTTCTGATAACAGACAGGACCAGCTCTATTAAATCACTCGATGTGTGTAATAAAGAGAACCAAAATAAAGCTTAAAATTGTTTAACATTTGTTTAACAAAATAAATTGTTTTAAAAAAATAAAGCTTAACATTGAAGACCCAAAACTTTTTAGGAGATGGTCTCCTTGTATGCTGTTTCACAGAACTCTCAGTCAAAATTTTGATTAAAGGAGAGGAAAAAGCAACACATTTGCACAGGTCTAAAATATCTACTTTTCCTTAGTGTGGAGGACATTTCAGAGTATTGGGCTCTCAAACTGAAAATGTGCTATTTGCTATTACCTGTTGTAACTTGCAGTGTCCTCTAATGCACTACACAAATAGTCACTTGGCAGGTAAGAAAAAAAATAAGGAAAAAGACTTTAATGTCTTATGAAACTGAGATGCCTTGAAAGTCCTAAACTCCATGAAGTATGGTTTTGCTTCCTTCATACTAATCCCAGCATAACTGAGCATTGGTGTACCTTAACAGAAAGATGTACGCATTGCAGTTCATCTGTGGAATGCTTTCAGGTGTATTCCTCATCTGATACGGGCAATAGGTAAAAATGAAACAGATTGGTTTAGAACTCCTATGCTTCTTAGCTATTGAATCATTAAATACTTAAAATTCATGTGTTTTTTGCAGTGCCTCCATCAACGTTACCAGTTAGTGCAAGACATTATTATCATGTAGATTAAAAATAACATTAGTTGATTTCAGAACGTGAATCTCATTCTAGTAAATGGCCAAACCTTTAACTTCTGAGACAGAACACAGTTCAGACAGTTAATATTCAATACATTTTGGAAGTTAAGCTTCCTTCATAGCTCCTCAAAATGGACACATTGAATCATAAGCAAATGTTAAATCAGGAGAATTATTTCAAGGACTGTGGGATACAGTATTGTACCTTGTCTGTGCAGGTTCGTCATACCCTGGATATGGCCATGCAACGCTGTGAAGAGAGCTCCTCAGGAAGATAAATAAGACTGGGTAAAAAAACGTATTAACACAGCAATATGGCTGTCAGTACCTGAACTAAGTGCTGAGAGTTACTGCAGGTGTCTATGAAAGATTAAGGATCACACAATAAGTCACAATAGGCTGTGACTTTTTCTGTGTAAGCATCACACTCCTTCTGTTTAGTTATGTGTGAAAGAGAGGGGATTTCTTCACTGACTTCTTGTTTCTGTGGGTGTAATAAAAGTCAGCAAAGTTAAAGGCAGTTCCAAACTTTTAGCAAAAATGTGAAGAGTGGGTGAAAATGCAAAACTCTTCTCTCACTACTCAGCTCTTGATTGGACACAATTTGACGTGTTGTTTTGGGATGATTTAAACTCTGAGTTTATATTCTCACTCTCTCTCTCTCTCTAATTCAAGATGTTATTAAAAACTGCATTTCATAAAATGTCCTCTTTCTGGACACATAGTATGCTGTACCCATCTGATAGGTCTAAAGTTGGAGGGTGGATGTTGCACATCATCAACATTATGGCCCGCCTCTCTAGACCCTGTGTGTGTAACAAACAGCCACCTATTTTCTGGATTCTCTGATCTCCCCCTCCTTTTAAGGCTAGCCCTATGGAGAACAGTGGCAGCAGTGAGCAAACATCACACAATCTCCTTTACTTTTTAATACTGCCCAATGAATGAGGAATGAATTCTTTAAATTATGTCACCTTGTTAATTGTATTCTATTTGTTAAGTTGAATCTATTTAACCTAGAAATTCTCTAAAAAGTTTTAATAAACTGGGATTATACAAGTATTTATCAGTTTTCTAATTACAGATATAATCTTACCAAATCAAAACAAAAGAAAACAAAGCTGCACTTTCCAAGTGGTATGATGGCCTGAGCCACTTCATTCTACAGGATGATTCTGTCAAATTTCACAAGATCAGCAGGTAAACCCTGATCTGTGAAAGCAGCTGGGATGTAATTTCTCATTAAGAATCTCACTGAGCGTCACACATCTCATCATTCAACAGAGTATCCAGAGAGCCCACTGCAGTGTTTTATGGATATATTTAAAATAGCTCAGAGTAAGATCTGGGTATTGGAAATGTAACGAGCAATGTAATGTGCATAAGCAAACTTGTCAAGGAATATTGCCTTCTGTTTTTCAACTCTGTTAATCTGATATGAACAAAAATGTTAAAAGATATTTTTTATTTTTTTTTTTGGACCCTGACATTTTCCTGGACAGCCCAATTTCTTCTCAGTTTCATGCTCTCTACTACAATCTACTCAAATGTATATTGCATTTTCTGTCTCAAAAGGGAAATACTGCTATGTGGATAAATTAATTATTCTTTCTGTGGATACTCTGTCATATCCTGGCCCCGAAACATGATCCACACTTACAGTGATGAAACAGAAATCAAGAACAACATTGTTTGCATTCAATAAATTATCATTATTTTGTATTCATCACTTACCATTTCAACTTTTATTTTGTTTCTCATTGAAAATTCTTTATATATATATATATATATATATATAAATTTATCTCTTTGTTTATAACAAAGAGTTTTTGAGATTTACCTGGCCAAAAAAAAAAAAAAAAAAAAAAAAAAAAAGATTATGCTGGAACTGAAGATACGCATAAATGAAATTTAGCCTTGACTTTAATAGTCTGTTTTGACATCATCCCATAAACCCAGACCATGATTCTCATGCAATCCATATCTATATAGATACTGGCTGTATCACAATCCACAGAGATTTTGGGTGATCCAACCTGCTTTGCATGCTAGACCCAAATACTGAACATATTCAACTCTATTTTGTGCTTCGTTTCCAGTTCTACGTGAATGACTGCAGATGGTGCCTGTTCAGTTATATCCATCCTGTCCACTCCTAGGGACCGCTACAGTATTTTTTAAAAAGAGGTTGTGTTACCTCATGGCCACTCTGAGTGCACAGAAAAATGAGTGACTACTCATTTCAACAATAGCCAGATCTCTCCTGTCAATCTATACTACGTAGTCTTGCCACTCACCTTTGCTGGGTCACCCTCCCTCTTCCCACCACAGTCCTGTAATGCAATGCTGAAGGGCAAGCCAACATGAACCTTCAAGCAAGCTATGCTACCTCACCCTCGGTATCAGGGAGTGCAGAAGGGCTGTGCAAATGTTGCAGCAAGGTCTCGAATGGGTGACATTCTTGAACTGGGCCTACTATAATGGAGTATCTTTTATGTGGTGAGGTTGCTGTTGTGGGGCTGCAAATGTCTACAGTGTGGATCTGGACAGACTGGTCTTGTGGAGTGATCTAGTGGAAGTACAGACACAGGTATTGACATTAACAGCTACTGCAGGTAAAACAAGAAAAAAAAAAAAAAAAAAAAAAAAGATCAATATTATGATATAAATGCATTTGTCAGAAATTATCTTTCTACAACTAATAGGACAGTGTTGTTTCTCAGCATATATAAACCAGTAAATAATTTCTTTAATTGACAATTCAGTAAATTAGTAGTGAATTTTTGCATTTAGATTGTAGCCTTAGAAAATAGCTGTGATATGTCAGCTAGACCCTCAAGAGTTACCTTCTGCCTAGATTAGACTGGTTTGAAAATAGAAATCTATAGACTTTCTCTTACATCATACAATTTCTCCTGTTAGCCAGCACAGAAGGGACTGGGCCATTACTTCTCTCAGATCACCTTTCTCTGAATAGGAGAAGTATGTTGAGTGTGGCCAAGAGGTCTGATCTAAGATCTTTTGTGAAGTCTAATGGAAGGAGTGGAAAAAATAAAGACAGAAACTCCTGATTGCCATGACCCGCTCAATATCTGAATGCAACCTCAAATACAAACTAGACCCGGGCACACAGAAAGGAACTCTGCATTTGCACATTCAATCAACATGATTGCATGCTGATGTATGCAAGTGGTGTATGAAGGGGTGGTGGAGTGGCTCTCTATATTAGAGAGTGTTTTGATGTCGTTGAACTTGAGGCTGGCGATGACAAGGTGGAGTCGCTATGGGTTAGGATCAGTGGAGAGGCCAACAAGGCAAGCATCCTGATGGCGGTCTGTTATAGACCGCCAAACCAGGATGAGGGGGTGGACGAGGAGTTCTACAGACAGCTGGCAGAGGTTGCAAAATCGTCAGCGCTTGTTCTTGTGGGTAAATTTAACTTCCCAGACGTATCCTGGAAACACAACACAGTCCAGAGAAAGCAGTCCAGGAGGTTTCTGGAGAGCATGGAAGATAACTTCCTGACCCAGCTGGTTGGTGAGCCTACCAGGGGAGGTGCCCCACTAGACCTTCTGTTCACTAACAGAGAAGGACTGGTGGGAGATGTGGTGATCGGGGGCTGTCTTGGGCAGAGTGACCACGAAATGGTAGAGTTCTCGATACTTGGCGAAGTCAGGAAGGGGACCAGTAAAACCGCTGTCTTGGACTTCCAGAGGGCTGACTTTGAGCTGTTCAAGACACTGATTGGCAGAGTCCCTTGGGAGGCGGTTCTGAAGGACAGAGGAGCCCAGGAAGGCTGGGTGCTTTTCAAGAAAGAAATCTTAATGGCTCAGGAGCGGTCTGTCCCCACGTGCCCAAAGACGAGATGGCGCGGAAGAAGACCGGCCTGGCTGAACAGAGAGTTGTGGCTCGAGCTTAGGAGAAAAAAGAGGGTTTATAATCTTTGGAAAAGAGGGCGGGCCACTCAAGGGGATTACAAGGATGTTGCGAGACGGTGCAGGGACAAAATTAGAAAGGCCAAAGCTCACCTGGAGCTCAATCTGGCTACTGCTGTTGAAGACAAAAAAAATGTTTGTATAAATACATCAATACAAAAAGGAGGACTAAGGAGAATCTCCACCCTTTACTGGATGCGGGGGGAAACTTAGCTACCAGAGATGAGGAAAAAGCCAAGGTGCTTAACGCCTTCTTTGCCTCAGTCTTTAGCAGCAAAACCAGTTGTTCTCTGGACGCCCAGTACCCTGAGCTGGTGGAAGGGGATGGGGAGCAGAATGTGGCCCCCACAATCCACGAGGAAATGGTTGGCGACCTGCTACACCATTTGGATGTATGCAAGTTGATGGGGCCAGATGGGATCCACCTGAGGGTACTGAGAGAACTGGCGGAAGAGCTGGCCAAGCCGCTTTCCATCATTTATCGGCAGTCCTGGCTATTGGGGGAGGTCCCACTTGACTGGCGGATAGCAAACATGATGCCCATCTACAAGAAGGGCCGGAGGGTAGACCTGGGGAACTACAGGCCTGTTATGTTAACATCAGTGCCAGGGAATCTCATGGAGCAGATTATCCTGGGCATCATCATGTTGCAGTTGCAGGGCAAGCAGGCGATCAGGCCTAGTCAGCATGGGTTTATGAAGAGCAGGTCCTGCTTGATGAACCTGATCTCCTTCTATGAAAAGGTGACACGCTTAGTGGATGAGGGAAAGGCTGTGGATGTGGTCTACCTTGACTTCAGTAAGGCATCTGACACTGTTTCCCACAGCATTCTCCTCAGGAAACTGGCTGCCCATGGCTTGGACTGGCGCATGCTTCGTTCGGTTAAGAGCAGGCTGGATGGCCGGGCCCAGAGAGTCTTAGTGAATGGAGTCAAATCCAGTTGGAGGCCGGTCACTAGTGGAGTCCCCCAGGACTCGGTACTGGGGCCAGTCCTCTTTAACATCTTCATCGATGATCTGGATGAGGGGATCGAGTGCACCCTTAGTAAGTTTGCAGATGACAGCAAGTTAGGTACGTGTGTCGACCTGCTCGAGGGTAGGAAGTCTCTGCAAGATGATCTGGATAGGCTGGACCGATGGGCCAAGGCCAACGGTATGAAGTTCAACAAGGCCAAGTGCCGGGTTCTCCACCTGGGGCAAACCCCAAACAGAGCTACAGGCTGGGAGATGTGTGGTTAGAAAGCTGCCTGGCAGGGAAGGACCTGGGAGTACTGGTTGATAGTTGGCTGAATATGAGCCAGCAGCGTGCTCAGGTGGCCAAGAAGGCCAACAGCATCCTGGCTTACATAAGAAAGAGCGTGGCCAGCAGGTCCAGGGAAGGGATTGTCCCCCTGTCCTCAGCTCTGATGAGGCCGCACCTCGAGTACTGTGTTCAGTTTTGGGCCCCTCACTACAAGAAGGATATGGAGGTGCTTGAGCGAGTCCAGAGAAGGGCTACGAAGCTGGTGAAGGGTCTGGAGAACAAATCTTATGAGGAGCGGCTGAGGGAGCTGGGACTATTTAGCCTGGAGAAGAGGAGGCTCAGGGGCAACCTTATTGCACTCCACAGCTACCTGAAAGGAGGCTGTAGTGAGGTGGCGGCTGGTCTATTCTCCCACGTGCCTGATGACAGGACGAGGGGGAATGGGCTAAAGTTGCACCAGGGGAGGTTTAGGTTGGATATTAGGAAAAACTTCTTTACAGAAAGGGTTTTTAGTCATTGGAATAGGCTGCCCAGGGAAGTCGTTGAGTCACCAGTGGTTGAGTCTTTAAAAGACGTTTAGATGTAGAGCTTAGGGATATGGTTTAGGGGATGATTTGTTAGTGTTAGGTCAGAGGTTGGACTCGGTGATCTTGTAGGTCTCTTCTAACCTAGACTTTTCTGTGATTTTGTGATTCTGTATACACATATATCTCTTTTAACTTGGTTCTACATTAATATGTAAAATCAATGGAATTGATCAAAAACATGGAAAATCAAAAACCTTTTCATGTTTTACACTTTCACTGATTCTTGTTTAAATTTTAATCAGTGTTGCACAGGCAAAGAAAGATTTTTTAAGAGAAAGGAAGAAAAACAGAGAAGGGATATCAATATCAGATAATATATACTCATCAGTATCAGATCCTTAACAGAGAAAGGACACTTACATTTCTTAACAGAGAAAGGAAGAGAAAGCAAAACAATACAGGTGTGGTTCCCAGTACAAAATAGTTCTCATTAAATCCAACATTCTGCATAAGAAACTTCAATTTACAAATACCAGTTAGCAAGAGAAAATAATTTGAGGGGTTGCTATGTATATAATTGTCTGGGAATGACTGCCTCACAGAGGACAGAGTATTAAATAAACACCAAAGTTTTCTGACAACCTTTTTTCCAGTCACAAAGTAGTTAGCAACTACTTAGAGTCATGATGAGAAACAGACCAGCACATCAATGCAGGAGATTTTATGGGGAAAATAAAGAAATAAATCCTACTGAATCTAAATATTAGAAACAATAAGATTTATTTCTTAATTTTCACCAAGAGAGAAATAAAATAAAAAGTGAGGAATTTAGTATAGCTCTATGCACACTTACAGAGTTAAACAGAGACTATGCTTAAAGACTTAATCTCCGTATAGAGTTTTATATTAAAGATAATTATAATTCCTATTCTTTCACTACTTAGATAAAGGAATTAAAAGGGTGTGACAGTAGTTCTCCAGGACCATTATGTTAGCACATGGAAACAAGGATGTAAGTATTCCTGGCTGGGTTACTGGAAATAGAAAATGTACTAAGTTACTTTATCTGATTGAACAGTTTTCAAATACTACACCTCTCGGACAACCTACTTTTTGCTATTTTCTGCTATTTAGAATTATTTTGCTATTTAGAATCACAGAAATGTTGGTTTAAAGGAATCTCTTAGGGTCGTATAGTTCAATCTCCTGCTTCAAGAAGGACTATCTTCAATCCTAAATCAGATCAGCTTTGGCTTTATCTTAGAGTCTTGAAAACATCTAACGATGGAGATTCTGTAGCCTCTCTGGGTAATTTCTTGCAGCTTCAATCTACCACTACTGAGACAAGTTTCATTCTGTCATCTCTGTAATGGAGAGTACTTATAGACTTCTATTAGATTGCCCCTTAGCCTTTTCTTTATGAGATACATTATATCACTCCTTAGCCTCTTCAAACTCTACTCGTAAGTCATGCTCTATGTCTCTAATCATCTCGGTAGCAAGGTTTCTGCAAGTTTGCTAAGAAAATAATTACTAGTATATTACTAAATGCAATAGCTAACTTTAATAGTAACACAGATGGTTCTGGACACTTAACATGTCACTCGTAGAGCTGTAACTTGTTCAACATCAACCTGTTCTGGCAAACTTATTTTATTGGGATTAGCTCTATCTCAGATAAAATCTACCCTCATCAGTTATGCTTTGTTCTGATTTACTTTTCATTTCTTCATTCTACTTTCTTCTAAACATTGGAACAGACCACTGGAATAGGAATATTAGAAATACTTTATAAATTATAAATATTATTCTAAGATTTAAAAGTCACATTTTAAAATAGAAAAAAATATTTGGGATTTGTACAGAAGCATGTTCTCATATCCAAATGATTTCTCTAACACTTTTATGGACTTCGGTGTTTTCTTTCATCTCTTCTAAACTGTGGCATGTAGATGGTCATTTGATGAAATCCTCTTACAACTTGGTCCCTTATAAAGACAGATGAAGGCAATGTCTTTGATGGAGACAGAGTGAAGACAAATTGAAGACAGGGAAAACAAACAAACATGAAAGTTAATTGCTTTAATAAGAAGAAAGTCCTGATTTTTTAATTTTTTTTTTTTTTCAGGCACCTTTTAAGATTTTTATGTTCTTTCAGTTGACAATCTACATAATTTCTTCATTATAGACAACAATTAAAAAGGAAAACATAATATAAATTTTAAATAAACCTTGCTGTTTTATGATTTGTAATCTCAAAAGCAGAATCTCTTATTTATCTATATTCTATTTATCTATATTTATCTATATTCTTATTCTGCATATAAGAAAGGATAAGCTCTTTCTGTAGACCTAATATCATTATTCTGCAGGTGTCCTGAATGTACCTATGAAGTAAATCAGCTTGTGTGTTGGCTGGGATTTAGGCTATATTGCCAAAATTCTGCCAGTTTACTTGAATAATTCATGATGCTTATGACATGGACTACTGTCTACAAGAGACAAGCAGACTCATTTTTCTATGTCCTGAAATTGGACTCAAAATGTGAATTAAAGAAGAGAGGAAAAAATGGTTTGACTCCCCCATCCAAATAATCTTCTCACCTTGCAAGAAATGAATGATATTGCCACTAGTGAGTAATTGCATCCTATGGTAACATTACTCTGATGAAGATGGTGAAGAGCTTGTAACAATTAAAGTTTTCCAAGAAAGATTTAGTTAAAATCCAAGAGAAAATCTGTAACGATAAAAGTCAAAAAAGGCAGACTAACTTTTGTACTTTTTTTTTTTTTTTTTTTTTTTTTTTTGGTAATTATTTGGAATAATGCTATTCTATTTAATTCATATCATGGTATAGGTATAGTTGTAACAGTTTTGTTTTAAACATTACTTGTGTACCTCAAACCTTTCTGCAGAGTTGAACCATGTGCAAAGATTGATTACAGGTCAAAAGGATGCACAGCAATGACATTTCCTGGTTGACAATCTGATTCTCAGTAAGTATAACTTTTAAATTCTACAGCAATTTGTTTTATCAAAAGACATTTTTTTTTTTTTTTTTTTTTTTTTGTGTGTGTCAGGTATCTGCAATGTTTTACACATGACTGCAGTTGGTATGGAATTATTTTGATAAGACAGTATTAGTATAATGTCAGCACCATCAATGTTTTGCCCTCTAAAGTGCTCCCATCAGAGATGCAGTGTGACTGGTATAATCTCATTACTAGAAAATAATTTCAATGATGTCTATAGCACTAACCCACTGGACTGACAATGAATTTCACATTGCTAAACCCACAGATATTTAAAGACTCTAATATGGAATAATAGATCAAAATGAAGATGAGAAGTAACATTTCCATTTCTAAACATCTAATATTTGATACTTATCTATTTTTAATAACTACTACAGATGATATGTATTTATATAATTCATTATGTGTGAAGTTTAATGCCTTATTCTTGTATGTGCACAGGATCCAGAGTTATGAAATCAAATTGTACATTTTCTATTGACTACACCAAATGAAAACAGGAAAAAAGTAACTCTACACTACTCTTTTTAGAAGTTATTTTGAGTTATTTTGTCCACATTTGAGCAACATTTTCCTTATTTTTATATGCTGTTTAAAATATAAATTAAAGTAATAACCATAAAAAATGAAACAAACAAACAAACAAACAAAAAAAAACCACCACCACCCACATGTTGCTTAAATTACTCTGAAGTACTAATCTTTATAGTACACTATACCCTTTAATTTTCTGAACACTAAGGTTCAGGTGATAAAGAAGCAAAGGATGTTTTGTCACTTATGGATTAATCAAAGATTAAAAATCTGTCTTCAAACTTTTCTTTTTTAAAAGGATTTTATGCTGTCTTAATAGGTAAGAGGAAGATATCCTGTAATCCTGTAAATGGATTACCCCAGACTTCTACATTTTCTTTCCTTGTAATATAAACTGGCATAAAATAAGAAAATTCTTATCCAGAATTTACCTTAAAATAATAAAAAAAAAAAAAAGAAAAAAAAGTTATTGCTACAAACTTTGTAGTGCTGTTAAAACTGGTGTGAATAAAATTTATATTTTGTATGACTATTCTATTACTGGCATTACTGTCACTGATTTACCTACTTATGAAGATTATAAAAATCATTATATTTGTTAGAGGTACATTCTCTTCTTGAACAATGTTCTTGTACAGACTTTATTGAGTGGTGTGGGATATTGGGAAATGGAAGTGGGGATAAAGAAAAGCATGCTGAAGGAAGGACTCACCTCATCTAACTTCAAAGCTATCCAAAACTTGACACTTAATCTAAAATACTTTTATCACATTCTTCAGTGAGAAGAGAGAAGCTTTTCCAAGGGCACTGTACTGCACTCTAAAACAGTTTTCTGAAGCAGGTGGGACCAAGAGCCCTCTGAAAGTACTTAACTTTTCCCATGAAATACTAACAAAGCCTGGTTGATCAGCTCAGACTAAGTGCTAAACCGTCTAAAACTTAATTGATATGAATTCTACATTAGATAGCTTGTAATTGCTGACCAGTGGCTGTCGCTTTCAAAAAGTGAGAATTGAATTAGTCTAATGTAACAGTAGATTTATACAAGTTAATATGCTTAATTCTGAACTCATCACTTTAGGACTCCTTAACAATCAGAAATAAGACATACAGATAAATAAGTAGGATGTCACGGAATCATAGGCTATTTCAGCATGGAAAGGACCTCAGGGTGTCTTCTAAGCCAAATCCCTGTTCAAAGCAGGGGCAAGTCTGTAGTCAGACCAGGCAGCTCTGAGCTTTGTCCAGTCAGGTCCTGAAAACCTCCAAGGACAAAGAGAGATGTGAAAACTGCACAGCCTCTCTGAGCAATCTGTTCCAATACCTGACTGGTGCCATGGGGGAAAAAAAAAAGCTTCTCCTTATTTCATTTTAACCACTGACATTTTAACTTATGTTTGTTTTATTTTGTTTTCCCATGTTGCATTATTGTGAAGAGTTTTGCTCCATCCTCTTGACAAATTAATAGTAGGCTGCTGTTAGCCCCCTTGCTGTCCCCAAGTCATCTCTCCTCCAGGCTGAGTAGGACCAGCTCCTCCAGATTCTCCTTATGGAGCTCCAGCGTCCAACAGTCATGGTGTCCTCTGCTGAACTCACTCTAGTTTATTAATGCCTGTCTTCTATTATGAGGACAAAACAGGATGTAGTATTCTACATCTGATTTAGTGAGTACTGAAGAGAAGAGGAATAATCTAGTGGCTCTGCTCTTGTTAATGTAGCTGAGGAGGCTGGTGGCCATCTCCACTGCCAGGTAGCTGATGACTCAAGTTCAGCTTACTGTCTGCCAAGAACACCATGGCTTTTTCTTCAGACCCATCAGTCTCCAGACATTATCATTGAAAGGAGCTTCTCCTTCTCAGGTGTAGGACTTTGCATTTTTTCTTGTCACATTTCATAAGGTTCTTGTCAATCCATTCCTATATACCCTCCAGATGGTAGCTTTGACTTCAAGTGCTTAAAATGATCCACTCTTTGGTGGTATATGAAAACTTGATGAAACTGCAGGCCATCAGCTCCTCTAGTAATAAAGGTGTTAACAAGACTATCCACAGACAGTGCCCTGCATTGTTGTACTTACCACTGGCCTCCAGCTAGAGTACAACCTATTAATGACTACCACAAACCCTATTATACAACCAGACTTTAACCCATCTAGTTTGCTACCTAGACTGCAGTGTTCTAACATGGATACAAGAATATTGTGAGAGACACTATCAAAAGCCTTGGTAAAGTTTTTTGATCCTCCTGTCATCCAGAAATACAGTAATTTTATTGCAAAAAGAAATCAGGTTGGTTAAACATGATTTACCCTGGGTAAATCTGTGCTGTCTGCCCCCAGTCACCATCTCCCTCAAGTGCCTAGAAATGCGCTTTGATAAGACTTGATTCATGATTTTCTCAGTGTCTGAGTGAGGTTGATGGGTTTGTAGATTCCTGGCTTGTCTTTTTGTCTTTTGTTGAAGATGGGAACAATATTTGACTTCCTCTTGTCATTAATCCTCAGTCCTGAGACTTCTGCCCTCTCCACAACTTTTCAAAGCTGTTAGTTACCCTCTGGCCAACTCTGTCTGCAACCTTGAATGCAGCTCATCACATGCCTTGGGTAGGTATGGATTTAGTTCCCTAAAACAATCCTAGATTAAAACCTCAGCCACTGCTACTTGTTCTTCTCCTTGAGTTTTTCAGGATCTACATGACTCTATTGGTGAAGACTAACTCAAAGAAAGCTTTGAGTACCCCGGACCTATTTGTATTGGTTCTTACTAAATCACCCATGCTGTTTACAACTGGGACCATATTTTCTTTGTTCAGTAGAAGTTTTTGTTGCTCTTGATATTGATATCCCTTTAAGTTTTCTAACATTGTTCCTGCATGTCTGAGTAATGTTTCTAAATTCCTCTTTTGCAGCCTGTGCATGCTTCCATTTCCTGTTAACTGCCTTTTTGTATTAGTGCTCCAACATGAGGTCCTTGCTTAGTGAAGCTAGTCTCCTGATATGTTTATGCATTTTGCTTAGTATCACATAGACCATTCCTAAGCTAAAAATTCTTCAAGCTTTTATGAGATGCTTTACATTTCAAAGCTGTCTCCCACAAGTTCCCACCTACAAGTTTCCTGATTATGCTTATGTCTATTTGCCTGAAGTAGAGTCTGTACTCTGCTGCTCTCCTTCAGGATCTGCCACTGTTTCACACTGCAGACAAGTCTGCCTTTGATTGTTATATCCCCATATAGTTCTTCCTTGTCTGTGAATCCATCTGTGTGCCACCCATGACTGGCCCATCCTGTACCTGTTTTAAGAAGTTATCCCCAGTACCGTCTAGAAACCTCCATGAAAGGTTGTGTCCTACAATACTGACCTTTCAGCATCTCTCAGGAAGGTTAAAGGCTCCCATGATCTGTAATACTGAGACTTCATCAAATTGTTTAAAGAATTAATTCAATTTCTCAACTGATCACGTGGTCTGTAGCAAAATTCTACAGTCATGTTGCACCTCTTTTCTGATCCTGACCCATGAGCTCTCTACTAGCCTATTATTTGTCCTATAGGAGAGCTCCATATATCCATGCTGCTCCTTCTCCCTAGAGCAGCCCAATCCTCATCTTCCATGTCTTTCTGAGGACTTTGCACCCATTTATCACCACACTCCAGTTGTGTGAACCTTCCCAGCACATCTCAGTTATTCCAATGGTGTTGCATTTTGTGACCTCCTCTCTTTCCAGGCTGCATTTATTTATGTACCTTCACCCTGAGGCAGGTATCCCATTGCCATTTTTTTGTCATTCCTAAGGTCTCTCTCCTTTCCATCACTCTGAAAACTTTGCTTTCTAACCCTATTCACACCTTCCTCACTTATGTCCAACATCCATAGTTTAAAGTTCTCCTTACTAGGTTGGCCAGACTGTTGCCAAAGATGCTCTTGTCCCACTTTATCAGGTGGACTGTGGAAGTCCTGAAGTCCTCGGTCCTCAAAGTGAACCCCATGGTCATAAAAGGCAAATCCCTGTTGTTGACACCAGATGTTCAAATGTGTTATCGAGTAAGACTCATCTCCTCCAAGCTAAACTTTTGCCATTTACCACCATCGGGGGCCACATGGTCCTTTAGCCCTAGAGCCATATAGGCACTTTTGGTAAGCCCCAGGTCTTAAGGCCTTAGCAGGAAAACTTAGCCAATTAAATGCAGACAGTTTCTATAATTGTCATTTTCACCTCAGATCTCAAATAAAGCTTTTAAATGGGCAGTGGTATCTGAGACATTCAAGAGCAGGTGGATTTACTACGTGGTTTTCATTTTCCTTGTCTTCTCTATTTTCTTTTCAGCTTTAGTTCTTTTGAATTACTCAGGCTGATCATAAATTATGAGGTTGTTCAGGAAATACTGCCTCCGCATATACAAAGCCATAAAACAAGAAGCTGATTAAGGTCAGCCTGGTTTGCCAAAGCTGACATTACTTAAATGCATACTTTCACCAAGATCCTCAGTCTGAGTTTGCCACCCAGCTATGAGGATATTGCAATGATTTAATCCAATAGTGAATTTCTGTTCACATCATGGAGTGTGATTCCATGGAGAACATATTAATGCAATTATGCTAAGAGGCTATTTCATTCCTGTTTGGATGTATGAAATTCAAGATAAATTACGATAATAAAACCTGTCTTTCTGTAGCTTGTCTGTAACAATCTGGTTAAGAAATCTGTGGTATTATGGAATATGCAGTTGTTTCACTGGACAATATGTGAAAAGAACCTGAGGAATAGGTACTTCATTGTAGGCTGAGACATAAATGGTAGGGGAAGAAAAAAATATAATAAGCTCATCTGTTTTCCCACAAACACAGTGAACGAAAATTACCTGTTTTACTTTCATTTCATTGGACATGACAGGAAATATTTTTTGATTCTTTTAAGAGAAGTTCCTACTATCTGATGATTATTCTGAATAGCCATAATATTATCAGTATCATTTTATGTTAGAAAACTGTTCAGATATATTAGTTTTCAATCAGAAATTGACTATTTTAGGCATAAGCATTAAACTAAATGACTCAATATTAAAATGAGTAAAGACAGTGCTGCATCAAGTCCAATGAAATTGCTGTTGCTGTTTTCTCATGAAATCTGTAGTAATCCCACTCTCATTTAGAAGCACAGTAATTTTTACATTTATACCTTGTAGCAAATGCCATCAGTGTTGTGTAAAAATAATAGCATTTCTGTAGACTTCAAAAATAAATTGTTTAAGCAGGACTTTGCTATTCTTCTTATTCCTCACAATTCAGTTCTGTTTATGAGGCACATCTGGCAAAGGTTAGATGAAGCACAAATTTGATTAAATGGCTCCAGCTGCCTTGCTGACTTTGTGTTACAGTCCATGGCAATAGAAGAAGCACGGTGCACTCCGTATTGCATTCAAGCAGTGTAAGAGGTGAGTTGTGTGCTTAGAGGGGCAACAACATGTTGCACAGAGGGTCTTTCTTATGCTGCATTTATAGTAACTTCACTTACCTCTTGCTCCAAACTCCCTTGACTCCTTAAACAACCTGAGCAAGATTTCTGAAAATTCCAGAGGTTACAGAGTGGCATTTCAATCTAGTTGATGACTCAGCTGACTAGCAGAATTCTCCATATACCACTTAATAAAATCCAGCTTTATTAGTAATAATATTAAACTTAAGGAAACAAGTTGGATAGGCCTTTCAGCAGCCTGGTCTAGTGGAAGGTGCCCCTGCCCATGGCATGGTCTTGGAACTAGATCATCTTTAAGGCCCCTTCCAACAGAAACCACTCTGTGATTCTATGATTCTAAGTCTAACCAGCAACTTTGATAATTAAAAAAATAAATAAATCACTGTCCTTGTTGCTACCTGCTTTCAAAAATACAGTAAGTTTAGACACTGAAGAACTGCAGCAGTGTGGTGAGATATGAAATAAGACTAACACTTTCTGCGTAACAAAACCCAACTGTGCCAGCAGAATATGTCATAGGGCAGTGTGGAGCACCAGTGCTGTGTAGATTGCTACTGCAGATAGGTGTCTGTGTCTTTCTTTTACAATGACACTGAAAATTAATATAGGTATTTTTTATTCCCTTACTCTTTTTTGTAACATCTCCTTAGAGAACTGACAATGGAGCACATGACTTGTATGAATCCGTATGCTCTGCAGTTTACAGAAAATAGAATACTGTTATTCACCTTATTGTGCCTTTAGCTCTAAGACATTATCAATCAATGTCTTATTTGAATACTTGTTGAGTTCATAAGCATGTAAGGGATACCAACACAAACACTCTAGAAAGAACAGACGCGGTATATTATATATATATATATATATTTGTGACTTACTACATATTACTTTTTTGATGTCATCTTTTATCATTGACTTAATCATAACATAACAGATCATTGAATCTTTTTGTTGTTGTTGTTATGCTAATTTCCTTCTATTTTTGCTTCTAACCTGTGTCATCTAAACAATAGCATTCTCTTACATTATGCTGCTTCTTTTTCTGTAAGTCTCTTTCTTTTTCTCTCCAAAATTGACTCCAAATATCTTATTCCTTATTACTATCTTTAAAAAAAGTTTAATCTTTACTGCTTTTCTCATACACCTTCAACAGACATTCATCATCTAGTTATCTTATGAGGGGGACCTGGAAATACCACTAGTTACCTAAAAGACAAAATAAGTAAGTCTGCTAACTAAAGAGTTGCTTTAAATTTAGACTAATGTTCAGGCAGAAACCTAACCGTATTCTACCCGAATCATGTACACTACTGGAAAATGGGATTGTGAAGAGACTTCTACTAGAATACAATAGTAGGAAGGAGATCCAGGGGCCTAATATTTCTTATCAGCTATAAAATGTAAGCTATTTTATTAATGATTTAAGAGACTCATATTTTCTAATATCATACGTAAAATTAAGATAAGCTTCTAGCAATATGTGACTATGCTACTTTGTTAATATGGATAGCAAATGTAAAGCTAACTGTTAAGAAATGAAATCCCTTGGAAGTACTTCGTAAATCTACTTCCCTAAATTTCTTTCACGAGTAGCTTAAGCAAAACGGCAAGAATGTATTTGCATGTGCTGATTGACGTAGGGATGGTCCTGAAGGAGTTTGTACTTGAGCATACAAATGTGAAATAGAATCAAATTAGCATGCTAAAGGAAATTAACACTAATATAAATACATTCCTGAATAGTCCCAGATAGCTAATCCCTGGGAAGAATAACTTAAATTCTGTTTTTATTTATGAAAATGGATTTCCACTTGCTAAAAATGCTCTAAGCCTCAGGCTATGCCTAAAGGCAGAGACATTACATGTGCTGTAAATGCCAACTATTTCAAGTACTTCTTCTTAAAGTTACCCTAAATGTGGCAAAATTATAATACCATATAATGAGTTTGACATTCAGTTACATTAAGAGTACACATATATATGACCTGATTTCCTGCTTGATCTATTTGATAGGTCTAATTAAATTATAATTTTAAGTACTATTAATCTTTGTTAATAAGCAGCAATGAATGAAGTTGCCTCAAAAGTAATAGGTTTTACATTCTCTTTCAAAGCTTCAAACCTAAACCAACGCTAAATTCATTAATAAACAACAAAAAACACTTAACATCTAAAAATCAATGAAAACAAATGCAAAAAATCCAATAATTATGAAAAAAGAAACATTTGTAATGCTTCTACCAGAACTTTTTTTTAACGTAAGAGAATTAGAATACTGTTATTCTACAACACAGATGTAAAAAGTATAGTCTAGGTAAAAATAATACAAAATATGTAAATTAACAATAAAAATTAAGGTTTAGGATGACAGGGAAGAAGATTTTTTTTTATTATTTTTTTTTAAGTAAATATCACATGCAACTGTTCTTTTATCTCTTATGCCAGGTTATGTTTCAATTTCTTATTAACCCCCCCAGAAAAATTATGTCCAAAATATTGCTTAAAAAACAAAAAATAATTAACAAACCAACCAACCAAGCAAGCAACCAACCAAACAAACCAACAAACCACCAAACAAATTAAAAATTAAAATAATAATAATAATAAAAAAAAAGACAAAAATAATCTCTTTATTCCCATCAGTTTGTTTCAAGTAGAATGTGCCATATTTGAGATATGCAGTCAGAAGCCACTTTGGCTAGAAGCTCAGATTTACAGAGGCAATTACTTCACACAGGATGCACTGTATGACACATAAACTGTGAGAAAAATTATAAATTTCTGATGGTCAAAAATCTTACTATTTCCATGTGTGGTTTTTTTTGATTTAACAGAGAAGAAATCATCTTGACTTGAAAGTTTTTGAAGTAGGACTTGTGTTGTAACTAAGTATTTGTTGGGTATATACTTTTTATTAATGGTTAAGGATTCTTGTAAGCAAGCTATGCATAATTGTTTGTGTATTTGCATGACCTAATGTTATAGGTTATCAGGAGCCTGAGGTATAATTTCCAGTCACTTAATAATCATAAGTTCCATTCAAGCTTCCAATCTATTAGAGTTTTCATTAAAAAAAAAAAAAAAAAAAAAAAAAAAAAAAAAAAAAGTAAAACAGTAAAACCTGGTATGCAATGGGATTAAATACTGGTTAGCATAGTCAACTGATCATTTTACACTAAAGAGAAATTTTGAAACAGCAGTCGAGAACTTACAACTTACACCAGACTGGAAACAGACCCAAGAGCTGCAAGGCTTATTTTCTAACCAAAATTCCCAACTCACCTCAGAAATACCCTCTTTCAAACAACAGGAGGTGATATTATCTGTGTATATTGAATGAACTAAGCACAGTTATATTCTCTCTACTTTTAGCATCCCTGCCCTAAAAAGGAACAAAGAAAATGGAAAAAAATAATAAATAAATAAATAAATAAATAACAAGGATAGTCTGAAGCCTAATAATCTTTCTTACACAGAGAAATCTGCACAATTTTATTAGCAAAAAGACAAAAATACAGGTGAACATGAGTTGGGATGTCTGACAACTAAGAAGCTGTGATGGTGCAGCTTTTGCTGAGCTGGAACCATGAAGTGCATACACTATGGAAATACATTATTCTGAGTGGTAAAAGGAAAATTTTGAAAGCTACAAAGAGATGTTAACACTGCTGTGAAACCAGATGATAAAATGGCAGCTGAAATCCAATGCCAATAAAAACAAAGTATTTCACATATAAAAAATAGCTCTAACACAGTACAGATAGAGAGTGCTATACTTCAAATTAGCTATTAGCATCTAAAGGAAAGATCTGGAAATCATACTAGAAATGTTTCAAAAGAAACATCAACCTAGAGATCAGTGGCTGTCAGAACTGGAAGCAAAATGGTATAAGTTATTAAGAAAAGGATGGAAAAGAAAAAGGAAAGGAAAGGAAAGGAAAGGAAAGGAAAGGAAAGGAAAGGAA
>CM021765.1:17582467-17627248 GCA_011076525.1 Nettapus auritus | reverse complement strand
AAAAAAAAAAAAAAAAAAAAAAAAAAAAAAAAAAAAAAGCTTGTAAAAATATTGCATTATAAAAAATAAAAATTCAAGAGTGGGGTAAAGATTCAAACCCAAACTGCAAAACAGTCTGAACTATTATTGCCTCTTCAACAAAATCAGAACATGAAGATTTCAGTACATCCTGCAATCTTTGTCAAACCTGATAAAAAATGAATCAGATTATAATTTTATTAGGTTTTATTTTTTCATATTTTTTCTCAATTATTAACTGAATTAAAAATAGTATTTAAGTTTTTTTCCTTAGCACTAAAAGAGAATATTTTCAGTTACAATTTAACCTGAGCCAGAATAGAATCAAAAACTTTCTGGCTTGACACTCTATGTCTATTTGGGTACTCCCCAAATATTCTAATACATTCAGACTTCAATGGGATGATTTTAAATTAAAGTGTCAAGAGAGATTATCTTCTTTTTTTTTTTTCTTTTTTTTTTTTTTTCTAACAATCAGGTTCAAGAGTTATATTTTGGAGTTAAAAATGAAGTTGTAAATGCAGCTTTATAAGGTTGTAAACAGACATTCAGCATAATAAAATTAAATTATCATTGCTCCTCCAGTATTAATCTTTTCATATTACACATTACAAAAAATGTTACTTTGAGTAATATTTTTATGCAACCTCTTTTTACGTGAACAAAAACATTACAAATTGCCAATTTTAGCATCTTCTGCGTGTAGTCCATTTCACTTGTATGTCAAAAGCTACTCCATGTGGGTAGTTCCATATTCATATGGAGCCTATGGAAATTCCTTTCATATGGAAAGGCTTATCCGTATGAACACTAGAAAAAGTGAGCATTTCATGAGTTAACTCCAGTGTTTTTCCACAATAGGCATACACATACACACAAACAGGGAGAAAGCAATAACTGTCCAAATGAAATATGATTTTAGAAACTATCATGAACTTCAAAGAGTAAGAAGTGTGGGTAGGGATCTAGCAGCATTACTGTTGCAGGGATATGGAGGTGAAAGTCAAATCCCTAGAGAAAAAAAAAAAAAAAAAAAAAAAGGGAAAAAAAAAAAATTTTCATTAATCCCACAGCTGAATTGTACATATATATATATATATATATCTCATTTTGGTTTCTGGTTTTCATCCAAGTTCATCTAAGACATTAGATCCAGAAGGTATCAAAGCTTTCATAATTATGTGTACATATTATTGGTTTTCGTAAAACTTCCCAAATCCCAATAAAAGTCTACACAAGATTATTTCTTTAAAGTGAAAAGAACAATATTTATTTATTGTCATAAAAAGATAATAAATGAAAAACATTTATACTTTTTTTTTCTTTTTCTTTTTTATGGATTTAAATTATTTTATGCATGAATCCAAATATCTTCTCAAAATTTGTTTCTTATGGGAAGCTTGTCACTGCATTGATTTCATAATTTCTTATTATACCTTTCTGTCCAAAAGCGTACTGATCCAGTAAATTTAAATTCAAGGAAATAGGTTCATTAGCTTCAATAGAATTCTAAATTGACTAAGAGGTTAAAGTATGTGAACCTTAAATCATAAGAATCTCAAGATAGGAATCATGTCTCTCTGTCTGAGTAAGCTTTTTTATTAATTCTGTAATAGGATCTAAACTTATGTTCATTTTCCAGTTATAGTCATCAACATCTGAAAGAGAAGCAAAAACTGCTTCAAGTACAGAAACTTTTCCATAACCTTTGTTTGTATGCTGGACACAATATAATTTTGAATTTCCTACACAAAGAACTGGCACCACTTAATTCATAATAAATTAGTTTAGCCATTGTAATAGATGGATGGCTTCTTACACTGGTTTAAACCTTACTTGAGTCCTCTGGCTTGTCCCGGAAAATATATTCATGGATATAATTAATAGTTTAGGACAATTAGAACTGATAGTTAGTCTGTACAGTAGTGTCCAGATTCTCTCTTACAGACTTTTTTACTTTCTAAATCATCCTTGACAAGGCAAGTAATTTCATAACAGAAGCACTAATCACTGGGAGAAGAACTTTGTGTCTTGTCCTTTCAGCTCCCAATTTGTACAATGTAATGTCACAATACCAGTAATATAACAGCATTTTATATTTACCACATACCTATATAAAAATGTTTATAGATATATAAAATGTGTGTGTATGTAATGAATATGCAGAAAAATGTGAAAGAAAACATACAATTATTAAAATATATGAAGTATTTACAGAAATGAAGGCAGCCCAGCATATATATATTGCTTCTAAACATATGAAGCAAAAGGATTCTATAATGTGCAAAGAGGGTCAAAACTAGCCACCCGTAAGAATATACAAAAATGTGCTGGGTCAGTACACTGTGCTGCCAACAAATTCAGACAATGAAGTTCATCTCACTGGTAAAGAAAGCCAGCATCAACACAGTACCTTTTAGTGTATGATGGTGTAATCACAAGAGAATTACAGCATGGTTTGAATTAAAATGAACAAAGGTCAGGTACAAACTAACAAATTTCAGTACAAACTGAAATTATTAGCCAAGCTGTCTGCATTTGAAAACCTGAACTTCAGACAGTGACTGTACAAAAATACAAATTAAAAGAGAACAACAACCCCTCTGGGGGTTCTTGAGGTCCTCTGAGATAACTGGCACTGTGAAAACTATGATATTATTATCATATCAAAAATGGTGCATCCCTGATCCAGTCTCAAAAAGTCATATCACGTTAAAATTGGTTTCCACCAGTCTTCAAGGAAGCATTATTAGAACTACAGAAACCAATAGGGGACCCTACCAGGTATCACTCATATGACCACACAGAACAGCAGAAGGAAGATATGATAATTTCCATCAGTGTACATAAGCAGTTAGCACTGAGTCTGGTTGATATCTAGGTAGGGATACACCGGTACCTCCACTCAGTGCTCCAGCTTTCTTCTCCACACTCCAAAAAACACATTTCTGTTGTCTTTATATTGGTGTAAAAGGACTAGACTTCCAAAATTTATGTTAAAATTTAAGTATTCTTAATGTAAGGGTGCAAATTCTTTCCTGTAAGAGCACAAATACTGAGTCTAGGTAACAGCTTAATCTCAAAATCTGGTCAAGATCAGTCAGTATACCTAGCAAGCAATGAGTGTTTTATGTTTAGAAAAACTAAAAACTCAGTAATACATACAAAGCTGAAGCCTGAAATTTAAAGTATGATTGATGCACTATGTAGGTGTCTGTTACCAAAGAGATCCTGTTCTTAAAATCTTTCAATTTGTGTATATTCCTATATATCCTCCAAATACTAAACTTTAAAAATATAACAACTAAAAAAAAAAAAAAGGCTGATCATTCATGATGACTCTCCCAGTTATGTAGGACTATGAAACGAGGTATTGCGGGAATGCTACTTGTGTGTCGGAGGAGGTTTACATTATCCAGGTCAGTGGAGAGAGGCTGGACATGAGTTTGTACAAAGTGGGCTTAGTGCAGTGTCACAGAGGATGAGAAATATTACTGCTGTAAAGTACCAGATGAAGAGGAACATGAATGTGCAGCACAAAGGTACTGAACACAAAAGTTGGAAAACCAGCACGTAACAGAGGATGCATGAAAATACTGAATAACTTAGGAGTATAATATGTAATGTAAGGAAGAAGACTGGATGACCCCTCATTAACACATAGCCCATCAAAAGTATTTTCCAATTCTACTGAATCCTCAGCAAAAAAGAATGTATTTTGTTGTTGTTGTTTTTGTTTTTTATTGATTGTTCAGGGGGCGGTAGGTTCAAAGAGGGAAGTGGGAACTAGTTGGCTGGAAGGTGAGTTTGACTCAGAGAGGCTGGTAACTCTTAGCTTTATTTGCTTCCTTATGAAAGGTGAATTTACTGTGGGAGATCACAGAAAGAACAATAAAAAAGATACATTTTGTATATATATTAAATAGGGAAAGTATAACAATATTTTCATCAGCTTTGGGCTTACTTGAATTTTGTACTGCATCTCTTTATTTCATTTTTTCTGCTTCCTTCTTGTCATATGTGCCACTCTCCCATCAAACGAGAGTGCTTCACAGTAAATCATCCTGTTTTGCACCAAGTCAGACTCATGCTCATTGTCACAACACCATCTTTCTTCCTGCTAAATACAACCTAGCTGTAATTCCTCTCTCACCATTCATATAAGGCAAGGCACTTCTTTCCTTCATCCCTTTTCATTTCTCTCCTACCTAATCCTTGGGATTCCACTTTAACTAGCTGTATATCCTCTTCTGTCACATTCAACTGGGGCTTAACCTTGCCTCTTCAAAAGGGCAGAGGTCCTCTGTAGGCTCTTTAAGAAGGACAGATGAAGAAAGACTGAGGGTCTCAAAGAAATACTCTAAAACAAGGAGAGGTAAATTTCTGTCTCCCACTTCCAGTTCCTTCTTTTCTTACTCCCCAGAATCTGGATAATAAACAAAAGGAAGCATCTAAATATCCTTATTTTCTTGTGTAGCTTGTACAAACAAGGACTCTGCCATTACATTGGAATTTGTTTTCCATCTAGGACTGTATGTTCTTATGAAGCACTTTGCATGCCTATGGTATTGTAGAAATAAAACAGAAAGTCCTAAGCAAAACAAATTGGATTGTTTTGGATTGAATTGAATTGCTTGAATGCAACAAACACATTCGGCTGCAGTATGATCCCAGCCCTCAGCAGCAGGGGGAACTCAACTCTTTTTTGTCACCTGTAAAAGTTTTAAGGCTCTGTCTTCAAAGAGAGTATTTTCTCTGAATCAGCCCTGTGCAGAGTATTCTGAAAGATGCATACAAAAATGTCTAGCATTAACTACCCTATTCCAGGTGCTGGATGCAGTGCTATTAATGTTGTCACTAATTTGGCAATCATTTTCAACATTTTCTAGTCATCTGACACACCATCTATCATAACAGATATTAAATCTATAGTAAGTTTTAAAAAAAAAAAAAAAAGTGGTACATAGCTATAAAATGCCATTTCTAACCGAATTACACTCTTTCTTGATTCTCTTTTATGAAACATACTGGTTCTCTGTTTATAGTTCTCTGTGCTTATTGAGATTATATAGGGAAAAAAAAAATACTCCTTCACCGTGATGCTTTTACGTAGTGTTAGAAATGTGATTTATCTCTAGTTTTATCTTACTAATTGATGGCAGGGGTATTTATAAAGGCTTCTCTCTCTAGATTCCCCTACATTCACTGGAGACAAACATATTGCCTTGACAGAAGTCCAGCTGCACACATGAATCTCTATGAAAGCTCATCTTCCCCCCCTCTTTCTGAGATAACTAGAACCTAGGATGACAAGCAGAGGGGATAATACAAATGTTACATATTTTTTTCCCCTTAAACTGCTTTTAATCAGTGAAGACAGTGGCTTTTCCAGAAGGTGATCTGAGCAGCTGATAGCCTGAAGTATTTACACACATTACATTCAAGCAGAAAACCTACTCTGCTAGTCATCCTATGTTCCCTTTAATCCCATAGGAGAGGAAAAGAGAGGAGCTTTCAGGAGGCGATTCCAATATTGACACTACATGACCTCTGATGTGCCCATCTCATCTCAGTGTCCACAGAGGGAGCTTACAGTGACCAAACTCCTGAATTAGAAATGTCACATTGACCTATTGCCTGAAGTTAGCTAATGAATCAGACTGCAGCAATTTCAGTGCAATTGTTGGCAATGCTCTGCTGTAAAAAATCAAGCATAGAGAAGTCTATCCAGTGATGCAGTGCGTACTTATGCTAATGCATAATACATTCTCTAGTATTTTGTCCAGTTCAATTTAAAATGTCTGTAGTAATTAGGCTTCTAGCCACTCCCTCAGAAAATTGTTCCACAAACTAACGTCACATAACCTCCAACCATTTTTCTGTGCTGAAACTGCCATCAATGCACACAGAGAAAAGAGGATTAGACTACATGGGTGACTGCTTAGGAGTGTCTAGGAACTAAAGGAAATGAAGCTGCTGGCATTGATGAACTAAGGCATCCAATGAAACACCAGGAGGCTGAAGGTGTTGTCTTCCAGATGAAATGTGAAAGCAAGGCATTAAGCATTAGAAGCAATTAAAGTTCTCACAGCACTCTTTGCAACAGTACCAGTGTTAACCCCTGGTTCCTGGCCACCTTCCAAATCACATAATTAAATTCTGCTTTCCTAAATATTTCCTCGCACTGTCATTTAGAAAGACAGTCATCTCTTAACCTGAAATGGTGTATTGATGCCAAGCTTCAACTCAAAGAAGGATGCAAAGTAAGTGCAAAATAATTCCAATTTGGTCAGTTCATTATAGATACAAGACTTAGAAAAGTATTTTATCTTTAATTAGATTTTATTGACACTTATCCCAGATCTGTTTCTCTTATATCCCAAGTATTTCCTCTCAATCTGTGGTAAATAATCTTTCAGAAACGTGTAGAAAATAATCCTTTAATTCACTACATAATTAGTGAATCGAGGCCCTTGATTCATTTCTCCATAAACATTTGTAGATTATCAACGGGGATCTACAGATCTACTTGTCATTAAGAACATTAGGAAGCTGCGATCTCTCTCTCTCTCTCAAAAAAAAAAAAAAAAAAAAAGGCTCCTGACTTTTAAACTGGATTATAAACTGGACTGTGACCAGTACTCACACCATGCTACCTGACTGCTAAATAATTAATTATTCTGTTGAAATCACTAGTCATTTTGGAAAATTTTGGTCTGCATCTTTATGCCTCATTCAGCCATTCAGGTCTAGGTACCAAACATTTTCAAAATTAGTGAAATTAGTGCAGCCCTTAGCTCTTGATCTTGATGAATATACTCCTTTAGGGTGGTTACCGATCTTTTTTCTTACCATCCTAAGAAAGTCTTTTGGGGCTATTTTTGGATCATGTCTTCAGTTACTCCTAGTGTGGATTCTCAGTTAAAAGGGGAAACCTATCTTATCTCACTGTACTTCCTATAGACACATCAGTGTGGCCATTGCTGATGCAGCAATAGATCTGTTTGCATTATATCACTCATTTTCTCTATTGGGATTGAACAGTAACATCTCTTCTGCAGCAGCACTTCAGTCTCCAAGCCACACATGACATTCAGGATAATACAAGTATCTTATAAAAGCATGTTTATAAGGTGTTTCCTTGTAAGGAAAAGGCCTTCAAGATCATCTGGTCCAACCACCACCCTACCACCAATATCACCCATTAAACTATGTTGCTATGCACCATGTCCAACCTTTCCTTGAACACCCCCAGGGATGGTGACTCCACCACTTCCGTGGTAAACCCATTCCAATGCCTGACCACTCTTTTTGAGAAGAAATGTCTCCTAATTTCCAACCTAAGCCTCCCCTGGCACAATTTGAGGCCAGTCCCTCTAGTCCTATCACTAGTTATCTGTGAGAAGAGGCTGACCCCCTGCTCCCCACACCTTCCTTTCAGGAAGTTGTAGAGAGCAATAATGTCTCCCCTGAGCCTCCTCTTCAAGAGATAGAGATAGATCCTCTTCAAGAGTAAGATATCTTACTCTCACCAATACATGTTTCTACTTCGTACAAGAAAATAAGCAAATTGTTTTGCATAACTATGAACTCTGTGTAACTTTCAGACTTAGAAAATGCTGTTAACTATTTTTAGGTTTTTCATCGAATAATCTTACTCGCACCTATGAATAAACCTTGTATTGGCAATATCCAAAGTGCTGGGTCAGCTCACAAGAAGGCTGTAAAAAGTTTCTCTTACCACCACTAGAAGACTATATGAAGTTTAAACACCTCAGAGAACTGGTCAAAAACCTAAAAAGCTCTGATGGTCACTAATTATAGTGTTTTTAATCCCACAGAAATAGAGGGTATTGTCTAAGAAACAAAGGTCATATTATGAGAAAATAGTCAACAACCTTCCTCACACTTGAACTGGCACAGCTGCTGACTGCTTCATAAGGTTTCATTTACACGTTCCATTTTGCAACTTGTAAATGATGACGAAGGTCTACTAGGCTTTCCATTCATTTTTGAAACAAGGACATAGTCCCTGAAAAGCCCTTTCCCTTTGGAAATAACTCACTTCTTCTTCCAAAAAGAGAGTTGAGAGAGAATCTATATCTATATCTCTATATTTCTGTATCTCTATATATCTATATATCTATATCTGTACTGGGTTTATGTGGAAAGGTTTTGGTAGTGGGGGGCTGGAGAGGTGGCCTCTGTGAGAAGAATCCAACAGCTGCCACATGTTTGATAAGGGCCGGTTTCAGCCGTCTCCAAAACGGACCAGCTGCCAATAAGTGATGTTGTTTCACCTCTGTGAGAACATATTTGAAAAAAGGTAAAAAAAAAATGCTTTGCCACAGCAGCAGGGAGAGTGAGGATTGAGAACCAGATAACAAGGCCAGTGCAGGAGGAGGGCAGGAGGTGCTCCAGACACCAGAGCAGGAGTTCCCCTGCGGCCCATGAAGAGGCCCCTGGTGGAGCAGGCTGTGCCCCTGCAGCCCATGGGTCCCACGTGGAGCAGATCTCCACGCTGCAGCCTATGGAGGAGCCCCCGGTGGAGCAGGTAGATGTGGCCTGGAGGAGGCTGCAGCCCATGGAGAGCCCCCCACAGGAGCAGGCACTGGGCTGGAGCTGCAGGCCATTGAGAGGAGCCCAGGCAGGAGCAGGAGGTCTGGGGGGAGCTGTTGCCCATGGGGGATCCATGTTGGAGCAGTTTGCTCCTGACAGATGGACCCCATGGTACGGAGACATATAGAAGCAGTTCTTGAAGAGCAGCTGCCTGTGGGAAGGCCACGCAGGATCAGTTCGGGAAGGATGGCATCCTGTGGGAGGATGGTAAAGGTAGAAAGTAACAATGGTAGAAAGTAACAATGGTAGAAAGTAACAATGACAGAGTGGTGGGTGACAAAGCATTATGGACTGGCTGCCACCCCTATTCCCCTGCATCACTTAGGAGGAGGAGGTGGAAAAGGGTGGATGGAGGAAAGGTGTTTTTACTTTGTTTTCTTTCTTTCTCACTTCTCTAGCTTGTAGTAATAGGTATTAAATTACATTAATTTCCACTATGCTGAGTCTGTTTTGCTCATGACAATAATTGTTGAGTGATCCCCCTGTCCTTAGCCTCAACCCTTGAGCCCTTTCCATCGTATTTTCTTCCCCTTGCCTTTGAGGGGGGAGAGTGAGAGAGCAGATGTGGTGGAGTCCAACTGCCCAGCTGAGTAAAACCACCACAATATCTAATGCATATATAAATAAGGAGAAGATATAAATTAATAATATAAAGTACAACATGAGATGAGTACTCAACAAGTATTTCAAATAATGAGCATATACAATGTTTGGAACACTTCATATGCATCAAAAGAAAAACACACACTATACTCCCAAAGCTCAGGAAGGTATACAAAAAATTAAAAATAACAGTGTATAAGCAAAGACCAAATTCTATTTATTCAATTTATTGAAAGACATTCTAATATTGCAGAGCATTATTCTATCCTAACAATAACATACACAACATTAAATATGACCACCAGCCTAAAAGTTCTAGGACTGTTTAAAAGGTCTGATTATAAACAAGACAGCTTTATTCTTTGGAGACTAAATTCATTATCACAGCCTGAATATTCCCAGACAAATTTTAAACTACGAAACATGCATTTCTTTACTATGCTGTATGGCTTCACTCAGTAGTAAAATTAAGTACTTACAAATTGGCATTTTAATTTTGAGGGGTGCTATACATCTCCTAGATAGGAGGTCTCTTTTATTCAACAGCTACTCAATGAGTTTAACTGTATAATGAAAATGAATCTTCAAAAATGTAAGGAAGTTCTAATCATATCTGTGATATGGCAACTGAACTGTTAGTTTTAGCATTTTGTCACATTTGGGCTTTCTATGCAAATAGAGAAAGAAAAAAGAAAACAAACAAAAAGATGACATTGTCCTTCAGACATCAGGGAACCATCAGAATATGTTACTAGGCTATTTTTCCCAATATGTTCATTACAGTCACAATATTCTCCAGTTTAAAGAAATTGTTACTCTTTTGAATTCATCAAAAATGAGACATGCTAAATACATATACTAACATATTTAACTTCATAACTACCTAGCAGAATAGCCAAATATTTTACAACCACTACAATATAATTAATACCATTTGCTCAGGGGAAAATAGTCTCACCATGCTCCTAGACTTAAATCTTTCACACTACATGGCACACTGCTTCTGTTTCAGCAAAATATCTGCTTAGTATTATTCAGTCTCCTTTTAATTTCAAATCCGTCACAATTTGCTGTTTGGTTTTGCTTCTTTCAAACTGACATACCTTAAATGTAACAAAGTTAAATGCATAGTATTTGCAGTGACAAAACATTTGCAAATATCCACAATAAGGCCAGGACAAAATAATATAAATATCAGACTAATAAACACATGAAATATTCTAAATGTAAAAGCTAAAGTGTCCTTCTGACATTATTATTATTATTATTATTATTATTATTATTATTATTATTATTATTTGTCAGTGTGGATAAGGTACTCTAGAACCTTCAGGTATTAAACTGAGTTTTGTTTCAAGTGCATGATCTAGGATTCTATCAATGATCAGTTCTGACCCTGCACCTCCCTACAGACTCCCAGAGCTAATGAGAAGAGCAGTAAATTATTGATTGAAACTAATGTGGCTTCCTTGTGGATCTAGAGTTCTATGTAAAACAACATCAATCAATGCCAACTGAAAAGCACTTTAATCATAATGTATGAACAAATTATAGCAAATAAGAATATATGTTAAAAAATTGCTGTTACAATGCTTGCAAATAAATTAAAACAAACAAACAAACAAACAAACAAACAAAAAACTGATTCACAGATACATTGTCTGAAATTTTGAATTCAGTTACCTGAGCTCCTGCTATTCCAAATTCAAGAATTTCAGGAATTTTGGAACTTGAGATCAATGTCATAGGTTTTCTCATCTCTCTTTGTAGACATAAAAGCAGCCAGAAATCAAACCCAAAGCATGAGAATCTTCTAATCACAGAATTCAGGTAAGCAAATTAGACATTGCTATTCTAATTTTCTCAAGCAATTACTTCTCTCATACCCACTTCTCCTCTCATCAACTGTTTCTATTTTCTGGACAAAATTGCTGTTTATTTTGAGCTATAAATACATATCGGACAGAATTATTGGAACCTATTGAACATTTAGATGTTCGACACATGCTTCTCAGGTTAATGTACTTGTATTCTATGAATCACTTCAGCATAACAAATTTTATTTTCAGACAGATACAATACTTGTGAAAGAACACAAACCATGAGTGCATGTGTACACATACTGTTATCAAAGACTTTTTGTCACTTGCTTTAAAACAAGTCCAAATTACTGAAGGTTTCAGTCTCTCACAAGTTCCAAATTAAAAATTGATGAAGCTTGACAGACACACAGGCAAATTACTCTGGTGATAAACAGATTCTATGTTGAACTATCATATCTTATCAAAGTAATGCACCTGAGGTTATTGTGATGAAATTTGATCTCAGCAAAGGGACTAGGAAATGCTAGTTGGAAATAACAACAAAACTAAGAGTGCAGGGAAACTACTATCAAAATATCACAAAACCTACACTCACAAATAAAAATTATATCAGAACCAAACATAACAAATAAACATTATGACTTTGTGAATCTAAGAGTGAAACAATCAACACTAAATCAAGTCTGAAATAAGGGTGAATATTGATGCCATATTTTTATGATTGCATTAGCTGTCTACCATACATAAAGACCACTAGGAAAAAAAATAAAATAAAATAAAATAAAAAAGAGTAAATTCATGAGAGGAAAACATTTGAAGAAAAGTTATGTTCGTCATGCTCTGCAAAGACCAAGCTCTGAACACTGCATTTTCATTTTAAAGAATTTGAGTTTTCTACATCTGACACATACTGTCTTTCATTCCTTAGGAAAAGACCTTAGCTGTGTAGCAGTGGAAATTGGAGTGGATTTTGGTAATCAACTCAGGACTTATTCTAAGAGCTACATTGACAAGTGCAATCTCAGACAATGCTTCTGAGGTTTAAGAGCCCTTAAATTACTTACTCTTTTTGCTGCAGTAATTGACACACATTTCAGAGCTCCAGGAAATATACAGCATAACTTGTAAGGTACTTCTCTCCATTAAACAATGAATCAGGTGCAACATGATGCACTTAAAAGTTGTTAAAATTACCAGTTTCAGTAATGCAGCTTCAAAATACAGTTTGACAGAACGTGTAACACTATTATTATCTAATGTTTTCTTATTAGTAGGTTAGCAGGTCACATTTGCTATGTCTGCTTACTTTGCAAATGACTTCGCATTAATTATTAAAAGTCTTAAGGTCTAATTCTGCTAACTTTACTTCAAGAATAATCTCATTAAAATCAAGACCATATAAAGAATAAAACTAGAAGAATTAAATCTTTGGAAAGCAAACTGGCATTAAAAACATCCGTCCAACAGATTTAATTATTTGTTAAAGCAGAAATTAAATCTTAAATGCAATCTTAGAATCAGCTATAATATAAATAACATAAATTTTGCAAAAGCACGTTCTTTATCCTATTTAAGAAAGCTTAGAGAAGGATTTATTTGTTTGGACAATGGGGTAAAAGTGAATGGAATCTCTGCTAGATGGAAGATTTCAACAGATTAAACAATAAACAAAATAATAAAGAAATATATGATTAGGTCTTATTAGAGCAACCTGGAAGGAAAGTACTTGGATATATAGTTTAATTAGAAACTCTATTTTTCAAATTAATTTCCCATGAAAAAAAATATTGTTCAAATGGGAAGTATTACCTAAAGAAACCTATCTGATTAAACAGTATCTAACCATAGGTCCTACAATCTAGTTCTCTGATTTCATAAAATGATGACTAAGCACACTGAAAGCAAAAGCAGAATTTGAAGTGGCCCTTTTTTATTAGTTCCTGACAAAATGAAAAACAAACAAACAAACAAAAAACACCTATATTTTCAAATATTAAATTACCTAAAACCTTCCATACTTGGAAACTAAGCTAGTGTCACAATTAGATGACCAGATGTAGTAATCTCCGCTTACTGACACATAGATTTTCTATCTGAAGATTAATTTCTTCACCAGAGGCGCCTCAAAGCAAGAGAAACAGTGAGTAGCAGAGTGACTAACTTTGGACACCCAAGGAATCTCACCATATCTGGATGAGGAAAAAAAATGTGTGTCTAATTCCCATCAGGTGACGCAAAACATATATTTTCCCATAAAACTTAATTTTAAAACAGGAAATGTTGATTTTTTTTTTTAATTACTAGTAATTTTGCTAAAGTTGCAATTATAAATGACACAAGAAAATAATTAATTTCTTAAGCAATTAAATCTTATGATCTTACAATAAAACAGGAAAGAAGAGAATTACTGTGTATAGCATCATATTACGAGAGAAACTGCTAAGCAACTGTATTACAGAATACCAAAAACATTGAAAGAAAAATACAAAAATAGAATGTTCCTGATGTTCTATATTTATCTTTGTGGGTAGGCTCTGAAATCTGCTTTGAGCTGTCTTCTATATTTGATAATGACTGGTAAGACCAAATTTTGGAATGGTTATTCTCAGCAATGTTTATATCTGAGGACTCAAACCAGTCAGTGTACAAAGGCACTCTGTGAATTTATTATATTACTATACATAAGCATCTTCTTTTTACTTTTGTTAACAAAGCCTAGGTCAAAACAAACTATTTTACACCAACTATTTCCATATATCTCCAATTTTATTTTTAATATTAATGCTTGCTAACAAACATGCAAATGGGCAGAACTGGCTGGGAGATTGCCACATTGTTGACATCTTATTTATCTGTAGTACATAAATTTGTCTCACAAAATGATTT
The DNA here is from genome assembly GCA_011076525.1 of Nettapus auritus. Classification (NCBI taxonomy): domain Eukaryota; kingdom Metazoa; phylum Chordata; class Aves; order Anseriformes; family Anatidae; genus Nettapus; species Nettapus auritus. Next base: position 17,613,299 of record CM021765.1, on the reverse strand, counting down.
CGAAGTTAAATATTTTCATACATCCTTCTACGCCAGCAGTTTTCCAGGCTGCTTGTTATCACTGCTTCTGCAGTGAATCATACAAAAATCATAATTTTAAGGAGAGAAGGAATGCTGGACATATAAGTTGTATTCAGAAACTACAATATCAATGTTTTCTTCAGCAACATTAATTTTCACACAGAAGCAGTGACATTAGCTTCTCAGTAACATAAAACCATTGAGGCTCTTTTGCAGTGTGGTTTGCTTGTTTGTTTGTTTGTTTAATATTATAAGGAATAGAATATTGCAGGGGGAAAAAATGCCTTTTCAATGTTGATGCTGTCATCACATGCAGAAATACAACAATACGACGCCTTTAACATTCAACTGCATATCAAGCTAAAACGAAAGTGAAAATTGAAATAAAAAAATTGTAATTGAAATATCTACAGAATTAGTGCCCTTTGGGGCATTTTGACCATATAACTATTACTAGCTGGGACACATGAAAATTTCTGCTACAGAGCCTTTACGTTTGGATGATGCACTACCAGTTGACATCACTCTTGTATTGTCAGAAACTAATTGAACAGATCTGTACTTCTTACCATCAACACAGGCTGGCCTTGCTCTTGTTGTACCGGCAATCTGTCCTTTTTTACATGCACAGCGAGCTGTTTGTCGGGCTATAGTCCTTCGGGGCTGACTGCTATCTCTGTCCAAAGTAACAATCTCACATGTACCTGCAGCCAGTTGACCTGGAAAAAGAACCAGCAACAGGTACCAGAGTCACTGAATGCACTACAGGCAATCTATTACAGCCGAATAGAGTCATGGCCCTATGTCACCACAGACACTCCACAACAAATGGGCAGCCACCTGACGGATATAATAAAACTGAGATGACATACAATTTTTCTTTGTGGTGGACATATGAAAACCCTGCAAACTGGTTCTGTCAGAAAATGATTATTGTTCCATAAAAGCCAGAGAGTTGAGGTCACACAGGTTACTTTTACTTACGTTGGCTAAGTAAAAGAACAACCTGCTTTTACGGCAATGAAATTTAAATGGTGTGCTCTTTACGATCTTTCAGAAAAGCAATGATTAAGTATATGGAAAACAAAAATAGATGATATTTAAAGGCCTTCCCCATGATCATGAATATAATTAAGTCTTAATTGCTTTGTGTGTTGCTTCTGAAAGGTAAGATCTTTCAAAGTACACCCAAGTTTGTCAGTTCTTTCACTTTTGCTTCATCTCAACTGTATAGCAACTCATTCCCTACCTGATTCATTTTTGAAGTAGCTTGTGTTTTGTCTTTTACTAAATTTACAATGTAACCATTCTGCAAATGACAATAAAATCACACTGCCTGGTTCACTCAGTAACATTCTCTGTATTTTATTGACTTCTCCAGTATATGTAGCTTTTATTGAAAATCCACCCCACCTGATTCTGAGTTTGGATCACACTGTGAGGGACAAGACAAAGTTACCAGAAATATTTCCATGACGTTTTAGTCTGAAGTGAAAATTCTACAATTAAAATAATGCACTTCCTCTGATACTCACAGTAGCATGCTAATAGCATAGCAAAATACTATCTTTTTACAAGCAAGAATATACATAATTGAATTTCAGTGCTTAGTAAGACTGAAAAAAAATCCCAGCTATCACTTTATATTACATATAATTTCTGGATTTTTTGGAAGAGTACTAAGTAGCATTTATTTTAGATTTTGTCTTTGTAGTCAATCGATTATAAACCTTCAAAGAAATATATACAAAAATATGTTTGCAAATCACTAGCCAATTATATTTTCTCTTCACAAAAAAATGAGAATTAAGTAAATATGATATTGTTTTTTTTTTTTTAATGCAGTTTACATAATATTCACAGTTTATTTTCATTTTGTTGACCTTTGAAAAATGAGACAAAACAGCAATTTTAAATCTGTATTAATATCGTTTTTTAAAATGAAACATTTATGAATGGTGTTTAATTAAAGTCTACAAGTGTAATGATTATGTCTGTATACTGCATTTTTTTCCATTCAGAAGACTATTTTATCAAGTATATTCTTCTAAATACCAGGTTATGGTGCTTCCTATTGTGTAGATATTGTTTTGAAACTGTCAGAATAGTAAAATATTGTAGGCTGTCAACAGCATTGTGATTGGTTCACTGCTAAGCTACCTAAATTTTATATTGTTGTAACTCCTACACTGCAGTGAATTACAACATGGTAAAAGCAAGTATCACAAAGATGAATATGGAACAAGGTACTCTACAAATTCATGCAAATATATATATGTACTAGACATTAGGCCTTCATAAATATAAATAAGATATTAGACAGCCAAAATCACCAGTGTTCAATGGCTTCTGGCAATCAGACTTATGAGCTGAGGTCAATCCTGGATTTCATGAGCTTTCTATTCTTTTCCACCCACCCACCATGTTAACTAAAACACCTTAGGATAAACATACTGATGAGGGGATTTTTACTTTATTATATGCTGATTTTTTCTTTGTATCCTCAGAAATCTTGGGTTAGAAAGCAAAGGGTTAGAAAGAAAGGAAGTGGCACTTGATTTTCCAAATGCAGACAAGGGAAATCCAGGTACACTGAGACATCTTGAGCTGACAGCATTCATTATTCCCCCATTGCAAACACATCTCATTTGGGGTTGCAGAAGATATATTGCTACCAAGGAATGCAGCTGCCTTAGTAGATCAAGTAAAAAAGACACAATCAGAGATGTATTTAGATCTCGACCCCTCAAGCATTTGAACATCATGGTTAGGGTTCTGCACTGAGAACAGAAATTGAATGGAAACCAAAGAAATAAAATATGAAATGTGTAAGTATTCTCGAGAGTATATTTTTGCTGTTTTCATTAAAAGATATCGTAAATCATATAATCTAGGTGGATCATTGTATAAAACCCCATTTCAGAGGAAAGGAACCAGTGTTACAGCACAGTCAAGGTGAATAAGGACTACACTTGGAGTAAAAAGAACACTGAAGCTTTATGTCAAGATAAATTCCAGGGAATGCAAGCAGGGACTGTTGATAAGCATGCTTATAGAAAATATTTTCTGCTTTTGAACCTGTCCAGTTTTATCTCTACATAGGTTCATTTTGAAACAGATTTTTGTTTTGTTCTGTTTGTTTTTTAAATAATGATTATTTTCAGCTGTTTCTTTTGTTCATTTTTAAAGATGAACTTCCAGGTATAGTGACCTCATTTTTTGAGGAACTTGGAAAACTAGGATACCTAAATGACAGTAATTGCTATACAAAGATAATGCCATTCAAGGAACTTCTTGCAGCTATTAAAAAAAAAAAAAAAAAAAAGGGAAAACTAGGAAGAAAAAAGTGTACTTGCAGTACACAAAGCAATTCACCACTATCCAACCTGAATGAACTCATCTTGAGACAAAAAAAGACAAGCATCGCCAGAGAACTCTGATTCATCATAGACTTGTATTAAAGGCTTATTGTTTTTTTTTCCCCCTAAGGAAAGGCCATTTTTTATTATTTTATGGATCAAGCATAAAGATTCATGCAGAGTTAATATAAACCTTTTTTTTTTTTTTAATTTTTTTTTCCCAAGTAAATGAATAGTTGTTTTCTGTTGTTTTTATGTTTATTTTATATATGTATGTTTCAGCAATGAAGATCTCACTGTAAGTTATTTGATTTTGTGTTGCCACCATCTGGTTACTCAAGAGAGAAAAAGTTCAGGTTCTTTAATGCTCTTCATTAACGTTGTACTGCATTCTTAAAATGACAGTTGATATCTCATCTCCCAGATATCAATGTAGATGCTTCTCTATGGAATTATTTCAGGAAAATGGAGAACTACAGGGCTCTGATTTAAAAATTTAAGTCAAACTGAATTAAAAACAACAAGAACAATAACAACAACAACAACAAAACAACAAAAACAACAACAAAAAAACAATCAACCAAATAAAAACCAAATAGGATTAGGTTTTTGGCTTCTAGCTAGTACAACCCATTGATTTGCTTACAGTGAAAGGAAATTGTGATAACATACTTAACACAACATACTCAACACACCTATTTTTTTTTTTTTTCTAATGAAGTCATATAGAGGCCAGTTCTTAAACTGTTCTCTGTGAGACTTTTTTCATGAAACTGTAGAAATCAGTAAGAATATATCTCAAAATAAAATCATGTATAATTCTTTAATACTTTCTTGAAAAAAAATGTTATTAGGTAGTTTAAATGTAAGTAAGCTTCTTTTTGAAGAGCTCTGTTATCAACTAAATGCCATTACTGAAAGAATAAAACCTTTGAAAAATGTGTATGTCATAGGTAAAACCTTCAATTAGTAAATACTTTCAAATTACATGCAGGGAACAATGGGATAAAATGATAATTTTCTGTGGAAGAAAATATTTCTTATAGATATTACCAGAAATGGGGAAGAAATATTTTTTATAGAGAATAAAATCTGTCTAATCTATATTGGTTACAGTAAACAAGTTATAGATATTATGATTTTTTTAATTTAGGCATGCTGAAAAGCTGAAAACATTTCCTTCAATTCATTTAAAGAAATAAAATCAGATGATGAACTCATAACATCTGTGGGTCCAATAGCAATAAAACTTGATCTAAATCTATGGGTTTTTCCAGTGGTTTAGATTCCATGTTCATCTAGAAATCTCCTGATTTGTACATGCAGGCTTATATTACAGTTTCAGCGAATAATTTTTCCATGCATCACCAATTTGATGCCTAGCAACACAAGCTCTTTTAGTTCAAAATGCATAAAGTTAGAAGTTATTAAAAATCTTGGCTAGATTCAGATACTCTTTTGTCAGTGAACACAATGCAGGAGTTGTTTCAAAATCAGATCATAGGAACACATTCAGCAGCTTTCTATTACAATGTTGAAGTCTTTTTGACAACAGAGCCATGCCAACTCCTGAGCAGAACTGAGTATCAACAATTCCCACTGAAATAAAATGCAACTTAAGCACTTAGTATCACTCATGATTTGCAGTTTAACATTAACCTGAATAATAAATATTTAAATACATTTTGATTTTTAAAGTATATATTTAAGCAGAATTTGAAAAATTCCATATTATATATCCTTCCTCAAAGAAAATTTCCTTCAACAAGATCTCTTGCATTAAGCATCATCCAATTTCAAACAATCTTATTACCTTTTCTTTTCCAATTTTAGTTCAGAACAAGAGACATGGCAAAGAATCGGTTTGCCCCAAAGAACAACTACTTTTACGCTACAACTGCAAAAATTTTGGAAATCTAACTAGTACAAAATAAGAAAGAGCAACTCCAACAGAGCTGCTGAAAAGTTTATTTAATGTGAAGTAACAAACCAGAACTGGCTGAGTTTCTGTAACTCAGCATGGGAAAAACCTGTTCAAATGAATCAGCACAATTTCAAAACAGCTCTCAAATAAGAACCTTGTTTCAATCTTAACATAAGCAATACACAGGCATTTTTTTTTTTTTTTCAATAGAATATAATCACATATTCTATTTTCTGTTACTAAAGTTTCTGGCATTGAAAGCATCTGTCTCCAAGATGCTTACTACATCATTTAGGACCTTGTAGAATCCAAATCTTTCTATTGAAACAAATGCTGTGTCTGTTGAAGTAACAGATTACACCCAGCAATTCTTCATGCTTCTACAGCTAGACAACATTTTTAAAAATAATCTCTACCATTTTTTTCCTGAGGATATATATAAGTTGTCAATAGAAGGCAGACAGATGCTATCATTACAGAAAAAAAAAAAAAAAAGGAAGTAACTAATTTAGATAATCTTAATTTACAAATGTAACTATGTAACTTACAGGTGCACAGCAAACTAGTAAGTGGAAGACTGAAGTTTTCAAAACTTCCCATGGATTTACTTTGTTATAACTGCAGTGCTATATTTGTCTGGAATCATCCTTGCCATGTGACTGCTATAGCCTCCCAATATTAAAGGGAATGATTCAGGATTTTGGTTGTGTAAAACAACAGAATTTGTCTCAAAAAAAAAAAAAAAAAAAAAAAAAAAAAAAAAAAAAAAAGTTTTTAGTGCTCATTTTACAGAGGAAAGCTCACTGTAGAATGCATAGTTAAGAATGTTAAATGTTAAGAATAACAAGAGAAAAATGAGAGCCTTTTCCTTTTAAGAGTCAGTTCAAGTATTTTCAGAGTTTCACTGCATCAACACAGTACATTATGTCCCCTTAGTAATTACTAATCTTATTGCAATTTTCAGACTACCACTTAGCCATCTCAAGCACATAAACAGCACAGACATTAGGAAGATAGGAAAATAGCTTTCAGCCCTTCCATTCTGAAATAAGCAGTAAATTTTAATTAAGATAGATCCTCTTCTTCTAAATAGTTGCATAGGAAAGAAAATAGAGTCTGTGGAGATTCAAGATATATTCAGGACCCATTTTGAAATTTCATTTCTTTCCAGATAAGACTAATGTCCTAACTTACTGCACCTCATATTGCTGCTGAATATAATTGCTTAATATCTTGTTGTATAATTTTGAATCTTCTCCTTTATATCTTACTATTAAAAATGGAACAAAAAAGAAAACATATCCAAAACCAAACCAGCCAATATTTAAACATAAAGGGCAAGTTTCTGAAGGCAATTCTGATATAGAGTGGATACAAAGGGAGATTCAAGAGCAGAAAACCTTGAAAAAGGAAAAATAAATAAATAAATAAATAAATAAAGTTGAGGATGTATAAATAAATGTGGAAGCAAGGCATTTATATATATAAAACTATTTTAAAATATATTTTACTATCTGGTACACTACTTTAAAGAGTAAGTCATCTTGATTCAGTAGTTTGAAGACATGGCAATGCCATTCCTCAAATTCCCGTACAGTCTCATGTCAAAACCAACACATTTGATATGCTGCATTTTACAACAAAGAAAAAAAGGAAAACCATCAGAGAAGTAGTGCACTGAAAGATAAATTTATGTGCTTCATAAAAGATAATGTGAAAGATAAATTTATGGCTTCAACAGGCCCATCGCCTGGGCCTCCCCACCCTGCCCAGGGCCCCATGTCTGCCCGAGGGCCATGAGGCTCTGCCCCAGCAGGGCCGGTCTCCAGCTCCTAACAGCACTGCCCTGCCCAGCCCCATGGGCTTCCTAAACCTGCAGGGCTACTTCCTGGGGGACGTGTCCCAGCTTCAACCAGCACCTGTCACCTGGGAGGTGCTTGGTGCCCGGGTCTGGGGCTGCCCTAGTGCCCCTGGCTGCCCTTCTCCTGTCTGGGGCTGGGACAGGCCCCGGCTGTGGGGCTTTGCACAGCCAGGTGTCCTGAGGGGTGCTGCTGATGCCAGCATGGAGACTGAAAACCCATTAAGCTTTATGAGTAAAGCCAGTAACTTTTGTACTCCTCACTTCAGTGACAGACCACAGCTTCCATGTTTTAACACATATTCACATAGAAAACATGCACCTTCATTCCACCAATGTTGGTACAGCTTTCATGAATGTTACAGAAATATCCCCCCTAGCCTGCGGAGTAAGTCGGGGGGGGGGTGACCGGGGGGGGTGATGTTTGTATTGAGTTTCTATGTTTTTTTGGATAGTGAATTAAGAGCAGACATTATAAATAAGGAAATCATATAACCAATGCTGAAAAAAATAAGTGGAAAAGATAATGCATTCACGACTTTCCTTCTTAAAGAAGTTCTTCCACTGTGTAAGCCGGTGTGAACCACAAATCTCAGCTACACAGAGCTCTTCCAAGGAGGACCTGTAGCTTGGAGGGCTTCCTCTTCACTCCTGTTCATGCAGGTTCAGTTAATTGGTTCTGGAGAACTCCATTGGTTACAAAAAGGAAATAATTGCATGAATTCAGGATTAAAAACAGCTAAGCTTATTTGCATAAATTTGGACATAGCTGTCACTCTATTATTTCCCTAAAATATTTTAAACTGTTAAGAAAAGAAAATAAGAAAAAAAAGAAAAAAAAAAAAAAAAAAAAAAAAAAAAAGGCACCCTTCCATGTCTTTACCAGCCTCTACATGTGAAATAAACCTAGCCTGTTTATAAAACAAACAGAGTAGCCACAGGGGGAAAACTGTTATTGGAGAGATGCTGATATTTCTCTTGAGAAAGACAGAAATAAAAAGCACAAGTTTGTCTAAAAAGCTACTGACATTTGTTGGAGCCAGAAGCAGTATGTCAGGAAGGAACAAGTCTGTTGTGTTAGCAAAATATGTCACTGCAGGGACATGAAATCAGTTTGAAGGAACATGCAGATAAAGTCACGTATCCAAGGTACATTATATAGCAGCACAGGTGAACTGTGCTTATAACTTCTCAGGTTTTCCATTCTAGAATCACATGAGAACTATTTACACATATACCAGACCTTAAAATGTCATCATATAAATGCCCTTCCTACTGGTATCAAGATCTGCACTGCAAGATCTGAGGTTCTGCAGCAGACTTGAGGTAAAATTTGGTCTAGTAGAGGTCATGTGGGAAAGGCAAATCTATATGCTGAAATTTTATTTCTTAAGATTTTTTTTTAATATTTATTAGTTCTTAAAGCACTGCAGAAATAATAACCCCAAACTTCTCATTAGGCAGGAATGACATTCCTATGCAACAAGAACTGTGTCATTACTCCATGCCTGAAGTAGGTTTGAACATAAGAAGGCCAAAGTGCACAGTGGAAAACAACTGCTGCCTAGACATATCTAATCTTGCAAACGTATTATCCTCTAACCAATCCCGGTGAATGCATAAAAATTTAAAGTGATAGAAATTTTCTTTTAGTTTTATAGGACTAATATGACCACAGTAAGTGATCCATTGCATTCTTAGAAGATCTAAATAATTTCTTTAAAATGTGTTTATTTTTACTACTGCTCATGACAACTACTTTTCCTTTTTAGCAAAAGCTTATGACATAAGAATTCATTTTGTGTTATGAAGGAGGAAATGTTTCCTTGTGTTGTTAATTGGTATTACAACAGTAAGAGAATGTGCACCTAGGGTTGAAAAATGAAGTTCAGTTCCAGAATCCCCTGGAGTTTTTAATCTGCTAAACCAAATTTAAACTGAAAAAACCTACACTATTATTTTAAACTCCCGAAAGCTTTTTGTTCTTTTGTTGTTGTTGTTTCTGTTCATTTTCCTTTTCTTGTTTTTACTTTTGTTTTTGTAATGTGGATTGTAGTTGGAAGGCTTATCTTGAAGTCACTTGATGGCAGAAAGTGTTTCAGCTATGTCATTGTTTTGTCATTTTTTTAACATGGAATGGCTCCATAAACATTCTCTATCCAAAACATACTCTTTCAAGGCTTTGTGTTCTGTGGTAGTGCACTTACTGAGAACATGCAGGTGAAACAGCTCACACATAAACTCTGGGAATTATTTTATCTTAGTAACATTCCAAAAGATAACACTGAAAAACAGAGATATTGTAGTCTGGTACACATATCCAAGAAGGAAACAAATTTAATCAATGTTGAATGTCTATTACACCTGGAATGTAACAATCCTACTGAATAATATAGCTCCACCAAATTGTATCATAATATAATTAGAAGTATTGTGGATGAGCCTAAATCCAGGCTTGATGTTGAGAAACTTGAGAAAACAAAGGATCCTCAGGTCCAAAGCTTCAGCAGGCACAATTTACATGTGCCTCTTGGAATATCTCTGTGGTAACTATAAAGCATGTTTATGGTGTATAGGTTCAATTAATCTGGGTGGTAGCATGAATTCTCAAATCAAGTGCATAAGGATCAAAACACAATAGCATATATCTGCTGTGTCTGCTGTTTCTTTATGGTAAGCTCTCAGTTTCATTACTGAGCACACAAGAGCCCTGTAAAGTTCCTCAGTGGTACCCGCATCTCCATGTTTACTGCATAGGGCAATGAAGCCCCTAATTTAGGTGTTACCCTGAACACATGGTTAGATTTTAGTGACTACAAGACCTAAGGGGCACCTAAAGAAAACTCTGAACACAAACCCTACTACTGTAGGTACATCACTGGGGTTTTAGATGATCACATTTTTTTTTAAGTTAAAAAAATACAGTTGCAGCATGCTAAATATATCCTTCCTGTAAGATTAATACCAGACTTTATCACCAACTAGAGGAAGTGAATTTGACAGACTCCTTAAGTGATGAATTTGAGTGATGGCTTTCATTTTAAAGGTTTATCTGGGAACAGTGCTTTACGCAAGTGTGACAGAGAAGCATGAGTATGCTGGCTATTATTCTCAGCTGTTCCACAGACTTGGAGGAATGATCTTCTATCTGGGCCAGCTTCACTGCTGCATTTACCGTTTTTAATCATTTTACTCAAAATGACTTACGAAACAGGTGCATGCTGAAACTAAAAGTTTTCATGGATGAAATCCATGATTTTTATATCCTCATTTCTAGTCCTCCAACAAGATAACCATTTATGGGATAAGATTCTTCTCTGCACAATTCAAACGAGGGTGACAGCAAATGAGGTTTTTTAGTTCCTCATATATATCTAAGGCTGGCCAAAGACAGTGCAGTGAACGCTGACTACAGTGAACCCACATACCTTTAAAATCAGTAAAGATTAGATATATATATAACTTCTTCCTGTGTCCTATTTATCAAGAACAATGTCTTCTATTTAAACAACTAAGTGTTCAATCACTGCAAAGTCACAACATCCACTATTTCACCTCTACACTGTACAGTGGGACTAGCACTCAAATGAGATGTGTAGCATACAGTGTGTTTACATCAGATGCAGAATTAATCTCAAGACACTGAAAAGATGAAAACATTTGAAGTGCACAAATACATTCTGTATTTGTATATGCTAGACACAAAAGCTCTAAAACAGATACAAACAAAATTATTGACAGAAGCAAAACTTCAAGGTACGAGTTGATACCACAGAAGACAATGTTACAAAGTCTTTACACTGATAACCTTTTTAAAAAACTTTAAATTAACCTTTTTAATTATTATTCTCTCTATAACAAGGTCCATCTTTTTATGTACTGCTTATCAGTTTTACTAGCTAATAAAATGTTAAATTTCGCTATCAATTTCCCAATGAATGCCTAATAAATAACACTTATTCAGATCAAGGTCCTTAATAAAAAGGAACTAAAATGAAGTCTGTCACTGTTTTACTCAACATTTTGATGAACAAGGTTTACTGTTACTCATGGTGCTCCACCCTGAGATATGCTTCCCAAGACATAGAATAGACTGTAGCTAAAAATTTTCTAAACACAGAGATTATGTACTTAGATAAACACAAACACGAGTGTGCCCATATACTTGAATGTACTGTACTATATGACCTTAAAGATAAAGATGCTTCAAAATGTATGGCTTCTTAAACTGACCATAAGCTATAAGTAACTTTCCAAGACTCTTTGCAATAGCTGTTATACTAATACCAGAAAGTGAATCGGTAGGTCTGCTCTTTCTGATACCATAGTTGATCAATGAAATATTTTTAACCTACAACATATAAACTTTAGTCCAATCAAATAAAAATTTCACAGTAGAAACTACCTATGTAAGAAGCATTCCAACTGATATCTAGGGGAATGCCATATGCAAAAAGATGTCATGTCTGAGTATGGTGTTGGCTATGCTTTGAGTTACTTTTTCTCACCTGCTTGCTAGAACTTTAACACCAGAATATCGACTGTACGAATCTCAATGTTCCAATTGTCTGGTGGATCTCTGGTGTCCCGTATCATCTCTAATTTGGGATTAAATGTATACCAAATATTGTACATTATATTTCACCTTCTATCAGCTAACTTTCTAAGAAGAAAAACTAAGTGGACACAAGATTTGATCAGCTCCACAGGTCACAATGAACCAGCACTCATCAGAACTTCTTGGTGCAGAGGACAACATGAAACCTGTCAAGTTAAAGAAGCCTAAGTATCACCAAGTGATTCTGGTACTGTGCTTCTATTGCAATTGTATGTAAGCAGGAGAAAGTATAAAATTCATAGAAGAATGATCCCACAGGGACAAGAAAGCAGCAAAGAGAGATTTATTGAATGAATGTTTGCACTCACTAGATATAATAAAACGTGAATGATATCAAGCAATCCACTTACATATATGAGATATACATGGCCATGTTGACCACTTATGGCCTGCCCTTCTTATTTTAATTTTCCCAGTGGCAATATAGCAGCTTGAATGAAAACTGAGTATAAGCTGATACGAATCAGGAAAGGAAAGCTGGCAATAAATATTTCATTAAAAAAGGAGTTTCTGAAAGGCCGTATAACCTTTTGTTTAAATGCTTCAAATCCAAAATGTATTAGGTGCAAACAAAATAAAGTTATTTTAATTAGGTATATGTAATCTGAATTTACACAGCAGACATTAAAGGGAGAGTTTTTATGACAATAAGACAAATTCTATCATCCAGACCAAAGACTGGGTTTTCTCTAGAGAAAATAGGCCATCACAGTGTATGTTACCTAAGGGGCAACTAAGGGTAGTGAACCAAATGATTAATCACAGCTGTGAATACACATCACATTATTTGTATGTTTATGTCCATGCCCATAAACATATTTTTGTCTCATGCTGGGAAGGATAAGAGCAGAGGGAGACAGACTTTTTTGAATGAACATGGGAATGTCACCTAAACTCATTCTGAGATAAAAATGAGCCTGATATTATACAGAAAGCAGCAACTCTGTTATTATCAAGAGGAAGAAGTGCATCGAATGGCAATCACACAGTCTTAGTTTAAAAGGGGAATGACGTCAAAAGCCTAGCACTTAGTTTCTGATGTTGCCATATATCTTCTCTTGTTAGGAGGATACAGCACCACTTTCAGTGGAAGTACACCACCATCAAACCAGAGAAGCCCATAGGTGAACGAAACCATGAGAATTGTAGTATTAATCAAAATTCAGCTCTTCTAATCTGATGAACTAAACAACTACATTTCACTACTCTTAAGTTAAAGCACTTATACATCTACTGTACAACATGCATTTTTGCATGACTGATAAAATCAATTGAAGTTATACTAACTTCATAGACAGCAAATTCAATGGAATAGTGAGAAAGCCTCCCCACTCCCAGAACCATCTGTTCAGCAAATTTGTTTTCCATCATGATTCTGACCAAAGACATTTGTAAAATGAAGTTTTACTCCAGTGAAAGCTCCGCTTTAACTACCATTCATGTTATCCAAAGAGACAAGTCCACTACTTAGAAGTGACTGAAGAAATATATACACAATTGGTGTATTTATGATAATCATACAAGAGATACTCAGTTGGCTAAGGCTAAACAATGTGAACATTAAAGCACCAAAACAGAAGCTGTCTTCACTTACATTTCCACTGACCTGAGCAGAATACAACTACAAATTTCAGTGAGACTCTTACAGATCCCACTGTAACAAATATTTAGTACAAGGGATCACAACACAGCAATGACATTAAAATCTTAGATTAGGAGTACACAACTTCAATTATGTTCACTGCAGTGATGCAAAATTCTTGTAAGGATTCCAAAAATTCATTTAACTTTTTCCCTATTTATCAAAAATGGATAATATTAATGATCTGATTCTTTGGGATACCTTAAGGTTTACTCATCAACAGCACTCAAATTCTCACAGTTCTACAACTACAGATTATTATTCATCAAGCTGTATATCATCTCATTGATTTTCAGCAGAGCTGATCCATAACAGCAAAACAGCCTTTAAGTGTAATGCTAAAAAAGGCTCACTCCATCACTCCAGCACAAGACCTTCAGTATGAAGCCCCCACTGCAATCCCTGCATCACAATTCAGTTTCTTGTTGTTGAGGTATGAGGTAAAACTCCCAGTTTCACAAGTGTCTGCCCCCCCCCCCTTTTTTTTTTGATTAGATGACCTCCAGATACATCTTTCAACCTATATCATTCTATGATTAAATGAATACTTCTTAAAGAAATGTGCTAATACACACTAGTGAACACTGTGTCCATTCACTACTACACTCTGTGTGTACACCTTCCTATAACATAGATTCTTGGTTACGGTTGTTGATTATTCAGTGTTCCAAATATGTGCATTTGGGTCACTACTTATATTCTAGCAATTTCAGGTAGACAGCTTCTGTTTTCTACTGCTTCCTGATTTTATATATAAATATCAGTTTGCCGTAACAGAACTGCACTGTTGATATGAGATAACCTTGTTCCAATCCCACTCTATTTAATACCCAAATTCTGATATCTTTAATCAAACAAAGCTGATTACTGTTGGAAAAACAAATGCAGAAGTAAAAGATCTCAAGACCTTAATAAGAGTAAAGTGTATGCATAAACTATTTCTGACTATGCAAAACTGTTTAAGAGAATACTAAATTATATGCATTATAGAAATATTTCATACACTGTATATGAATATATAATTTAAATAATCTATACTTCAATGTTGTCAGCATACATTCCATATTCAAAAACCATCAGAGACGATGGAATATTGTTTGACAATATTCCTGAAATCTGCAGTAGTGTCCAACCAGAACATGCAAGTAAAATTATTGCCTAAATAGCAATATGTATATACACACAATATATACACGCACACACAATGCTGTATATATTTGTACAGACACGTGGATTATTAATGACATCTACCAGGACAGAAGCATAAATTAAATGTTGAATAAATAGACCAGGAAATGATGTTTTGATGTATAGATATTGCATTGAGTTGAATCAAACCTTATCTACAAAAATGTATACACTGCTACTAACTCACATTTTCCTATTCATATCAGCAACACTATTTCCCATGCAATATGCCCAGTTGTGACTGGCTATACAAACACAAAGCAGTGAAGAACCAGGCCTTTGAACTACAAGGAAGGGGAAATACGGTTCCGTTTTCAACAATGAATATTTAATAGATTCCCAGTTCTACTTACATCTGACAATCCTTTCTACCAATTACCCTTTTCACACCAGCTCTAATAGTAAAGACAAGAAGAAATTATCAGGATTGGACTGACTGCTTAACCCTTTACATAAACCTCTGTACAACCAGGCAAATAATAAAAAAGAACTCTTTTTTTTCTTGTCTTTTATAATAGGATTATTTAAATGATCTCCTGCACAGTGAGAGTTTGATATTGATTACTGAGATTGTATATAGATGCACATGCACATATACATATATATCCTATCCTATCCTGCTCTGTGATAGGAAATGTTGTGTAAGGCGTTTTTGTTTGTTTGTTTTTCTTTTTTCTTTTCCTTCCTCATATTAGAAAAAAATCACTGGTAGTAGTTACTGAGTGATCAGAAAACACCTAGAAAAAAAAATAGTTAAAAAAGAAAAGAAAAATCAAGATATCTAGGTAACCAATCCTTTCCACATTGTAACAACTGAGTGGAGACACTTGGGATTGGTGAAAAATTAGCATATTTGCCAAAGTCCCTTGTAGACAATGGACACAGATTTTGATATTTCAGCCCTAAACACAAAGAAGCAGCACCAGCAAAACATTAAAGAAAATAAATCTATTTAACAATCTGATTAGTTTTACCTTCCATTTTCCCAGTGATGGAGTTGTATCCAGTGACAGTGTAAACATTTTACTTTGCACAACATAAGAACCACAATAGAAGAGTGTAATTAGCCCTGGAAAGGCATTCTCAAGGAAGTACTTTGATTTCAAAAGACTGTTGGAGTGATTGTCACCCCTGCTGTGCCTGGATTCTCTCTTGATGTGCATAAAGTGTGAATGCAGAACACATTATTATGAAACTCACTCATCATTGCATTTGTGCGCTCATTGCTTTTGCCATCTTGTGGTGACCAAAAATAGAAACTTACAGAGCTGCATATAATTCACACTAGAATAATGTTGCTGCATTTTTTAATGAATTTTTCAGTGTACATGCTGAAGATCTACAACTCAAACCACGCTCTGCATTTTGTCATTTATTTAACAAATGTGTATTCATTTTCCTTTTAAGACTGAGCTCACAAAAAAAAGTCTAAGCACTTAAAAGAAGCAAAACCATGAAATGATTTAATACTACATCATAAATGCCTTCCAAAGGATTTTATCAAAATGCACTACAATTTATTTATTTATTTATTTATTTAAGAAATTAGAGTGCTTCTATTTTCTCAGCATATATAAAGGCAATACCTTTATAAAAAACACCATTCAGTGCAACTACAGAACAGTTTAATATGTGATAAAAGAAATTGGATTTGGACTTCATAAACCAGTCAATAATTATTTATGGAACAGAGACATTTGTGGGCTCCAGTATGTGGTTTCTCATTTAAATTATCAAGGAAAGCAATGAATACAAAGTACTAACCCTTCCTAAGTTTAACTTTTAAAAGAGGTAACACATTTCTGAGTTAGTGGTCCCAAGGGAGAGAAGATGAGGCCTTCTGTTGCTAAGCAAGAGTTTGCCAGTTATTTCAAGCTTTAGCTGAGTACAAGTAATAATCACTGCTCCCTGAAATATATTGGAATGAAAGTACATGGGACCATTCATGACACTTCATCAGCATGCAGGAAGCAAACAGAGTGACTGCAGTGATTGAATACAGGCTCAGACTACTGGCTTTAATCTCCATCTCATTCATTGAGTCTTTAATTTTGGCACAGCTGTATGATAAACACTCTGACATTCTTCTTTGCCCACCCTCCTTTGGAATCCTATAACTGTTTTGTGTATGTTTCTTACATATTTGAGGTGGGGAAGAGAATCTATGTCAAAAAAATATAAAAATACAAACAAAACAAAACAAAACAAACAACAACAACAACAAAAAAAAAAAACTCACAGTAAGTAATCTACAGGTTTACTATGATTTTATAACCAAAGCATCATTATTTTACTGAATGGGAACTGATTCAAGCTCAGAGGTCTGAGGTCTCTGCAGTTCTCTTCAAAGAAAGTTTATAATTATCTCTAATTCTTTCTACTTTCTTCTGTGCAAAATCAAATATACACAGTAAATGTGTATGTTTAAGATACATGAAAAGGTTTATTATGCTATTGCACAGAATTTTAAGACTACCTCTTATTCTGATGTTAAAGAATTTACAGTTCACTATTCAGTGTTGTTTTTTTGTTTGTTTGCTTGTTTGTTTTGTTGTATACCTCTCACCTTCTCTCCAAGAAGAGCTCATATGCAGTTTCATATGTCCAGTTTCCTGATTTTGTCTTTACACCCAGCAGGTGCTAAGGGTCCTAAATAGCTTAAACATACTACTGTAAAATTAATGGAGTTAAATATGTAAAGCCAGTAAGCAATGGCAACCTCTGCAACTGTCAGTATAATATACTGGGTAGTGATTGTTTTGTTGATGTGACACTTATGTCATGGGAAAGGAAAAGAAAATAAATAAATAAATAAAAAGATGTCTTCTTTATATCATTCCTTCTTCACTTAAAAACAGCTAAGTAATAAGATTTTGGGAAATCTGCCTGGTTTGCTTCAAGAAATGAGAATCTGAATCATCCTGCTCAGCGTGCCAGATCTCCTGAAATCAAAGCCTGCTATACACAAAATTATGTCAGTTTTTCATGTGCTTTTTGTATTGAAATTGATGCTGTTTGATCACTACAATGGCTGTAGTTTAATAGAAGAGGTAATCTTAAACCAAACAAAATACTATAAAGAACCTATTTACTACATGCTGGCTAAGATGGGAAAGCCTTTTCAGTTAGGTGACTGAACGTTTGTGAACACCCCTTCATGTTTACAGTGAAGGGGGACAGAAAAAGATCTGGTGGAGGGCTCATTTTAGTGTGCCTGTTACTGTGAACACGCCACTTCTGTATCACTCAGTTTTCCCTGCTGCCAAAGAATTACTGAGCTGTCAACAACAACAACAACAACAAAAAAAAAAAAGAGAGAAAAACAAAAAACCAAACAAAACCAAAACAACAACAACAAACAAACAAACAAAAAAAACACCACCCTGTTCATGCAACATTCAACACCATCTCTTTCAACTATGTGAAGAGCAATTAATAAATTGCATAGAAATCTGGAGACAGCAAACAGATCACTGAGTGAAGCAGATAAAAAAGATGAACTTTGTGGGTTCCCAGGGAGACAGAGAAATATCCTTGGGATAGCTAAAATAAATCTTTTAGAGCAAAAAATACTTGGCCACCTACAATGCCACCTAAAGGAAGGGAGCTAAAATCTGTATCCAGAAAACAAAGTCTTCTTACATCCAGATTGAACTTGCACTAAAGACTACTAGAAAACATTATCTGATTCAAATGTTACCAAAGACAGCAACAAAGAAATAGAAAACAAAGAAATGGTATTTGAGAAGACCCTCTTGAGTTTTTATGTATTTAAATAGCAGAAAACAATACAGGACCTTCCACTCTCAAGCACTTTTATGATATTATAAACTCTTAAGGATTTTCTTTCATTACCTACTTGCTTTAATCAGAAATGCATATACAATCTGAAAAAAAAAAAAAAAAAGTCATCCCTCTCAATTGTGACAGATCAAAATTTCCTAAGCAGCAACAATGAAGACTCCTAAGCATCAACACAGTAAGACAGACAAATCTTATGACCTTTATATCCTCATGGAAAAAGCAACTAGGAAGACTTCATCTCTACTGCTGTGCAAATACATTGAATCATCAGCTAAAGACTGATACCACTATATTTATACAGAACTTTCCTATTGTGTCAGTGCTATCTTTCTTGAGAACAACCAACTTAATAGTACTACTTGGTCATTAATCCTGAATGATGTGACTATACTAGCTCACATTATGATTTTTTTATGCTTTATTTTAAAACAGAGTATGTCATCACCACAAAAACACCACAGATTTCAAAGCCCACTCCAAAATGTTCACACTGGCTGCCTAATTCAAATAATTTCTCCAAAATTAAAAACAACAGATTTCCTTGCCAAGAAGTTAAATGTACTATCAAAAAAAAAAAAAAAAAAAAGTCACAACTGCTCAGTAGGGCTTATTTATTTAATTCTGTTCATGATACATCTATCTCTTAAATTAACTGTTCTACTGACTGTTCATGTTTTTAATGTAGAAGTAATTTCTGATGTATTTTAACTGGTGGGCACCTAAGACTAACAGACCATAGAAAAGGAAAACTGACAGGTGATTGCAGGTAACATACCAGCTTACTAGAATTATAAATGATGAATATCACAGGAGATATCATCTGTGCACTGTAACCTGCTTAAAAAACAAAAAGAATTATTTTTCAATCCCAGCAAAATTAGATCTTATGTATAACACCATCAAGCAAAGCAGCTTGCTTGCTTTCTTTTTTCTCTTACTTCCTCTCCTTATTAAATGTAGGCCAAGAGCAACCTTGGTTCCCAATGTCAGGATTTATGAATTCCCATTCACGGTGTCCAAAGATTTGCAAGACAATTGTCCTGACCTTGGTTAAAAAGAAATCCACTCTGAATGAATTTAATGAGGATTTGAAGAAATGGCCCTGGAGGTGTAATTTGAATGAAAATGTAATAGTGTCTACATTTTGCCTTGTACCTTATGAGGAGGCATTAAACAAATTATATTCTGCATTTCGCATTTGCTACTTTCAATCTTTCAATCCCCACACAAGTTCCTTACATACAACAAAGGAGCTAATACAAATTGCCCAAATGAGTCATTATTCCTTTCATCTACAGAATTTCGTTCCATTGCTTTCTGTTGACTCCAGAAATAACACATTAAGACAACAGAACAGTAAGTCAGTATCACTGTGGGTAAACTTAAAATTTAAGTTATCAGACTTCAGAGGCAGCTGATGTTTGCTGATGTCTGTCTGAGATGTTTCTTTTGATTTATCTGGGAAGGTTTTTTTGTCTTTTTTTTTTTTTTTTTTTTTTTATTGCTCTACTAACAAATTGAACAGTATTTTATTTTAATTTTATCTTATTTTATGAGTGTTTTAGGGAGATTGTGCTTCTGTTTTAAAACAAACATCACTGCTTCACTGAAATTTAGTTACCTACTCGGCCTTTAAAATAAACTAACACATCAGTCAAAAGTAGGTAGTATATTTTACTACTTTTTTTCCCCTTTAAATACACTTCAGACATACAGTCTTATTTGTCACATTCTCTTTTTTGACATCATGGACCATAAATGCCATCAGTCTGAATTTCAATCCATATTGCACAGACGTTAGTGTTAACTACAGAAACTCATGTAGCTAACTGCTAGTAGTAAAGTTAAGTAACTAATTGTATAAGATACTCTACAAAAAGCCAGGTGCTTATCAGAGAACAATCAAATCTGATGATTTATAAAGACATTTGGTGAGCACATTTTCAGAGCCCAGAATGCTCTGCAGCATTGCTGCAGGGAGACAGCAGGATTTTTCCACTGACTTCAGTAAGAGCTATGTGAAAACCTTTATGATACTATTTTCTGCTTACATAAACTAGTTGAAATTCAGTGTCAAGAGAGTCATGCCGCTGAGACAAATGGTTAAATGTCATCTTTAACATGTCCTTCTATTGTACTAACTCACATGACTACTCAATCAGAGTATGAAAATAACCAAAATGGTGCAATTTTAAGATAATCTTGTTCTCCAGCTGTCTGAAGTGCTGTCAAGTGCTTCAGCATCTGACCAAAGGAGGATGAGTAAAAGTAAAAGTAATATCTACACCTCTGGGTAATAAAACTGGAAAATAAAAATCTACATCAGAAGAATGCCAACAAATATTCTGCAGGTACAAGTTTAAAAACCTCATGCTAGGAGAAAAACTTTCAGCAGAAGTCATTGCCAACTTTAGCTGGAATAACCTATGTTCTTTAGACTTCACAGCCTGTCTCTTGAAAGTTCTCTGGCAACATGTGCTTTTTCACATTTGTCAGCTAAATCCGAGATCCAAATGCAAAATATAACATTAAGGAACAGTGAGTGCATTTGTGACACTCCTTGGAGAAATCAGGTATACATAAGGCAATGACTATATTACACGGAAATATAAGCACACTCTAATGTAACTTTTTAAAAGTAGTTTAATGAAAGGAGATCAGTATTCTCTTCCAACATCAGTGTATAATACTGATATTCTGCTCTTCAGAAAACTTACGTATCACTAGGGATCAACGAAACAAGATAAATGACAATGTGGCACAGCATTTCAAACCACATAGTACTACTCTGATTATTCACAATGCTGTACAAGAACAGACACAAAAGTACAAAAAATTGTCTGCTCAAAATGTGTATTCCTTGACTGCAAAACGGAAAGCAGACAAATAATCTCTTTCATCTATGACACATTTTAACAGTTCTGTCAAAGAACTTAGGCCAAACTCCGTTTTCTAACCTCTTTGTACTAATTTCTCCTTATATTCCATAAAACACTCTGCAAACAATCAGTACAGCTACAGTAAGATAAACAGTAAATTTTACTGTTAGTATGGTTTTACATATGTGTTGCAGGTAATGGACCAGTGACAGTCTGTGGCCCAAAGATGGAAATTTTTGGCTTATCTGGCCTGCCACAGTAAGTTTATTTTGAATATAGCTCCGGTTTTATGTAATTTGCCATAATGCTAGGCATTATTTAATCTTTGCATATTGTTCCAATGACATAATAATCCAGAACATCATATTGCTGAGTTATTGAATCTGGTGTTAAGAGTTTCAGAAATTAGCTGATGTTGAAGAAAATTTCTGAGGCAAAGGACTGATGATGCAGCAACATTTATATATGCCTTATACAGAAAAAAAAAAATGCAAAATACATGGTGTGATGCCTTAAGCAATAACTTTCCCATCATACTGAGACAGCCCACATGATAATGATTACTTTTACACTCTCTAAATACTGTCAAGGATCACTTAATCCTATGGAGCAAACTACTTCTTTAGAACGAAATGTGCTGTGGAGCATTAGCCTTCATAACACCGAGTATTGTCAACAAGCAGTATGTTCATCAACAAAAACTGCTGGCTATCCCAAAATAGTTAACAGTCAGAAACAATAAGCATTAAAACAGAGTAAAATTTTACAAAACACTTGATGAGCACTACAGATACAACTCCAGTACATGCTTGTTCTTCGAACCACTAAGCACTGGTAAGGGCCTCACTGAGTACTCCTCCCAATCTCTTTAAAAAGCCACACACAAAGCTCAAAATTAACAAATATTTTGATGGATTTATGAAACATAAGGCATTTTTTCTCCAACAGCAATTTAGTAACACATACACATTAGCCAATCTTACAAAAAAGATTCTATTTCAAACTTAGTCTAGACTAAATGGGTCTAATCCCATCCCTATTATCCTTTAAAGCCTTTTACAAAATAAGGCTTTAAATGATAGGCTTTGGAAGGAATCTCGATCTTTATTACTCTATGACGAAATCAATTATTATTATAATGAAGAGAAAAACCTATTTTTCATAAAATCATTAACTGAACATGTCATATTAACATATGGCCTAACCACAAAAGACGATTCTCAACAATATAAAGTTTTTTTACTAACAGGTACACCACTAACACTAATCCTTTCTTCTGGGCAATACATTAGACAAGAATATTTTGAAAACTTTATCCTTCTTCATGTTGCTTGAAAGTTTGCAGCAGATTTTGAAGATTATTACAAAAATTGTGACAGATTCCATCTGGTGTAAGTCGGTGCCTTTCCACTCCAATAAAATAAATTACAAAACCAAAAATCTGATCCATTGAGGAAAAGCTTTAAATCATCTGAAAATATATGTATGTACTTCAGTATTAATCCTACCTCTGTGCAGATATATTTTATGTCTTCTTCAATGTTTTTAAATGTGTGAAATTTACATGTCAATCATTTCTGACTAGCAAACAGTACTTAGAAATTTTGTTGAAACAAAAGAAAATAAAAATATTTACAATGGCATTAAAAGGTTATTTTGTTATAAAAACTTTGTAATGATTCTGTTTAATACCTGCATAATTAAACTCTTTGGATTGAACATCAATATCATGTTTGGCTTTTTTTTTCCTATTTATTTATTTATTTATTCTGGTAAGTCTACCATAATGCTTCTGAATGCCTCGTGCATTTATTTTTCAGCTCCTGTTCTCTAATATGTCTTGAACAGTTTTTCTTTTCTTATTTATCCATCACATAAGTGCATTCCCTAGGATGATTACACTCAGATGCATTTTGTAGGTTTTTGTCCTTCTCATTTATTTAATTTGAACATTTTTCAAATAATGGAGTAGACTCATACCTTCTTAAACATGTACCATTTCTTGACATTTAAATATTACTTTAACTATTACTATTCACAATCTAGGCAAGAAAAATAAAGAAATGAAATATTTTGACTCTGATTTTACAATGGATGAACTAATCACAGCTTCAGGAATCAATGTGCTGATCTAAAGTTCCATGCATAGGACTGTGGCATGCAAGCAACCGAGACAATGCTCAGGTAAAAATGTTGTAAATATAATCAATTAGAACAATGCATAAATAGATGTTAATTTAGTTCAGCGCCTGAAAATTAAAAGCTTTGCTCTAAGAGCTCTGAACTTAAGTCTTTTGCTGAACATGAGCTTATTTAATTAGGAAACATATCTTCAGGCCATTAAGTGCTCTGAGGTCTCCCATTTGATTACATCACTGTATCAAAAATAGAACAAAACTAAAAAACCAGCCTTCATTCCAAGAATGTTATGAATCTCAGACTCCTCTCTCAGTTGCATCACATAAAAGTAAGGTATTACATTTTCATAATTAAATTAACATATGTTCTATATTGTATTTAATCCAGTTCTGTTTTTTTGTTTTGTTTTGTTTTGTTTTTGCTACTCATAAAAGAAAAACGGCTATGGTCAAACATTTTGGTTTTCCTTCTTCAAACTCAAAATTGAATTATTGTATCTCTACATAATTGTTTACAAAACAAACAGATCGTGTTTGCAGATATTGATGTTATCTGTATACTCATAACATCATTAGTTACTTTACATTAAATGAGGATTCAGATGCACTGTTTGTTCTTAAATACAGAATTCAGTACATGTTCTATGTGTTATGGAAGCAAAGGGATTTGTAAGGAGAACAATCTTGCCCTTGTCACTTGCCTTTATACAGACTATTTTGAAAGAAAAAAAAAAATATTTAGGACAAAACATTAAATTGCAAACCAAAGTATAATTAAACTGGATTCTGAGCTTCCTTTGCCTTAAGAAGCTACAGGAATGTTTAAATAAATTCTCTGAATTGTGTCAGTGGCCTACATGGCCTACAGAGAAACTCAGAATGCATCTTTGAGATACGCTAAATCAAAATAACTTATAACAGCATTATGACAGCTCTAGTGACAACCATGAGTAGCTGGAGCATATGCTGAACTCTTTCAGTTAACATCACTCCACTATGCTAGTGTACACGACATGAGACAAATGCTTAAACAGCCCAGAGGATCTCTTCTAACTTTGGACAACTGTGCATTCCATTTCTTTCTCATTTATAATCAGTCCTGCAGCGAAATAGAAGAAAGGTCATTCACTTTTTAATTTCTACTTTGAAATATTTTCTCTATATAAGCACTCATAGTGCAGGGTCCATATGCCCATGGTGCTTCAGAAGTACACATAGAGAATGAATACAAGTCCCTAGACTCTTCACACACGCATAATGAGTCAGAACTCCACCCAGCTCTCAGCTTTAAAATCTTCAAGGGGAAGGAGGAAAAGCTGTGAATTTACAAACAGATAAATCTCCTGAGGAAACAGTATTTATCAGCAACATAATCACAGAATCACAGAAAGTCTAGGTTGGAAGAGACCTACAAGATCATCGAGTCCAACCCCTGACCTAACACTAACAAATCGTCCCCTAAACCATATCCCTAAGCTCTACATCTAAATGTCTTTTAAAGACCTCCAGGGATGGGGACTCATCCACTTCCCTGGGCAGCCTATTCTAATGACTAACAACCCGTTCAGTAAAGAAGTTCTTCCTAATATCCAACCTAAACCTCCCCTGGTGCAACTTTAGCCCATTCCCCCTCATCCTGTCACCAGGCACGTGGGAGAATAGACCAGCCGCCACCTCACTACAGCCTCCTTTCAGGTAACTGTAGAGTGCAATAAGGTCACCCCTGAGCCTCCTCTTCTCCAGGTTAAATAGTCCCAGCTCCCTCAGCCGCTCCTCGTAAGACTTGTTCTCCAGACCCTTCACCAGCTTCGTAGCCCTTCTCTGGACTCGCTCAAGCACCTCCATGTCCTTCTTGTAGTGAGAGGCCCAAAACTGAACACAGTACTCGAGGTGCGGCCTCACCAGAGCCGAGGACAGGGGGACAATCCCTTCCCTGGACCTGCTGGCCACACTGTTTCTTATGCAAGCCAGGATGCTGTTGGAGGCCTTCTTGGCTGCCTGAGCACACTGCTGGCTCATATTCAGCCGACTGTCAACCAAAACTCCCAGGTCCTTCTCTGACAGGCAGCTTTCTAACCACACATCTCCCAGCCTGTAGCTCTGTTTGGGGTTGTGCTCCAGGTGGAGAACCCGGCACTTGGCCTTGTTGAACTTCATACCGTTGGCCTTGGCCCATCGGTCCAGCCTATCCAGATCATGCAGAGACTTCCTACCCTCGAGCAGGTCAACACACGCACCTAACTTGGTGTCGTCTGCAAACTTACTAAGGGTGCACTCGATCCCCTCATCCAGATCATCGATGAAGATGTTAAAGAGGACTGGCCCCAGTACCGAGCCCTGGGGGACTCCACTAGTGACCGGCCTCCAACTGGATTTGACTCCATTCACTAAGACTCTCTGGGCCCGGCCATCCAGCCTGCTCTTAACCCAATAATGCGTGCGCCAGTCCAAGCCATGGGCAGCCAGTTTCCTGAGGAGAATGCTGTGGGAAACGGTGTCAAAAGCCTTGCTGAAGTCAAGGTAGACCACATCCACAGCCTTTCCCTCATCCACTAAGCGTGTCACTTTGTCATAGAAGGAGATCAGGTTTGTCAAGCAGGACCTACCCTTCATAAACCCATGCTGACTAGGCCTGATCGCCTGCTTGCCCTGCAACTGCAACATGATGACGCCCAGGATAATCTGCTCCATGAGATTCCCTGGCACTGATGTTAACATAACAGGCCTGTAGTTCCCCAGGTCTACCCTCCGGCCCTTCTTGTAGATGGGCATCACGTCTGCTATCCGCCAGTCAAGTGGGACCTCCCCCGATAGCCAGGACTATGTAAGGATCCAAAGTTAACTAAGGTTTGGAAAAGGTCTTTTAAAAGCAGCATCAGGTCTGTAAGGCTCCGTTGGTTTCAGAGTGGGGCTCTAGATGTGCAGCCTGCAGATACTAGGGATGGAGGCATTCTGAGGAAAATAAGACAGTTATGTTAATCCGAGGTGGCTCTAGTTCAGCAGACAAACTGCTTCCCACATGGTTAACTATCCAACAAGACAATCTGTTGAAACATCTGATTTCTAGTTCACTTTGTTGTCATATGGACAAACAAGGATTCTTCCTGAAAGGCCTCATCCTGGCAAGTAAAAAGAGACAGCTTGCCTGGGAAAAGTGTAAGAAGAACTAGCACATACACTGGGGCAAAGATAGGCAGTCTTGGCTTGAATAAAATCCATTGCCTTAGAAAATAAAGGGTTCTTTCAGAGGATGACATATCACAGACAAATGTGGGGGAGGAGGGTGTAAATATGTATATACATCATACTCATATATAAAGAATCAGCCACAAGGATCCAGATCTCTCCCTCTCTCTTGGTTGAAAAGGAATAAGGAAAAAAGAGATAAGCTAAATTTGTCTGAAGGCTCAAAGGGCTGATCTACCACTAATATAACAATCAGGTTAAGGTATGGATTATGTTTACATGTTGGAGGAAATACAATCCTTTATAGAATCTTAGAATCATTAAGGTTGGAAAAGATCTCCACGATCATGTGGTCCAGCCATCCCCCTACCACCAATATCATCCATTAAACCATGTCCCTGAGTACCACATCCAACCTTTCCTTAAACACCCCCAAGGGAGTTTTACTCTACCACCTCTCTGGGAAACCGATTCCAATGCCTAACTACTCTTACAGAATCATAGAATAATTAAGGTTGGAATCATTAAGATTAATCTCACTGAGGATTCATATTTCTTGCAAGGGTCTTTCTCCACACCCCTGGAAATGGTCTGCTTGTCCCTTCCTTTTGATGTTCCAAATCAAAGACGCTGACTCCAGGGTACACCTCCTCCTTCTTCACCTTTCATCCATTTTTTTGTTTTCAATGGCTCACAGAGTTTACAGTAATTACAAGGATAGGCCTTCGATTAACTTATTTGCTGACTGATGAAGCATTCTTCAAATCTGCTAGTGATTCTTAGTGAGCTGCATAACCAGAAAGGATTTCTGGTCATTTTCTTTCCTCTAGTATGAGTTGCAGAACATGCATCTGGTATCTGAGGTCCTACACAGGGACAGAAAGCCTGAAACATCTCATTAGTGTGAGCCCCAAGCCAGTGATACTTATACTGAACTTAAAGGTCAACCACAAACTCCAGTCTCTGAGATAACTGAAGTGAAATACCTATGCAAGAAAAAAGGAACCCATAACTATTCACATAAAAGAAGTACGTGGAACTGAGGACTGATCCTTATATCCCCTATATGTTACCAAAAGGGCAGCGTTCTTCATTACTCTGTCAAGGAATGTAAACAAACCATTAGGAAATTTAGGAACTCATATTGGCATACACCATGTAAACACATGACAGTCCATTGTTGTAGGAGACAAACCATATAAACAAAAGAAAAAAAAAAAAAAAAAAAAAAAAAAAAAAAAAAAAGGTTCTGGCAAAAGAAAGCTGAGGAAAGACCAAGGAAATGTTAAAGAAGAACATTCAGTCTATTTGTCCTGAGCACCAGGGAACTGAAAAAAAAAAACAAACATTGAATGTAGTTCAGGATACTTGATATATTTGCCAGAGTCCATTGTTGAGGAAAGAGCATCACTCTGTTTTTATTGGGGGGTAAAGTCTGGTATAATGACTTTTTTTTTTCCTTTTCTCTTTTACTTATCCTTTTCAACTTTTCTTTCTCTTTTTCTTTTTCCTTTTTTTTTTCCTTTTCCTTCTTTTTTCCTTTTCTTTTTCTTCTTCTCTCTTTTTTTTTTATTTGTTGTTTTTGTTTGTTTGTTTGTTTTAAGGCTTTTGGTGCCAGAGAGCCTTCACACTTTAGATCTTGCACAGACAAGGCAGAGCCTCTGATCAATCTCTGCAGAAACAAGGATGTTTTCAGTCTGAAATTGTGATTCAGACCTTGAAGTAAGCATCTTGCAGGTTAAGATACACAGAGCAATGACCCTTTCTAAAGCTTCAGACTGTCAATGTCGCTGTTCTGAACTTGAACTTCTGAGTTTTGGAATAGGTCTCTCTCTTTAATACCAGAAATAAATAACAGTAAAATAAAACAACTTAGACAAGTTCTATCATTCCCAAATCCAATAAATATTTGCACCTTGTCAGAGCAGGCCATCATGGGCAAGGTTTCTGAAACAAGGAAAAAAGGGTTGGAAAAGTTGAAAAAATAATAAATTAAAATAACCATGGGAAAAAACATCAAGCCTGCACAACCACAGAGCTTCAGACTCTATTGAAATATAAAGTATAAGGAGGGTGGAACTAAAGAAAAAAATAGGTTAACCAACTTGATTTCCAAGTCTGAATATATATTGGAAAGCACAGGACTGAAGAACACCCAGTGACAAGGTCACTGATATATCTCTAGGATTCCTGGCATCTGAAATATTTTGAAGAAGGGTACAGAGATGATCCTTAGTCTAGACTGTTAGATTCAACAGCACAGGGGATGGCATATCACAGTCTGCCAAAGCTGAGATACAGAAACGACAAATGCAGTTTACTGCATTCAGAATAACAGTTTCTAGTAGAAGTGCTGAAGTGTCAGCTACTTGAATGTGTTTCCATTTATGCTGGAATGAGTTCAATAGCAAGATTCTAACAACATTCTCAGAAAACTGTATCAGCAACCTGTAGGGAGCAGGATGCTAATCTATTTGACCAGTGGTTTGGGGAGGATTTTCCTCTACTAGCATGTTCTTGGAGAGATCAGTGCTGAAGGACCTAAATACCTGAAGGTCTGAAAGCTTCTTATAAGATACCGGAACTGAAACGGAAGTTCACTAATTAATAAACTCCATCATATTTATTTGTATATTTTTCTCAGTAGATATTCTTGGTATCTATAGTGTCCAAAATTCAAAACCAGCCCACATGGTGTGACTCCTTCAAATACGATTTCCTCTGAAGTCAAATATGCAATTACTGAGTACAACACTTTGAGAAGTAGTGGAAGAAATGGTAGAGATAATGATTAAGTCTGTATTGCTAGTACTTTAGAACCTGCTCAGTCTTAATAAGGTTGTTGAAAAGAACTGAGGATGTGGCATACACCATTAATTTTCCCTAAATGGTACAAAACACTTGCAACATTTTTTCTTCTATATGTCAGCCTAATAATCCATTATTAAACAAATAACCCCAAACACTTTCAATTTTTATCACTGTAGATTGTTGTCTTCTCATTGACAATACTAAAAATGTCACTGAAAGTAGCCTTCCTATAGCAATAAGGAATGACAATTTTGATTAAAATTTTATGTCACCATCCTTTATTTTTCAATTATAACTCATTGAGAATGCAAGATATTTTCTGGCTACCGATAGTCACATTGAAGACTGACAAACTATTTATACTGATTGTAACTGGATAGCCCTTGGGTCATTTATACTACTATTTGCCATGGGAAATCAGTCTATAAATATCTATAAAAACTGTGCCTATCTTATCTTGCAGCAAGATTTGAAAAATAACATTTATTTACTGTATCTGTTCTCCTTTGACTTATAACAGAGTACAGATTTGTGTAGAATGGAAATTACAGTGACATTAACCTAGAGCATCTAGGACAAAGTTTGAAACTATGAAGACTATAGTAATGCAGCAAAACATTAATAATAACATGGCTATTTATAACCCATGGTATAATGTTATAAAATAATTATCATGCTATAAAAAGTCATTGCTAAAAATCTCTCGTAAGCTTTATAGTATAATATGATGGCACAGGAAGTTTGGAGATATTTTACTTGTGGAGATTTCAAAGTAGAAATTATACAGTGGGAAGTACTCTGAAAATCTAACAACTCTTTTTTTTTTTTTTTTCCTCTCTCTTTCATTTCTATGGGATACGATCTACATTCAATTACCCTGATGTTTATACCAAAAAAAATGGTAATTGCCAGAATTGCAAATTCAGATTTTTTATTTTTTTATTTTTTATTACATCTTTTTAATACAGTAAGGCAACATCAAGTGGTAAAAGAATTAATATTCCTAATCTGGGACACCTTTTACCTGTCAGCTCCTCTGCAGAAAGTAGGCACTTTAAAGATTGATAAATCACTGTAAATTTACCACACTGTAAATGAAACAGTATAAGCATCTCTGATTCAAGTAGGATGATATTCATAAAATGTGGACTACGTGATAGAAAGATATGTTCAAGTTTTGTTTTCCTGCATTTTTCTTGGATCTGAGGATCCCTAGAAGTGATCTAGAAAGTCAAGAAACAGTTATTCAAAATAAATAGCTATTCAAAATCTTCCAGCAGTGAGTAGGAGTCTGGAAATTTCTCACCCAACAGAAAAGCCAAGAAATAAAGGAACTTACAAAGACAGGTTTGGAGGAGTCTGCCTTTCATAAACAGGAAAAAAAAAAAAAAAAAAAAAAAAAAA
>CM021765.1:17546403-17582367 GCA_011076525.1 Nettapus auritus | reverse complement strand
AAAAAAAAAAAAAAAAAAAAAAAAAAAAAAAAGAGAGAGAGAGAGAGAGATATTCTACCATAGATACTAAAAACAATCATCAACCAAACAAGCTAAACTAATCCAACACCAACCAAATAAAATTAGATGGTAACAAGGAGTTACACACAATGAGTCTAAGGCTAAGTTACATGTTTATAATTCTTTTCCATTCCCTGATTTCCATGTGTACCTCTTCACTCAAAATGCTATCTACCACATGCATATACACAATGGCATTGGTGACAAAACTTCATATCTTGTCCAGTACGATGCTGGATGGAAGAACTGCATCATCACTAGCATCTTTTAAATGATGAGAAAATGTGATATTTAAAGAATCTTGGGAAGCCTTTGCAGCAGAAATCTCAGGTCAGTACAGTGAGTCTGATTTCATCACTGTGGGATTCTGTATTTAAATTTGTAGGCAAGATACAAGATAGTCCTTATGCTCTGAGTGGTACTGCATAATCACAGAAAATGTAGTGATTCCAGCTTCCCATCAAGATGAGCAGTAGGACCAAAAGGCGAGGGAAAAAAAAAAGTAAAACTGACAGATAGGATAACTTGTGAACATTTGCTTCAGCCCTTCATGTACTGCTAAGTACTTTCGTTTCAGCACTCCTCTCAAGAGGTTGTGTGTGCTTGTGCATGTAATTATGGTATAAAACAGATAATATGAAGACCAGATAGAATTAATAACCTTTACTAATTTTACAGTACAAATAGCAATGTAAATATCATTCAGTTTCAAAATTTATGTCTGATGGTGTCCTGCAAACCCATCCATTAATTCAAGGAGTGAGTTTATTAATTTTTCTAATAGCTTGGAAAGCATAGGCATGTGACTGCTAAGGCTGGCAGACGAATCCAATTCACTTCGCATCACTTTCTCTTCAGTATGGCACAATACTGTTGCATCTCTGAAACATACAAAACTAAATTTGAAATACCACACTGAACTGAAATGGTTGAGAACTCAAGCCTTATTATTAAAACCCTTGCAGTGAAAAAGAGCAAAGACCCAAAACAGTTTTACAAATGCCTACTGAAGCATCACTGAAGGTCAAACTCCACAGTACTCTGCTCAGAGTACTCCCACCGAATGTCCAGGTACTACAGGCATGAGGAATCTACTAAATCACCCACATGTTGTATACTCAGCAACAGACTATTCAACCTGGAATTTCCCACAAGGTTGCTGAACACCAATCTGATACTAAATATAATGCTATCATCCACTATTTAAATATTTCCATGCATTTAATAGACACCCCTTCAATGAATCTTTCAGGTAGCTAAAGATTCCTAACTTACATTACAGCTTTTATATGTAAGTACTCAAAAAAAATCCAATGACAGACAATGAAGTGCATATATAATTACAAAAGGGAAGATAAAAGGGGATTGCAGAATTTCTGTACTAATTCTCTCAATTATTTCTGTATCATGTGTTTGCATATTGCAGTAATATGTGTGCATGCCAGCCATAGTAACCAAGCCCTCAGTTTGTCCCTCACATGTGACTTCCATATTAAATATATTTTGATGATACTCAGTGATTCTGCTTTAGTAAAACATAATAAATGTAAAACACTTAATAGTTTTGAAATGGAGTAAATTACTGAGTTTAGTTTTACTGACAATGCTATTTTCTGTTTCCAAACAGTAGCTTCTCCAAGACTTAAATAAAAAACAATAAGCAAACGAAGCAGAAGTGACCGTGTAGATAACAAGAGAGTATCTCCCGAGTAAGGTATAAAATCAGTGCAAATATACCATGAAATAATAATTCTCTACCAACTTGAACTTGTACAATGTTGCAATGAATTTTCTGATGTGATGATTCAACAAATGGGAGTTAGATAAAGTATTCCTTCTGATTTTACGTTATAAAACTAACGAATTTATTTGATCTGCTATCCCAACCACCTGCTTTAAAATTTCATCTAGTTAACAATGTACTGAGACCAGTAATTTGTTCTTGGCAAGAGCCAAATAATTTCCTGAGAGTTATTTAGTTCTAATTTGACAACCTCATGTGATGGAAAGATCACTTGTTTCTCTTGGCAATTTGTCTCAATGGTTAATCACCTCCCTACTGAAAGTATTTGCCACATATTTAATTTGAATTTCTGGCTTCAGCTTCTACTGGTTCTACTAACTTCCTTTGCTAAATTAAAGAGCCTTTTATTACTAAGGGTTTTAGACACAGTTAGCAAACCACCTCTCCATCACATCTGTGATAAGCGAAATGTATATGAAACTATGTCATTTTCTTCAACCAAAAGCTGTTTTAGTGTTGCATTGTTTTTTTCATCCTCTATATTTCCAATATAAAAAAGAACAGCCACAATCAAGTATTGTTCTGCCACTGCTTTATACAGATGCACAATAACCTCATTATCATTATTTTTTACTTTACTTTGCTTTAACTCCTTCAAATAGATCATTTGCCCTGTTGTCACTGTTGATGTTCATGCTGAACTGATTCAAAATTCAAGTGAAATAGCCTAAATTTAAAGAATTATTACCAACACCTTTTTCTACTTTGATTCAAATTTCCCTCCCAAGAATTTTGCATGTTTTCTTCACCAATTGATTCTGTAATTAAAAAAAATATATATGATCAGCAATTGGTTTGGGACAGCATATCACAGAATCACAGAATTACCTAGGTTGGAAGAGACCTACAAGATCACCGAGTCCAACCTCTGACCTAATGCTAACAAGTCCTCCACTAAACCATATCACTAAGCTCTACATCTAAACGTCTTTTAAAGACCCCCAGGGATGGCGATTCAACCACTTCCATGTGCAGCCTATTCCAATGCCTAACAACCCTTTCAGTAGTTCTTCCTAATATCCAACTTAAACCTCCCCTGGCACAACTTTAGCCCATTCCCCCTCGTCCTGTCACCAGGCACGTGGGAGAAAAGACCCAGACTTCTTACAATGAATAAAATATGCTATATTTGCACTGTCCTTTATCAACCAAACTTGGTGAAATGTAACTCTCTAGAAAAGTCTGTTGCCCTTCCTTATCTATATCCTTTTTCCCATAACTTTCTATTAATTGAGTCTTTTATTATGCATTGTGTAATTTTTTCCTTAACTGATACCAAATGAATTAATCATGAATCTACTTCTCATCTGAAACTCTCGTAAAACATGAAGAGTCCTCCTGCCTTCTGGCATTTCACTGATGCTCTGAGATTTATGAGAAAGGAAAACCATGAGGCTGTACCCTTACCCAAAACACTGAAGAATCGTGGCTACAAACTGTCCATTACAAATTTAAAAATATTTATTCCTCAGATTTTGTCATCTTCAATAAGAAGAGAAGATAAAAACAATTGCAAAGATACCCCAGGTATTTCTATGCTGTTAAATAAAGAGTCAAATGGAACAGAGTTTCCCAACAATACTTACAGTTTTGTCTAACTCTTTTGAGAGCAAATTCAGAGGGTCACATCACCTAGTATTTGGCTCTGATTTGTTTACGGACCCATACACTGCCCCTAAGACCCTAAGACATAATTTGTATTTTCACTGAGGATGGGGAGGGATGAACAGATCAGAACATCTGTGTTAAATGTTTTTCTAGCATCAGATTGCTAAATAAATAAATAAATAAGTAAGTAAATAAATAAATAAATAAATAAATGTGTCTCCTAGGTGCGATGTGAAAATCTCTTTTTTAGAGAGCAAAGGTTGTCTGGTTATAGCCAAACAATGATACAGGAAGAGATAACCAAAACACAATTTTGTTCCTGCTGCATGTTTGGAGCGATCTCTGAAGTAATCTACAGCTAAGACCGTGCTGTGGGTATTTTTGTTTTCCTTTTTGCTTTTCCTTTTCCTTCTCTCACATTTTTTTTTTTTTCCTTCTTCTTTCCCCTAAGGACCTATGGGAATAGTCTAAAACAAAGTGAGGAAAATTGCTAACAACCATGTATGTGAAACATAGATTCTCCTGCTTAAAATCACATTGTCTGGTATGGCAACATATAGAATTTGTAAATCATGAGATGAATATGTAAGTAGGATCCTTGTAGAAACTAATACAAATGTTAACACTGAGCTCCTTCTAAATACATTATTTGCTGCTTTATACAACTGCTGTATAAAGCTATATAAGCTATAGCTTATATAAGTGACTTATATTAGTTTTATAAGTGACTTCATCCAGTGTGGGTAAAAGACAGGATGCCCAGGACAAGGGATTATGCATAGCTCTGAGATTCCTATGATAGAGGGTATTATATACATCCTCACTGAGTGCTTTTTTATTGCTATAAAATTCAATGTTGATTAAAATAAGCACAGCCAAAGGGTAAAAAATATAAGTGATTATTTTTGTTTATTCTTTTTGACTTAAAACACTGGAGTACCTCCAGTTAAAGATTAATTTTCTTTTAAACTTGGATTGCAGATGAACTGTTCAGACAAAATTAACTAGATGAACACCTCTGTTTATAATCTGAAGAGGGATTATGCAAACTACATGTTTTTACATATCACAGAAGTGATTCATGATTACAGTATTTCCTAGATGCTACATTATATAAAAAATAAAATCATATATCATCATTGCCTTTCCGTAACTATATAATATTATGTATAGAAACTACATAAAGATTGAAAATAAAATGTTACTTTAATTGTCATGATTATATGCCAGACATCATTAATCTGACTGCCTGACCTAGTTTTGTCGTATTGTACACACTGCAGCTATGTTCATCTTCATATGGAAAAGGATATAAAAGAAACTATATAACTATATTGCTGAGTCCAGCAATAACTGTTGATTGTTCGCTGAACTCGTTCACATATACTCCTTGGGGGGGGGGGGGGGGGAGTTTATTCTTACAAACTAAGCTGCTCAGGAACAAAAACAAAATTGAGGCATAGATGACATGATTTTTCCATAGGAGGAAAAAAAGCTTCTTGTCCTCAAACAACAGTTTCTCCAAAAGAGTAGACTACTAAGAATTCTGTTTTATTGTCTCTGATTTGTTATTTATATGATTTGTTATTTATAATATAAACTGATTTAGTAGTTGGCTATTGAGCATGGAAAGGTGATGAAAAATGAACCCATGCTCAAAGCTTTGTATTTTAAATAAACAACTATTAGGCATATTCAGTGCTGTTCATGGAACTATGCAAAAGCAATTGTAGTGATGGGATAAGTACTTAAAATGTATCCAGAAACACAGGTTGATAAGAGAATGCACTATTTAATCGTATAATATCTTAACAATGTCCAGAGCTTACCTGCTTGCTTTTATTGTTTATTTTAGAAATAACTGTTCTTTGCTTTATAACCATTTCACATCAGAATGATTCAGAACCTATGAAGCAACTTCACAGAAAGATGCAAGAGTTTCTCAGTAAATTACATCACAATTGATTTTTTTTTCTCCCAAGAACTACTGTTCTCTACCTTTAGATAAAGTAACTTTTAAAGCAATCTTCATTTACATTGTCTGATAAATTTAACAGCAGTAAGTACTAACTCACACACTCCATTCCAACAAAATGTAGGAATGTCTTATTACATCACCTGTTAGCAGAACAGGTTTTACTGTCCAGAACACATTTCTGGATACTTCTAACATAAAACTACACAAATATGCATTCATAAGAAAACCATTATTAAAATCTGTAAATGTAATGTGAACACTAAAAAGCTGGTAGATTAATTTAACAAATTCTTAAGGAAGTGTTCCACAAATGATATAATAATAACAACAACAACAAATAATTGCATTTGTTAACTTCAAATTCT
Source organism: Nettapus auritus (assembly GCA_011076525.1). Lineage (NCBI taxonomy): Eukaryota > Metazoa > Chordata > Aves > Anseriformes > Anatidae > Nettapus > Nettapus auritus. The sequence continues at coordinate 17,576,552 of CM021765.1, read as the reverse complement.
TTGTGATCTTATTTTTGGACTTATTTGAAGATGCAATTACAGATTTGGAAAAAAAAAAAGTCTGTATGTAAGAGGTAAACTGTAGATTCATAGAATGATAGAATGGTTTGGGTTGGAAGGGACCTTAAAGATCATCTAATTCCAACCCCTTCCATGGACACCTCCCACCAGACCAGGGTGCTCAATGCCCCATCCAACCTGACCTTAAAAACTTCCAGGAAAAGGGCATCCACAGCTTCTCTGGGCAACCTATTCCAGTGCCTCGCCACCCTCACAGTACAGAATTTCTTCTGAATATCTAATCTAAATCTACTCTTTTTCTGTTTAAAATGATTACTCCTTGACTTATCCCTACACTCCTTGACAAAGGATGTTCCCAGCTTTTCTGTAGGCCCCCTTGAGGTACTGGAAGGCCAATTTAAAGTCTCCTTGGAGCCTTCTCCAGGCTGAACAACCTGAACTCACTCAGCCTGTTTTCACAGGAAAAGTGCTCCAGCCTCATCATACTCATGGCTCCCCTCTGGAGCCATTCTAATACATCCATGTCAATGGACATCTCAACAAGTTGTCCTTCTCTGCCCATCCCTGTTATTCTTTCCAGAAGAAAAACATTGTTAACTTATTTTTCACAGGGAAAGTAGAAAACATAATCCAAGAATAAGAGACCAAAATTTAGGAGCAATTTTGAATCTCAGTAAAAAGATGCAAGGAAGCTTGTATGAGACAGATAAATATACATAAACACAAACATCTTTACCCCACACATTGCAGAACAGACATTTTCTTAATCAGATTTTCTTCAGTATGAGCAATAAATGCTCAGGAGTATAAAAATTAGGTCAGTCAGAATCAACTGTTTAAAGAGATTATCATAATATTGGTACAGTAAGAATATTATCAGAAGAACATATGACAGTGAGCAAACCACTTAGCTGTTGATAGACACAACATTGTAAAAACATTAATGTCATGGTGGAAGCTATTTTTGGAAATTCCACTCATTTTCTGGGGCAGATGTTTTGTTTGTGTTAGTTTTTTTATTCATTCACAGGAAATAAGTATGTGAAGTAAAGCACACAGTTTAGTTCTAGCACTAAACAGGCACAGCTACTCATGGGATGAGAAGGAGGTGACAGATGAAAAGGCCACTTTTTTCTCCGTGGTACAGATAATCAGGGTCTTTTCTCTCTCCTTTTGTTATTCAAACAAAGTGAGTAGATATTAGACTGTTTCTTCAAAACAAACACTAATATTTAGGTTGTCTCTTCAAGGCAACATCATAGAGTGTTTTGAAGGGTACCACTCTCAGAAGAACACAAGGAAATAACATATTTAAGGAACTATTTGTCTGGGAGCTACAGAAAAAAATAATAGGGCGACGCCTGCTATATATATATATATATATTTTTTTTTTTTCCTGAAATGCTGTTACTCTTTTTGATTTCCATGAATCAACTTTCACTGATGGTTTAGAGGAATACAACACAGCTTAAATAATCCTACCAGAGAAGTTAGGGTTGTCTGTATTTCCTGTGAAGAGTCCTTGTGCTGAAGGAATGTTGAGACATGCATCATACTAGCATCATACACACAAGGATAGAGTGATGGGAACAAAGGAAGAAGAGCTTACATACTTAACCCTTCCAAAACATCCTTGAGGACAGGAGACACGACAGGCTTCAACAACTTTTAATTAGCACCAGTGGAGCTCCCCTGAATTCCATGCAAATAGTCAAAATGTGTACCATAATAACTAACAAGAAGCAAAATCTTTTTCTGTTCCTGCAAAGTTCACCAGATAACTGTCAACTGGGGAAGCAAGTTAGGGAAAATATAGCCATGACAACAAGATACTCCAGTAAAAACTGGAAATTTGTTATGAAGAGAAAATATACTACAAAATCAGTATCCAAATGCCAGGATGCCACATTTAAAAGGCTAACATTTGTGTGACACAATATACGACAGTACGGATGCAAAGATATGCATATATCTCTAATCATTCTTTCTACATGCGCAGAAATGTGCTGCACACACTATATGTTGTAGCCTCTTCTTAAGCTACTACACAAGTTTTTAGTATGCAGATTAAAACCATTATTCTGAATTCTTCCAGAGCTGACTACTTATGTTGATGACACAATAACAGTAATAATGCACATTCATATCACAATAAAACATATATAAAAGAGGGGACAGCTGACCATAAATGTTATCAAAAAATGTTGCTGGATGCTTCAAAACAAGAAAGCCTGTAGAAAGCCTGTTTATGCTGAAGAGAAAAAAAAAAAAAAAAAAAAAAAGTCTCCTTTCTCCTAGCCATTGACTCACTAAGTGACCTGGGACAAATCACCATTTTTTTTTATTTTTTTTATTTTTTTGAAAATGAATGAAGTCAGAAAACCTAAAGGTTTAAAGAAAAATCTTAGAGAAAATATATGGGAAAATACCCAACAGATGGTACATCTGAGCTGAAGCTATTCAGCTGAAGGAATCACAAAAGCAGGAGGAAAATGAACTTTTTGTTTGTTTTCATGTTATCTGTACTAAATAGAACTGTTTACATCAAGTTGCATGAAATACCAAGGTGATTCTTTTTCAGAAGATTATTCTATGCATTTATTCTCAAAAAGCTAAATTAAAGGATTTTTTTTTTTTTTTTTTTCTGAAGTCTTAGAACACCATTCAAATAATAAAAAATAAATTTCTGATGACAGTTGGCTGTATCTGAAGGAATAAATTTTGCCCATCCAATTTTAAACTACAGTAAAATCCAACAAAAGACACTCAAAACTCAGTACGGAATTGCATTATATGTTCTGAAGGCACTCTGGTGAAGTTCATTTGTTCTGTATTTAACACGGTAATATTACAGGGCTGTGTGAAGGAAAGGCTTCAATAGATCTATGTAATGAGAACTAGAGGGGCAATAACACCAAATACTTTAAGAGACAATGGCCATTCCTATGTTCTTGTATATTACGCTGATAACACTTTATAATGAAAGTACATAAGAGAGATTGTGGTAGAAATTGGTGATAATAAACACAACACTATTACATTATTTCTCATTTGTTGCAACAGACTTTTTATGTGCAATTATGTAATTATGATTCGTAAAGAAAATTGAGATCTTCAGTCCTTTGCTGTTTAGAGGCTTGTCTTACATAACCGAAAAAGCCCATAATTATAAATTTGTTTCACCTAACACATTATATTCCACAGATAAGATATGATGAAAAGTTCATATAAATTCAAATTTAAAAAATATATTATTCCAAAGATAACTCTGAAACAAGTACTATATGAAGCACTACAAACTTGAAGGACTGTTATTAATATTTTTTTAAGCACCCCACCAAAAAGATTCATCCATTTGGTATGAAAAAATGAAAATAATTTGATGGTTAGATATCATCAAACACCTCTGAAACATTAGCTTGAGATCACTCACCTTTGAAATGCTTCTCAAAGTAACGAAAAACAACACAGTATAAGATACTTTCCCTGATTCTATAACCTTAAAAAAAAAAAAATGCTTAACAAAATGAAGCCCCTATTCCAATGGATAGCAGTCGTTTCCTAGAAGTATAACTATATATTGTTACTTATAACAAATTTTAAATTGCTGTTGGGGTCTAAATTTTAATTGAATAAAATCAGCTTGTTTTGTTTTGTTTTCTCTTATACTTTTGATTATAAGTGAAATAGTCAGGCACAACAGACTCCAGCTACAAAAACTCTCTGCCCTATTTCCTTCATAAACTTTCAGCCTTGGAATTAATAACCTTAGTGTTCTGGAGAAGCAGAATCTCTCAAGTCCTCATGTGATCACATCATTTTGCTTGTTAATATGGCAGCATTTACTAAAGGGCATTAAAAGAAAATATGGACACTTTTATTGTTCTCCTTGAGGCAGAAAATACTGCCGTGAAGAGGTTCATTACTAAATATTTTACCACTGTCCAGCTGCCTTGAAGTCAATTATGTTCAGTTAATGTGCATATTAATGAAGATCTTGACATACAGTTATAATCACAAACTGTCCGCTCCAATGTCAGTCTTCAGTTCATGATTGGTACTTTGTTGGCATAATATAATAAACACTTTCTAATTATGTTTCAGTTCATTAAAATTAAAACAGAGTTCAATAAAAGCAATTTGCAACATGTTGTTTATTTTAGCAAAGAGATAATCCTGTTCTAGAGAAGATTCAAGGAGTAATAAATAAATAAATAAATAAATAAATGCACAGACTAAAACAATATTATGCCTGACCAGTACCAAGTTAGCTATTAAAGTATTCAAGTTATTATGCAAATATTCCCCATACCAAATCAACATGAATGCTGTGTTCTGGAAGAGAATATATATGAAAACAACCAACCAAACAACAACAATAAAAACCACAAACAAATGCAAAGGAACTTCTGTAGTATGTTTCTCTTTGATTCAGGGGTCATGGATGTCACTATGCATGAAAAACACAATCACAGATCTACAAAGTTGAATCTATTTGGGAAACGGGAATACCAGGACATGAAAGAAAAAGAGATATTTAGCACAACATGCTCCATTGTCTCGTATGAAGATTTCCAGTCAGAACATATTCTATAAGCTAAACTCGCGAAACCATGAGTACAACAGTGTTGCAGGTTGTGGGCAGAGTATTAACTAATATCAACGCATCTGTATCTCAGTAAAGATGAAGAGGACAGCAGCCTACACCACAGGAGGGAAAACTTCTCAGGAAGAGCCATTGACTACCACAGCTTGAAGACAGATAGTGCAACATGCAACTAGCTTTACTTTTATGCCCTTTTTTAGACAAAGGCAATTCCATTAGTTTCATACTGGCAGAGAAGAAAAGAATATATTTTTCATGGTGTTAGGAATAATAGGCATGCTTTAGAAAAAGGAGTGGGACAAGAGGCTGCTTCTCAGCTTCACTTCTTTATGAGAGTACAACTCAGACCACTTCACAATGTTACTGATAGGAGAAAAAAAGCAACCTGTAATCAGGAAATGATTGTATAAGGAAATCATATTTCAAAATATCCTTCCAATGAAAGACATGCCTAGTTACAGCACTAGGAATAAAAATATTGTTGCTCTGAGAAGAATACGTGAATTTTACATGAGCATTTTTATAGCAGAGACCTGCTGTTTCTCACATGCATTATGCATTTCTCTAATTTTATCTATTGCCATGGACTGCTTGTACTAAATCATTCCTAGTTTCCTCATAAATATGTTTCTAATACAGTAGACTGTAGTTTTTACAGGAGTGCGGTGAATAAGTACCCTGAGAGAAAGAGCTCCAGAATGAACAGATTTATTTACTTTTAATTATTTAACATCTAGGGAAAAAAAAAAAAAAAAAAAAAAAAAAGGAAAAGAAAATAAACTTAATTATTACAAAGTATTAAGTAGAACAAAGGTGAAATTCTTCCCACTCCCTCCTAACATGATCCTGGGTGACAAGACAAGATAAAGCTTGCTTAGACTCTTTGCAGCCTGGATACATGCATGACAATCATATTATCACTGTAGACATGCAGTCAGTTAGATTGATTTGAGTAAGCAAAATGTAAAATGTACAAGAATTCAGGTCGCTGATGAATTTAGAAAATCTGGGTCTTGTACATTCAGCAACTTTCCTGCTTTGAAGAACAAATGGGTAGTAAGATGTGATCACATATTTGAAAATCTATTTTCCCATTAAGTAAGACTCAGGTTATGAAAGAGTTAAAGTTTGTTTGAAATACAAAGTAAGCATCTACAGGAAAAAAATACTTTTTAAAACATGAAAGATTACATATCTGTTAATCTGATAGCATTTTGTGATGGTATTATATTTTTATTGCATTTATTGGAAAAGAAAAAAAAAATGAAAAAAAAAAAAAAGCTTTTTTACTTATATATCCAAAAATAACCATTATTTCTTTAGACTTATCTCCTGAAGGCACACAAGTATTTGCAAGTGTCTGAAATTTAAGGGAATTTGATTTTTTAACATCTGTATTAATTTTTTTAACCCCCGTATTAATTTCCCCCCACCCAACTTTCCTTCAAAAGAAGAGGGAGATGGGACAAATTCACTTCACCTAATGACAGCAACACTAAAATTGGTTTGATTCACCTTAAAATTTCAAGTCTCATGATGATAAATGAAATTGAAGAATGGAGATCTCTCCATTCTTCAATGGAGAGATTGAAGCAGAGCAAGCAGCAGATCCCAATTCTCCTTATCATTGCATGGAGAATAGTTATTTATATATATATATATATATTTAGTGCAAGTTCAGATGCAGCCAGTGCCGCAGAATGAAACAAAAGTCTCAAACACATGCTAACATTTAAATGATTCAACATTTTGCTTGCTTTATTCTTCTTTTGTTCTGCAAGAAGGATGAACAAAAAATGTGCTAGTCTTCTCATCCAGAAATGAAAAAAAATTGTTCACACAAAGGTTTCCTGGCATAAACAGAATACCAAAAAAAAGAAATACTGATACTGGCTGGGCCCTCACTGCAAAACACAGCTGTCTTCACACTGAAATATCTCAATGTAAAGCTCTACTAGGGATCAGCACACTATCACATAAACATTGGAAGTTATGAGGCATGTGAATAGTTGAGTTGACCTCAACTAAGAGGAGAGTAAAAATTACCTATGCTCTGCCTATACTACATAATTTTCAAATCCAGATAGGAAATTCATAAAGGAAATTGTGATTTTAGTGAGAAACTACAGCCTTAAGTATTGCAAGCATTTACTGATAATCCCCAGGTGACTCTTAACTGCTTGAAACTTTTTCTAAACCCAGCAAATCAGTATCCAATTTCAGCTTGTAATAGTCATGGCGTTTTTGCTCCCCTTTTTAGCACACAAACTTGCAGAAATGTATGCACACATACACAACTATACACTTTCTTTCATTAACAAAGAATGAAAGATATTTTAAAACAATTTAAGAATAAGCAAGAATAACTCAAAAACCGTTGTGTATAGAAGAAAAAATCAATGAGTACTTTCAATGATAAAGATAAATATTTTACAAGGTTTTAAACTCAAGAAAACAATAAGGGCTTATGCTTTATAAGGTAATACATAAAACCAATGAGATAATAAATATACACTAATGACATAAAATCTTTTGGTCTCTGTAAGCTATCTTCATGAACCACACATAAAAGCTGTGTGCCTGAAGCCAGCTGCAGAACCACTGAGCCAGCCTTGGGAACCTTCTGCAAACCAAGGCTCAGCAGGGCTAGCAAATCATTTAAAGACAGTACTGAATAAAGAAGTCCAAAGCCACAAGAAAAAAAAAAAAAATAATAATAATAATAATAAAAAAAAAAAAGCTAAACTGTTGGAAAATCTCAACTCACAGAGAAATAATGTTTCCCAACCATGTGATGCACACCAAATACCAGAGCAGAGCCCTTCCTTCTTAATATTCTTCTGTCCTTCCACATAATACTGGGTGATGAGCAATTAGTTCCTTATTTCCAGACAGTTTTACCAGCCAAATCCATCTAGAATTGTAGCACTCTAGCACTAGAATTGTACAGGAGCAGGCAAGCCTACCTTAAAATTAAATGACTGCTAGTCTATGCCATGTTGTAGGATTTATCCGTAAAGAAATTTTATGAATTAGCTGGCTTCTGAAAACTTGTTTTGTAACAGGGTAGGAAGAGTTTATTATATGTTTAAAAACATATAACTAGCACGTTTTAAAACTGAGACATGAACTCATATAAACGGGTTTTGTGAAGCAGTTTTCAATGTCAGTTGTATCTCTAGATTACCACTTAAAGAAGACTAAAGAACAACCAACTCCATAGGATCACTTTATCAACATGCATTACATATACATCAATTCATACAGTTCTTGACCAAGCAGTATTATCTACTTTACCAATTCCAGCATACCTCCTAATATGAACAAACCATCTAATCTGAATATTAGAAAATACTTTTAAAGTATCTTCTATATGGCTACATGGCAACCAATTTTGTAACAACCAGGGTGTACCCACAGTTCAATATATGAAAATCTATCTTGAAGTAGGCAACTCTTCGAGAAGGCTTCTGAAGATACGTAAGAAAAGGGCTTAATCAAAATCAAATGCAATGTGAGCCTTTAATTATTTCAGTTTTCTAAGTAATAGAGAAAACCAAACTTTTGTCAATGAATTCAATAAATAGCCAAAATAAAATGATTTTCATCACAATTGATTTAAACTGCATTCCTTCAGAAAATCTGTAGTGAAAAACTGTCTATCCTCTTTATAATTCTAAAATAATAAAACATTTATTTATTTTAAAACATAACAAGCAGTTAGGGAACATAGGTATTTGAAGATTATCCTAATTCTGTCGACCCACTGCTTGTAAATTTTGCAGCTGATTTTGATTTCAAGGTTTTACTTTGAGCTCAAGAGCATTTCTTTCCCTGGAAAACAATTACTGCCAACCTGTCTTTAAAATAAGATTCCAATAGGGCACTACTAATTTGATAACTATAGAATATTGTGGACTTCCTGCAATTTTTAATGAATGCAATAAACATAGAAGCACAAACGGGCAATTAACCTCTTTTTAACTTGTTTGTTTTGTTTTTTGAATGCAATGTCCAAAACAGTCTTTGTGCTATCATTTACCAGACAAAAATAAGAAAGGTGCTACTGGATTTTTAAGGTTCAAACAATAGAATTATTTGTCAGCAACATTACTTTTAAAAATCACATGCTGCTTTTTCATTAACAGATATAGCAAGTCCTAGGCAAATGCCCTGTACCTGGGCATAAACAACTTCATGCAATAGTACAGATTAGGTGCTAATTGGCTAGAAAGCAACTCCATAGAACAAGCTGTGGTGTCAGCAGCATGACTTTGCAGCAAAGGTCAATGGCCTCCTAAGTTGTACTGGCTAAGAGTGAAGCCAGCAGGTCCAAGGAAATGATCTTTCTACTCCATTCACCACTTGTGAGATTTCATCTGGAGTAATGGGTGCAGTTTTGGACTCCCCAGGACAACAAAGACACAGATGTACAAGAATGAGTCTACTGGGGGCCATCAAGCTGGTCAGGGGACTGGAGTACAGGAAATACCAGGAGAGGCTGAAAGAGCTATATATATTCACTGTGGCAAAGGCAAGGCTTGGAGACCTTCTGGCTGTTAACAGTCTCAAGTTGCTCCATGGGAGGTATAGATTGGTTATTAGGAAGAATTTCTTCATGGAGAGGGTGGTCAAGCATTGGAACAGGCTGCCCAGGGAATGAGTGAAGTCCCCATCCCTGGAGATGAGCACAGTTAGAAAGGGCTCCCTCAAAAGCTGTTATCATAGACTGGTTGGTTAGGAAGGGACCTTAAAGATCATTTAGCTCCAACTCTGCCATGGGGAGATGCCACCCACCACATCCAGTTGCTCAGGGCCTCATCCAACCTGCTCTTGAACACCTCTAGGGATGAGACATCCACAACCTCTCTCAGCAACCTGTTCCAGTGCCTCATCACCCTCTGAGTGAAGAATTTCCTCCTAACATCTAATCCTCTCTTTTAGTTTAAAACCATTCCCCCTTGTCCTGTCACTATCTCCTCCTGTATAAAGTTGTTCTCTTTCTTTTTTATAAGCCCCCTCTGTGTACTGAAATACCACAAGGCTCCACGGAGCCTTCTCTTCTCCAGGCTGAACATCCCCAGCTCTCTCAGCCTGTATTCATAGGACAGGTGCTCCAGCCCTCTGAGCATCTTTGTGGCCCTCTTCTGGATCCACTCTACCAGGTCCACATCCTTCTTGTGCTGGGGACCCCATACCTGGATGCAGGACTCCACAAGGGTTCTTACAAGGGCAGAGTAGAGGGACACAGTCACTTCCCTCCACTTGCTGGCCACTCTTCTGTTGATGCAGCCCAGGATGCAGTTGGCCCTTTGGGCTGCAAGCACATACTGCTACTGGCTCACATAAAGCTTTTTGTCCACCAGAACCCTCAAGTCCTTCTCTGTAAGGCTTCTCCCAGTCCGTATTCATGTCTGGGATTGTCCTTACCCAGGTACAGTGCCTTGCACCTGGCCATGCCAAACCTTATTAGGTTCACATGGGATCACTTATCTAGGAAGCCTGACTGCCAGTGAAGACTGAGGCAAAGAAGTTGTTGAGTACCTCAGCCTTCTCCATATCTGTTGTTACCAGTTCTCCCTTCTCATTTTTCAGAGGCAATACACTCTCCTTTGCCTTTCTTTTCTGAGCAATGAGCCTATATAATCCCTTCCTATTGTTCTTTGCATCCCTTGCCAAGCTCAGTTCCATCTCTGCCTTGGCTTTCCTGATCCCATCCAAACAGCATCCTTGTACTCTTCCCAGGCTACATGTCCATAATTCCAATGCCTGTGCATTTCCTTATTGTGCCTCAGTTTGACCAGCTGGTCTTTGCTCAGCCATGTTGTTTTCCTGTCTTCCCTGCTTGATTTCTTACACATGGGGATGGAGAGCTCTCATGCTCGAAAAGTGTCCTTAACGAGTTGCCAGCTCTGAGCCAAGATATTTGTCCCCCTGTACTCGGCTCTGGTGAGGCCACACCTCGAGTACTGTGTTCAGTTTTGGGCCCCTCACTACCAGAAGGACATGGAAGTGCTTGAGCGAGTCCAGAGAAGGGCTACGAAGCTGGTGAAGGGTCTGGAGAACAAGTCTTACAAGGAGCGGCTGAGGGAGCTGGGACTATTTAGCCTGGAGAAGAGGAGGCTCAGGGGAGACTTTATTGCACTCTACAGGTACCTGAAAGGAGGCTGTAGCGAGGTGGCGGTTGGTCTATTCTCCCACGTGCCTGGTGACAGGACGAGGAGGAATGGGCTAAAGTTGCACCAGGGGAGGTTTAGATTGGATATTAGGAAAAACTTCTTTACAGAAAGGGTTGTTAGGCACTGGAATAGGCTGCCCAGGGAAGTGGATGAGTCCCCATCCCTGGAGGTCTTTAAAAGACGTTTAGATGTAGAGCTTAGGGATATGGTTTAGGGGATGATTTGTTAGTGTTAGGTCAGGGGTCGGACTCAGTGATCTTGTAGGTCTCTTCCAACCTAGACATTCTGTGATTCTGTGATATTTGAGACGTGGGTGTGGCACTAAAGGACTCAGTGGGTCAGGTTGATGGTTAGATTTGGTGATCTTGAAAGTCTTTTCCGACCTAAACGACTATATTATTCTATGAACTATGAAATTAGAGGATACAGAAAAGACAGACTCTTCTTGAAAGTGCAAAACAATGTGACAGAGAAAATGGCCAAAGGAAATTCCAGTTAGATACAAGGTGGCGGTGCGTGTGTATGTATGTGTGTAAAACAGCAGAACAGCCTGTGGGATCTCCATGTTTGGAGACATTCAAATCCTGACAGGAGTCCTGTGTAACTTGCTCTAACTGGACATGCTTTATACAAGGAGCTATATCAGATGACATATGGAGTTTCCTAAGAGCAGTCTTAAAAAGACACAATGCTTTAAAAAATACTTGGGTACCTCTCATGACACTGTAACAAAACTGTTTAATTGAATTTTAAGCCAAAATATATTTATATATATTTTTTAAATACATAAATTCAGCACTATAACTATAACTTCATCAAGCTACTTCATCATCTTATAATCTAAAACTACTATAAGAAAGCAATACATAACAAACCTGTAAATCAGATATTGAAGGAAAGTTGCCTAGTTTCCAACAACATGTCAAGAGGATTATATATTAAAACCACCTTCCCAACTCAAATATGCAGTTGTTGTTTCATATCTGAGCTGTTCAACTACACAAACTCATTCTTAATAATATTTTTTTTCTGGCTTGCTTGCTGTTAATTTGTTTTAAAAAGTATTCTTTCTTCTGTTATAGTTAATATAAGTTTCCATGAAGTTTATCAGATTGGTTGTAATAAACTTTCTAAGGATGATGCATTTTACAGAAGAAGTGAAAACTTCTTCATAGAAATCTCTTACAGTGACTCAGCAGAAAGCTTAAGGAACAATAGGTAAATTTGTTTTCATTAATTGGCAATATCTGTTCCTTCTAATAAAAACTTGGAAGAAAGACAAGAATTAGTAACAAAAGCCCAGAACCTACAGAAGCATGACTAAAACCAATAATCCAGAGTGACCAAGAAAAGAACTTATATGAAGTTGACAGAACTACCTAGTCATTAAGCAAAGTTTAGATACACATTTTTCCTTTTGCTTTTCTTAAAGACATTTTAATACAAGGATACATTTGAACAAGGTACATTTTAGTCAGGAATCTGGTGCCCAAACATACATGTCAAAAGGCTCTGTATTCCTCAGTAAGTCTTATTTTTCATTTTAATGATCTCTGGACACCTAGAGTTTTACCTGTCATGCCTGCTATTACTTCATGATCTGTGGAAACCTAGAGTTTTATCTCTATCATGTCTACTGCTGCTTCTGTCAGAAAGTTTCTTTCCTGACATTAATTCTTCTAGGGACTATACCTAAGCAGTCACTGCTGGAACAGGAATTGAAGCCAGGACTCCCACAACCCAGGCAAAAACCTTAATCAGCAGGCACAGTCTCATGTTGCCTCTCACCCCTTCTTGCTCCACAAATTGGCAGTTCTTAGCTGTACAAAGGAACTATTGACTTCACATAGCTGTGCAGATGCTTGGATTTCTCACCATGCTGTACATGACAACTGCGTGCCAGGCTTTGTCCTGAAACCTTGTCATGGTTTTGGCTGCAAGAGAGTTAATTTTCTTCATAGAGGCTCATATAATACTGTGTTTTGGATATTTGCTTAAAGTAATGGTGATAAAATACCGGTGTTTTAGTCATTGCAGAGCAGTGCTTACACAGAGCCAAGGACTTTCAGCTTTTCATGCTGCCTCTTGTGATATCCTGAACAGGGAGTTTGATCTCCAGGTAGAAGAGGGATTTCAGACATCCCAGATGTGATTATTTTTCCTACAGGGTACTTGTAGACAGTACCAGGCAGTCTGGACAGATGTTTGTCCTGCTTCCTTTAGACATCACTTTCAGACACCTATTTTTCCCCAAGAACATTATTCCCCAAGGAGTCAAGAAATCTTAACCTAGGTTTCTGAATTTACCCACCAAAACCTTTCCCTATACCTTGAACATAGTATTCAATATAGACAACTATGATTTATTTATTTATTTGTTTGTTTTAACTTAACCTGGCTACTGCTGACCGAAACCTTTAGAAGGATCTTCTAAGTATACCAGGTATGGATTTCACAAGCATAATTTTCTCCTAAAACTTACATTTTGTCTGTTCAGTCCTGAACTGCCATAACATAGGATTGTTACCTTGCTTTCAAAAAGGAAATGTGCAAGTGAATTCATTTTTAACTCCATATTACAATGAAGATATTACAAAGAGGAGATTGTTCCTTGCCTAAGCCAAACAATGAAAATGTAGTACATGCATTACTATAACCACAACACAATAGGTAATTTCTTTTTCAGAAACTGCAACTTATTTGCTGAATAGATGTCTCAGTAGGATACCATAAAATCATAACAACAGATATCCCATAATAATCTTTAACATCACAGTGCAAATGTAGAAAACATCACCACATAATTCCACAGGTAGACGCTTTTTAGTGGAGAGAAAGTACCCAGAGAACTGGCTGCACAAGCAGGAGTCAAATAACCCAGATTCAACCCATCTCCTCTCCTGACTCAGGGCTTATCTACCCAGGGAAAACAACCTATAACAGCTTCTCCTACAGACACTCTTATTCCATTAGTCCTAAAATTTCTTTGTTCAGGTAATTTAGTCCACTTCAGAATTTAACTGAAGACAGCACAGAATACTTACCATGTTTTAATTTCATATCCCAGTTTATTTTGTAAGAGCTTCAGTGTGTAAACAAGATTTGATTATAAGACTCAAAATATTCAGTATACCACTAGGTATATCAATTTATGCAAAAAATAAAATGCAATAATTTATGCCACATAAATCAGAATAGTATTTTGAGTCCACAAATATTCAAAAAACTACATCTAGATCCTCAAGTAATATCATATGTATCTGCAAAGGAGATGTAACTTACATATTTATTCTTAATTGATTAATGACTATGTAAGACACTATTTTCTGACTTCTGTTCCCCAACAACTCGAAGAAATATTAGCTAATTCCAGATACAGAAGAACTTAAAGAGATATTTATTGAATAAGGAGAGTGCAGAAAAAAATATCTTCCCTTATGGGAAAATTAAAGGGGCTTCAATTATATGTGCACAAAAATAACTTGTTACATTGCATGTTTGGGTGCAGTCACTTAATACAGTGGATTTACAAATTATTTTAGTTCAGATTGCACTCATCTATTTTCATGAAGCATCTTTGAACTGTAACTTAAATGAAAAAAAACAATTATAACTTTTTTTGGGGGGGCACATCTATATAATACAAGAAAACAAGAATAAGCAATTATGTATTATTATTGATTAAAACATTATTTTAGCTTATAAAGGTACTTAATTTCCACCTGAAAGAAATGCCTTAAAGCTGTAGATAGTCTTATTTTTTATTATTATTTTTTTAATTTATTTTATTTTAATGGAACTGATCTACTATAACAGTGTACGTTTCCTGGTGTTCCTGTCATTTTGGTAAGCAAAATGAATACTCACTTCTGTGCACATACTGAAGCTAAGACTACTTAGTCTGAATAGTTTGTTTTCAGTAGAAACTAATCAGAAAAAGACAAGGTAGCATTGTGTGATGGAATTAAAACAGTCTATGACTGAATATCTGTAACAAACTAGTTCTAGTGGACATAGAAACTATCAACACTGACAGACATTTATTTTCTTGCAAGGGATTGGGTACTTCTACATTGTTTTATACTCTCATTATTTCAGTGTAAATGAAAAATATAGTAAGTGAGTTTTGCATTTATTTGACATAATGTTTCAATGTGTGATACTAGAAGGAAAAAGAATCTGAATATTTTAGGAAACTCTTTGTCTCGTGTGAACTTGTAAGGATCTCAGACACTTGTGACTAATACTTATCTGTTTTCCATTATATCTAAAATACATTAAAAATGTGATCTTGCAAGTGAGTGAACAATTTGTTTATATTTGTGGACTGCTTCCAGGAATCTCTCTACTCTGTCTTCCGTTAACACTATCCTACAGATACTTTAAGCTAAAAACAAATATCTTAAATTTAGTTGTCTCATCTGAGTCTTTCCCTTCCCCAACAAAATTAGACCGGTCACTGTTACCATGTAATGGGAAACAAACAAACAAACAAATAAATAAATGACACACACACACAAAACACACACATACACACACACACACACACAAAAAAAAAAAAAAAAACACCACTGGTTTATCAACAGTGATAGTCACATGTCCCAAGTCTGCCCTTAGTGAAATAAAATGCCCTCAGTGAAATTAAAAACATCCTCACTTGTGTTCAAAGTTTTGTTTTTTTTTAATCCTTAAACATATATGTAGATTCAATAGCTGTTTATTGCTAGAGTAAGGCTAATATCATCTATATGGCTTTTCCTGACCCCAGTCTTAGTTCTTCCATAAAAAGAGGAAGACAAAAGAAGAAACTGTGATTCCATAGCAGCCCAGAACTCTTGCTTCCAACATTATTTCACTTTTTTTTTTTTTTTTTTTTATGCCAGCAGATCGTCATTTCATTCACTGACTATTTTATTGGCACAATCGTTAGACCAGGCTATCAAGGCTTTAGACAGTCCCTTCAAACAGTGATGAATGTTCCTCATATTCCATATGTTTTGTGACATTTGAGACTCCCAGTACTACATTTAATCAGTGCAATATGCTTCAGTAGTTCTCATCGTCACACAATCTCAAAGTCAAAAAGCAACAAAACAGCCTCCCCCAAATCCTTTTAAATGTGATACTTTATCACAGTTGCCAGCATAAATTTTCTGTTAGTGACAGCTCAGATTTTCTTCCAAATCCACATATGTACCACTTTAAAATATTCATTCTATTTATGGAACAAATAGAATTATGCAGTGAGTTATAGTATGTGAACACATAACCAGATTTAAAACATGTGAATGGATTTCATTGAGGTGTGTGTAAAACTCTTAACAGATTTTTTTTTTTTTTTTTTTTCATGATCCAAAGTCAGGATCTCTTGAATAGTTAAATGAAATTTCTTTTATTACCTGATCAGAAGATATACTTGAGTCTTACCTACTAAGTCTGTTTTACTATTCATGTCAAAATAATACTTGCTTAACTCTCTTCATTACCAAATTATATGAATATCTACTCCAAAGACATAATAATTAGGCACATTTGTTTCCAACTCTCATTACTGATCATTCATTACTTCTTACATATTACAGGCTTTCCTATCTTATTTTCATTCTTTATACATATTATATAAAAATACTAGTATAGTCCTGATAATATGAAATCATACTTGAATGAGCATGTCAGATAAAAATTACTTTTCAGAAAATATTTATTGCTGAGCCATTAACATTCAAAATATCAACATAAAAGCCCACAACCTTTCAGAAATTATTTGAAAACAAAACAATACAAAACACAATACTTCAAAGGTTATACAGTTTGGGAATTTCTATAAAACCATGGGAAATCACATAGATGCCAGAGCACTGTGTGATGTAAAAATCTGTTTGCTTATCTACAGTCATTTGGAAGCCTCAGTCCATTAAGTCAAGCATTTCCCAATGTTCAAGGCAAGAATAAGACCATAGGAAACTGAAACAATGCTCAATCCCTTTATGTTGTAAGCCATGAATTCCTTGAACTATGTTCCTTGATAAAAATAAATAAAACACCGACTAGGCATATGTAGTCTACATTCTTGTATATGTATACTCACAGAAGTGCTGTACTGACTGTTACAGTTAAAATAAGGTAGCCTTCCTTTTTTTTTTTTTTTTTCTTTTTTAGCATAAAATGTAGCCCTATTAGGCTTACACATAGTAGCACAAGGAAAATAATAAGATAATGTTGTGTGAATTTGAGATAATGAGAAATGGCTGCATAAGGAAATAAATGTGTTTAATTTATTTATTTATTTTTTATTATTATTAATTTCCTCTCCAAATACATCATCTGGCCATTTGACATTCTATATATTCTAACAAGAGAAGGGAACTACCGTGATCTTTACACTACTTAGAAATTGTCATTAATCTTTTGAGAGAACATCTTTCCAGCAGACAGTGATGGTCCTATGTAAAAAAAAAAAAAAAAAAAAAAAAAAAGCAAAGATAAACAAACCTATTTTTATCTCAAATTTATGGCCAGTATCAAGACTATTTCCACCTCAGCTGGTCTGTCTGTCCAGGGTTTTCCAGCTCCGCACAAAGATGCCAAGTGTACTGATGTGTACCAGAGCTCCTGAGATTTCTGGGCTACTAAGGAGGAGAGTCAGCCAGACCACAAAGAAGCCTGTTTGCCTGCTCAACAAATACATACTGAACTTAGTCACAGCTACCTGTTTTCCTAATTTACCCAGCTGCCTATCTGGCCATCTCTTCATTTGGGCAACCAGACCCTGGACAAAAACACAGACATTCCCACTGCTTCTCTCAGACACCGAGACTCCTAGGCAGCCCAGGAAGCATCTCTGGAAGGCATTTAGATAGGCAAAAATATTTGCTTTTTCTATTTATTTCCTACTTTGAGGCAGTAAAACACAGAAGTTAAGAACAGATAACATGGTCGTGCAACAGTACCTGGCATGCCAACAACGTTCCATAGAATAATACACTAAAAAAGCATTAAGGAAGAAAAAAAAAAAATATATATATATATATACATATATATATGTATACTAGAAACTAGAAACCAGAAATGAAGAGCTTGAAAATTATGTATCACAATCAAACCATATAATTTTTTGTGCACCTCATTCCCCTGTATCTAGGTAACCCAACCTCAATCTATACAGGCAGCAAAAGAATTCTTTTGGCTTCAGGAAACATAGAGAAGTAGAGAGGTCTACACGCCAACTCCTTCTGAAAAAAAATTTAAAAAAAAAAGGAGCTCTCTTAAATATCCCAAAAAAAGCACTCTTAAACATTCTAGAATACTGTAACTTTTCACAAGCTACTTTGTAAATATCAGGCACTTTTGAACTGAAAAAAAAAAAAGAAAAAAAGAATAAGCTTTCAAATTAAAATATAAACCGTGGTTGTTTTGTCCATGTCTCTGACAAACCCAATGTTTCAAACACACATCGTTGAGTCTAGCACACCAACTGGCAGGCACCCTCCTTCCAAAATCTCATTACACTCTTTCCAACACAGGCTTAAAACTTTCTTGTCAGGATGCCCTCTCTCCCTCTTGTTAACATAAAATTGAGCTGAACAGAAATTTACTGTCACCTCTCAAATATTCTGATTAATTAGACAACCTCAGAGCAAATTACTTCACCAGGTACTTAGCTTCTGTTTCAGACCTGCTACATACCTGAAATATTTTTTTTTTTTTTTTTTCTCCCCAAGTGTATTAGTCAATCTAGATACTGTCCCTGCTTCCAGCAAAGAACCCAGAAGTCAATAGGCTGCCACTGTACTGTAAACAGACTGATTTGTCATGCAAAGTAACACTACCTGGCCTCCTTCTACTCTTCTCATCCTCTTTGAACTTAGATTGTAAGTTCTTTGGGGTAGAAATTCTTACTTCTTTCATGTTTTTGCATAGCACAATGGATTTAAGTCCAAGGTAGGCACTATGGTATCCCAAACACTCAAGAATAATATCCATATAAGTTTGAAGCAAAATTTTATGTAACTATTTATTAATATACACACATTCCCTACTATGGATGCATGAATTTTACTGTTCAGAAGAAACCATCAAGTGAAGTCCATCACTTTGCTTTATAACATTTTTTAGAATATTAGATTAGATTGATTAGATTTCATTAGATTTATTAGATTACAATTATATTATCTATGCAATAAACACATCCATTTAAGTAGCAATAAAATCTCTACTTGGCAGATTTCAACATTGTACCCATTTGTCTTTAAATACATCATTCAAAGGACTCATTCCAGAAGAAATGTGCTATTTTCAATGAGTAAAAGTGGAAGAATAAAACCTATAATTATTTTTGTATGATACCATAAATATAACTGAAGAACAATATATTGAACAGTGAACAAACCTGAGCAACATAAGGAAATTAAAACTAGAAAAATAAAACTGAATACAGCTGGAAGGCTGATTTACAAATGATTTTGTCTTAGGAAGCAACAGCAATACTGCAATAAAAAGGTAGAGGTGCTAGTAAATATTGAGTCCAATATAACTGTATAACAGAGCATAGTAATCAGAAGGTCACCACTCCTAAGGGTATCCCATCATACGGCCCCAGTATGATAGCCAGTTTGTGGTATAATAACCACTGTAATTTCATTTAAACTACAGAAGACAGTTCGGTACCTGAACTCCATAAAAGAAAGATGGAGAGAAATTGGAAGCAATTCAGAAAACAGCTACTAAAATAATGAAAGAGTTGAAGGCAATGAGTTTTGTACAAAGGTCAAGTGAGTTACAAAGCAGAAGAAAGAAATGTGGCATCATTGTAAAGGATTAGTTTAACACAATGACTTCACCACTAATCCAATGTCTAACCTCAGGCCTATTTACTTCCTTTTCCACACTCCCCTCCCTTTTTCTTTTTTACCAATTTAAATATCTGCCCAGATGTGGACTGACATAGAACTCATTCTGGCTGTGCTTCATGATGGCTGGATGGGAACCATCTCCAACTTGACAGAAATTTAACTGAGGTTTGGTGTCCAAACTCTAAAGGCATGGTGACATCTTTATAATTACAGTCTCCAGCCCAAATGGATTGTCATGACCATCAGCCTTGGTTCTGAAATGTAAACAATAACATTTCAGACACCAGCAAAATTAGGAAAAATAAATAAATGTATATATAACATATAAGTTATGTATATTTTTATATATTAATATATATTATTTAATATAATATGTAATTTAATGTACTCTCTATATAAAGGGAAGGTAGGCAAAGAAGCATAACATCTGATGATGTGCCTATCGACAGACATTTTGTGATAGGTCTAAAACACAGTCCCAGTCTGCAGTTTAGGAAATTACCCATTTGGGAGTATATTTGCAGTTAGTACAGTCTGTGCTTCCATTTATTTTGGACACTCCAGTGTCCAGTCATAATTCCCGAGACAGTATAGGTACTGTGGACAGGATCAGACAGTGCCAGAATTACCTATCTCAGAAACGTAGCATGACAGATAAGGCAAAGGTGAAGCCAGGTCAAGCTTCAAAGCTTTTAGGTCCAGGTAAACATTTTTGAGACTAGCAAAAGCCATACTCCCTGCTACTGTGTCTATATTATACCAAGACTCATACCAGCTGATTTAAATTAGCTTGGTCATAAGATTTGAGAGGCCTCAATATCTCCTCTGTATCAAGACCTTCATCTTTCCAGTAGTCTCTTTTCGTATCTCTCTAATCAATTTATCTTTCATTAATGACTACTTTCACTCATGTCCTCAAAATACAGACAATTCAAAGAGTTTCTGTTTCCTTTCATAAGCTGAAGAACCTCTGGCCTTATTTCTGCAAATATGGGTTTTGAAATGTAGTGCTTATCTAATAAATCATGTAGAAATTGCTCCTTTGCTAATTAATACAAGTCAGATGGCTAGGAAAATACAGACTGCATGCAAAGCATTTGCATTATGACAATTATACCAATGTTTTGTGATACATTTTTCTTATTTTCTTTTTAATTGTAAAGACACAGAACATCATCCTGTGAACATCCAAAACTGATGACACTTATTATCAACTTGAATACTAGGCAATCTCCTATCCAACTTCTAACATTTTATGCTGCCAGGATTTTTTGTTTAGCTTTGTTTTTTTAAACAGCTGTCTCTAGAGACTCGCAGGCATGAGCAGCTCTAGAAAAGATACTGTCTTCCAAGACTTGGCTCCATAGTTTAAAAGATGCAGCCAGCATCTCCCTACAGACATTCACTGAAGCAAATGAGAAGACTCCTATGAGTCATGGTACAGTGCATGCTGAGCCAGTCACCCAGTCTTCCTTCACTTCTTTAATAAATTTTGTGACCAGAAATTCAGTGTCCATCTGCAGAGCAAGCAGATTTCATACAGATTTCATCATGCATATCTACAAAGGGCAGGAGAGCAAATTCACCACAACAGTCTACATATGAATTTGTTAATGTTTCGTAATGTTTATGCACAATATATACACATTGCCTAAAAATTACTTCTCAGAAATGGAAACTCAGAGAGTGATGATCACGTAACTGCAGATTCATCTACCATTGAAGCTGTTAACTTTTATGGAATGCATTTCTATTTTCACTTCCTGTGTCAGCATTTCAAGGCTGCCTATAACCCTGTTCCCCATTTCCCAATTGACATAATTTTCAAATCCATAATTCTTAGGGCTTCCTTCAGTTGCAGAGGCATGTGGCAACTGTTCAGCTGCACTGCCAGTGCAATAAGTACCTGGGGCTATGACGGTAAAATGGCCAGTCCCAGCAGCCCATGCTGTGGTACAGACTAACTTCTGTAGAGGGTTGGTTAAAGTTATTCTGAAATTTCTTCCTGTAATCCCTTGTCTGTGCCCTGAATGGCAACCTAATTCCAGCATGATTTCTGGGGGCAAGAACTACTGGTTACAATCCCCAGAATGCTACAGCCTAAGATGAATGGAGGGCTAGTGTGGACGCAGTTGAATAGTAGTACTTCAGCTAGTCTTTAATATGTGATTCGTCTCAATATTTAAATCAAGTGCAGCAGTGAAGACAGGCAGCTTCTTTGCATGCCCTCTTAACCAGGTACATCAGCCACAGCGGACCCAGTGGGACAGAATGCTTGTGGACATGTCCACCCTTCCAGATGACAACATGCCTTAATGTAAACCTACCTCCAGTTTGATGTTTTAAGCTAAAATGCTGAGGGAGTTGCTGGCATAGCTGAAATACATCACCGGTGCTGCAATGAACGGCAGCTTCCAAAAGAAGCCTGTTAATACCTGAGAGCTATAACATTTTACAAGGCTGCAGCCACATTTACTTTAGCTTGTCTGTCAAAGCACATATTACCATAAAGGCTTAAGTGTAAACCCTTCTCTCTTTTAGATGGCCATGAGATAGACAAATAGCTTTTTTTTTTTTTTCTTTTTGAAACAAGTCAGCAAGTGAACCTAGAAGCTTTTTTTTTTTTTTTTTTTCCAAATCAAACATAACGTTATTGAAAACTAGTTAAAAATAACCCAAAAGCCTACACACTTACCTAAGCTTAATAATCTTATACTTCAATACAGCCTGTGTTGTATAAGCTTTCCACTGAGATACGGCAATATAAATAATTCAGTCTGAATTTCTACAGAAAATCTCTGTCACCTGAAGACACTTTTTTTGTCACTCCAAGAGATGCTCCCTTTTCAGAAAGACCAGCCCTGCCTGGGTAAAGCAGAGCTATGGCAATGGCTACTATGACAGCTGATCTTTGAAATCCTTCTGTCTCAACGTGGTAGCCTAACAGGCAGTCCAACTAGGCCTGAGTGGGTCATTCCCTTTGACTGATAGCCAAATCCCTGTACCATTTACAACTCATGGTTGTACCCTGTGTCCTTGCAGCACAGCACACAGCAACTGCCTGTTCTGTTCCCATCCTTCATTTCCAGCCATGCTGCAGAAAACACAGCTACTTACTGACTTTCAGCACTGATAAGCATTTTCAAAAATCCACACAGAAAGGAGGACCTTTATGATGAACATTCACACACTGGAGGACCAACGACATTTGTATATCATCTTTCTCCTATTAACATTTCATATAATAGTGACTTTTACTATTTTAAAAGCAACACCCTCCTGTAATTTAGCCAGATCCTCCTTCCCACTTATTATGACTAGAAGGGCAAGCACAGTTCCTCTCTGTCTTTCTCAGACTGAAGATTCTTGATCTGTGAATAAAAGAACCTCTGCATATTATAGCTACTTCTTGAAATCATTAATTAAACTTTTTTTTTTTTTTTTCTCCTGCCTCTAGCCTTGGATTACTTTTATTTTTGCGGCACTTCAATATGTGTAGAAGTCAATGTATACTATTGTCAAAAAACATGTTCTTTCAGAATTAGAGAAGGCTTAAACCACTCCTATTACTGAACTCCTGGAATAAGCACTATGCGTTAATACTTTTAATAGTTACCAAACTTGATTTAAAGACTTCTTACCTATGAATTTAAGGTTGAATTTAAAAAATAATAATTAAAAAAATCTGACTGTACAAGTCTTACTGGCTGTGAAGAACTAATCAGGAACCTAAACTTCCTCACATACACCTACCTTAAAACAGCCTTCCATCTCAGAAAACTCATAATCAAAATTGCCATCAATGTACACCACAGGGAACAAGTCTTCCCCAGAATAAAAAATGTAAAACCTGCTTCTTCACAATGAGCATGATAAATCCTTGCATGACGGAACCATCAAATTCCTGGATTCTATGTGTGCACACAAACTCAGTATACCAAATACTGTTATAAAACGTAGGTCAAAATGAACAGACCTTCTAATATAGGAATGATCTCATATGTGAAAACAGTAAGAGACAGAACATCAAGTTAATCGAAGAAGAGTTTCCACAAAACTTTTACTGCATTTCTGATCACTCAGCCTGTTTCTCAGCAGAGACTTACCAACCATCTCCAAAAGACAATCTCTGGAACTAAAACTTACAGTTTTGCTAGATTGCGAGATACTAAAAAACACGGACCTAAAAGAGACACATTATTATTTTTTTTTCACTTTCTTTCCCCAGATAACTCCTCCATGTTCCGCAGGTAATAATTATCTGTCTCTTTTCATCCCACAGACTTAACAACTTGAACACCTCCAACCTTGCTAGCAGCTTCTGCTGTCCCACAAGTAAAAATGAATAACACCACAATTGTTTCTCAAACTGTATATTAAATGGTTATTATTAAATTAAACAGAGCAACAGATTTAAGCTGAAGGAGGGCAGATTTAGATTGGATAAAGGAAGACTTTTTTTTTCTTTATTTTTATGTTGGAGGTGGTGAGGCAGTGGAACAGGTAAAACCCAGAGAATTTGTGGATGGCTCCTCATTGGAAGTGTTTAAGGCCAGGTTAGATGGGGCTTTGAACAGCCTGATCAAGTGGGAGGTGTCCCTGTCCATGGCAGGAGGGTTGGCACATCTTTAAAGGGCCCTTCCAACCTAAACCATTCTATGATTCTATGATTTTATTACTCTATTGTAAACATATACTGTTTATTTCAGTCTTCAAGGAATGTTTTTTTTTTATCCAGGACCTCGTTGAAAGGTCCAGCATCACTTGATTACAGAAACTCACATGCATGCACACACACTCACATACAATATCTAATTAATATGTACATTTATTACAGTATATATGTGTAAATTGTATATATGTAAATATGTAAATATTCAATACATCTTCATTTAAAAAAAAAAAAAAGCTTTGCCTTACAATATCATTAAAGTATTTTCAAAGTTTTCTTTATCACACCTCACAATCACATTCTAGTTTAATTAGGTAGGAAGATAAGACATAAAAATACACGACTGTGAAAAATAAAGGCATTGTCTCATCCACTCCCCTTACTCTGGGGGAGGACACTGTACCCTTACACTATCCTTGATACAGATTTGCCTCACATATTTTAAAACTCCAGAGAACCAGATGCCCTACAGCTTTTTCAAGTATTTATCTATTTCATAAATAAAGAACTTTCTTGTCTCTAACTGAAATCCTCAGTGTTACGAATTGTGGTGATTATTTTTGTTCCATTTGCTATAATATGGGAAATGGAAACCAGTCATTTCTCACAAGAATTTTTCATATTTTAGAAGGCATTTTCTTGCAATATTATTGACATGTAAACTTCTCAACCTTTCTATTTAATACTAATAAAACTTCTTTCATCTTTAAAATATCTAGTTCTGGTAATTGTTTGTCTCTTCTGGACCCCATCCAATTCATTTATTTCTTTCTTTAAGCCTAATGCCCAAGACAAGGTAAAATACTCCTGCGACATCCCACCCACTAAAGAAAACTCAATAGTAACTCCCATGTGTTGCAAATGACATTCCTGGCTGTATGTCCCAGAGCTATTTGCTCTTCTTATGCAAAAGAATCACACAATTTATTAATTTTAATTTTTGGTCTTTTACAACACCAAGATAAATTTAAACACTACTGCTGCCTACACATTGACTTCCCATTTTGTACATAAACATTTGATTCCTCATTTCTAAGCTGTAATAGTTCGCATTTGTCTTTATTAAACTTCATCTTACTGATTTCAAAGCATTCATTTAATTTATCAAGCTAATTTTGAATGTGACCCTAAGAAGTGCCTACGATTCTTCTCCTCTTCAGTTACCTGCGGAAACTATATATTCCCACCAAAGGATCTTTTTTTACGATTCCCTCCTTGCATCTAACTATACTAGTGCATCAGATGGAATATACAGTTCTATAAACTTAACAAATTTTGTAATCAGGGTTGAATTCATGAAACACACAGTTTCTAAATATGGTACATAGATTGCAATAGATATATTAAATCTCCTATCAAAAGTGTTTACATAGCACTGTAAAGATAACTGATATTAAATATATAAATATAATAAATCACTATACAAAGAGGAAAAAAATAAAGAAAAGCAAAATAATACAAAAAGCACAGAAAATAAATATCTGTGACTTTCTACAACATAGAAACACATATCAAAGCAAAAACTGACAAATAACCAATGATTAAGAAAGTAGTCCACAATATTTTAAAATAACAATAAAAAAATACACAAAATATTTACTTCATAGTTTCTTGACATGAATGAATATGTACAGTCTACATGTAATTCTACAAAGCTATCACAATTAAATGCCAAAACTACTTTCAAGCAGATTTCAAAATAACTTTGTATTATTTTCAGATTTTAAAATAAATAACTAAATATGCATATGAGAAATGGCCAGCACAAAATTTCTGAAAAAAAAATAAATAAATAAAGATGTATTGAGCGAAATAAACTTTTCCTATTAATAAATAAATAAATAAATAAATGTACATGATAATTTTGCACAGCCTTGAGTTTCTTTCATAACTGTATCATTCCAGGCAGTGGAAGGATAGAAGAGGAGACAGGGACAGAAGGAGATAATTTCTGAGGGACAACTCTCATCTCTAAGGAAGTGAATGTTGATCCAGGAAGATAAGCAGGAATATATGGTTGTTTAACAACTGGAGAAAGAAATTCAACTGAATAAAAAAGTACAGTTGTACTTCACAGTTCAAAATAGTTGAACTTCACAGGGCAATGATAGAAAACAGATAAATAGATCAAATACCAAAAGAGTGCACATACAGATCCAAAAAAATGCTGTGTTCCCAGTGAAAGCCGTATCCTGTAATAAACATTCCCCCACCCAAAATCCTACTCAACACTTACAGGAAATGCTAGCATCTTTGGTTCAAATCTCCTCAAGCATCATTCAAACATGTTTCATTTATTTTTACTAAATCTCTACTAGGTAACTATAGTTTGCATCACTTTACAAATGGATTGACAGAAACAGAGTGAGACTTGTTCATGGTCTTGCACAATGAAGGTGGCAGGATGAACTATTTTGGATCACAACCCTTTTCTTCTTTTATAATATCAACCTTCCTCTACACTTTTCCAAGTATTTTCTTAAGATCAGTCCTAACAACAACACATACAGCAGAAAATTCTGTTTTCATGACACCCTCAACTGTGCTACTAGATATGCAAACAGAAAAATATAATCCACCTCTTTTGGAATAAAAGATCTGCTGAGAAAATAGGTGTGTAGCTGAAGCTTGGCAGTATCACAAATAGACGTATATGTATTCCGCCAGTTTTACTATGCATAAGCCAAATGGATTCCAAACACCCTGGCTCATATTCACTGGAAAACACGAGTTAACTCAATCAACAGTATGATTAATTGCTTAAGAACAGTTCATCCTCACTGATTGTTGGCTTTGACCAGCCACCTTCAAACCCTTCTGCGTTGGGTCTGTTTGGGATGGAGTCACCTTTCCCTGCAGCAGCCCACACAGTGCTGTACTCGTAGCTGGAACAGCACTGGTATCACTCCAGGTTGTGGTGGAGCTCGGCTGCCCATCCGAGTAAAAACACCACATATAACAATATCCAATTACAAATTTGTTTATCGGATAAACTGAAGAAGAGGAGGGTTCAAAGGTTTCTGTGTTAAAATTTTTGAAATTACTATAAATGTTTCATTCCATAACCACTGAATGACACAGCTCCAGAATTAACAATTCCATAATTTCATAAATAGAAATATATAATTACAGAGAAAGGTATCGTATGAAGAAGCTGTAAATAAACTAATGAGCAGTTTTCTAGGAAACCCAGGTCCTACAGTTGATGGATCATCGATTCTTAATACTTCTGTGTAAATCAGTACTTACTAAAAAATGAGCAGTAAAGCCCCATCTATATTGCCTTTGGAACTGGAAATTGGCATAATAGGCTGACACATGTTTACACCTACACAAACACGCATTTCCCCACTGCCACCATGCACTGAGAAGGGTGCTGAGATCAGCTGCTGCTGGGAAAGGAGCTAGGACTGTGGTACAGTGCAGCAAAGGAAAGGTGCCATGTTCACGATTTGAAGCTGTGCTTCTGAGGGTAAGAATGGATTGAGATATGCTGCACCTATCTCTCAAACCCTCTTTGGGATTCCACTAAGTTCTCCTAGCCCTTTCAATTGGAAAAGTATAAAAATTAAATGTGTACGGAGTCTAACTGGTAAAATACCATTTCTGTCTATCTGCAGACAGCACGATGGCATACTTCCAGAAGAACATTTCACCTTATCAATTTATCCTCAGAAACTCAGACAGGCGGAAGCACTGCTATTACCCAGTATAAAAATGAAGCTAACTCAGGAACAGATTTCCCAGTTCTGAAAATTTCTGACACTTCAGTATTATTACTATTTTTAGATAAAACTGCAAACCAAAGCTACTTTACAAACAAGAACAGGTGCTATATAAGTATTGGAAAACTGGGGAAAACAGCATGGAAGATATGCAGTTTGTCTTGATAAATATCTTTAAACCATCAGTTAGTGCATTAAGGATATATTTTTAAAATAGTTCCTTCTTTGAACTATGCCACAACCAGTATTTTTAGGGTTGTACATCCTGTTTTACTCATCCCTTTAAGATGCAATAAAAATGCAAGTAATGCTGAATGTCCTAAGGGTTAATAAGAATCTTTTTTTTTTTTTTTTTTCCTGGACCTGGTAGAGTATTTCAAAATACTATATGTAACAAAAATAATATTTCTATTTCTAGAGACACACAAAAAGTCACATATAGCTCCTTACTCCCCCCAAAAAATGACCCCAACACATCACACTTTTCTTTTACAGATGATAAAATTGTTCTAAGAGAAGAGCTTTTCTGTTTCCTGACTTTTTAGTTCTGTGCACCTTCTCTACCACTATGAATGTACAATAACTTAAGGTTGAAAAATCAAACTTTAATGCACGTATCTCTGGCTGCTCCACAGGAGACTCCACTGACCCACTGCTCACCCTTAAGTTCAGAGAAATGCCGTTCAGTTCCTATTACTGTCCTGACTCTGCCATCCTGTATTAGAGCTATTAAACAGAGGTATCATGTGATTAAACAGTAGAAAAATGTGTAGATCTCACATAGGGAAGGAAGCTCATGGGGCATCAAGAGACAGGCAAGCTGTGCTGCTGCATCCGAAGCTACAGCTTTTATGCAGAGCTCCTTCCATTTTGACACACCTGGAAGCAGCACGAGAGCTTCTAGCAGGGGTCTCAGGCTTGGCCTGGGCTTCCCTTGGCTGCAGCGGGGCTGAGCTGTTTCCAGAACCTGCCTCTGGGCCGAGTGCCTGCTGCCTCCCCTGTCTGAGCTCGGCTCTGCCACTGCCTCCGCAGAAAGGGTCTGGTGAAGCCAGGGAGCCGCTGCCCAGTGAACAAGAGTCCCGAGGGGGATGGGGGGGGGGGGGGGGGGCCCCGGCCCCGGGGGGAGGCTGTTGGGTCGTGCTTACCCTGCTGGGAGCAGTCAGGAGGCAGCAGCTTGGGGCGAGGAAACAGAAATAAATCCAGGAAGGCCCCAGGAAGTGGGGGGAAGATGCCCCCACCATGAATATCACATCCCTCCCAGCAAAGACCTCAGGATGTGACCTTTCACTGCTGGCTTGGAGGAGCCAGAAGCCATCAAATTGAGTACACAGAGGGGGCCTGGAAGGTGAGTGCAACACCTGGGGAAAGATACTAAGCTGGGCCTTTTCTATAACCATATCTATAACCATTTTAAGGGTGTTATTAATTAGCTAATGTGCGTTTTTGTAACTAGACAAATAACTGTTTATTTTACTTTGTCTAGATAGAAATAGACGATGTCTAGCTATACATTTTTCACCATATATACACAAAGTGTAACATAAATTCTTATAACTGTATGTGTCACATTCTGTTTGCGCTGCAAGAGGATTGTATTTTCAACAAACACTGCTATGACAGGAAGCTAGAATAGACATCATGTCATTGGCTTCAGCAGGTTATACTAAGTAGTGATTAATGGGAATATAAGAAAAACAATGTGATGGCATGTTTTCATTATGTTTCCCTGAGACACGTTTAAAAAAAGATGGAAAGAGGAAAAAACACAATAGTATGTATTTTCCCAAAATATAAGTCACAGTAGCCATAAATAGTAAAACTTAAAAGAAAGAGAAGGAAGGAAGGAAGGAAGGAAGGAAGGAAGGAAGGAAGGAAGGAAGGAAGGAAGGAAGGAAGAAAAGAAAGAGAAAGAAAGAAAGGAAGGAAAGAAAAAGGAAGGAAGGAAGAAAAAGAGAAAGAAAGGAAGGAAAGAAAAAGGAAGGAAGAAAGAAAAGAAAGAGAAAGAAAGGAAGGAAGGAAAGAAAAAGGAGGAAGAAAGAAAAGAAAGAGAAAGAAAGAAAGAAAGAAAGAAAGAAAGAAAGAAAGAAAGAAAGA
>CM021765.1:17513550-17544525 GCA_011076525.1 Nettapus auritus | reverse complement strand
TCTCTTCTCTTCTCTTCTCTTCTCTTCTCTTCTCTTCTCTTCTCTTCTCTTCTCTTCTCTTCTCTTCTCTTCTCTTCTCTTCTCTTCTCGAGTTCTGAATATATTATTTTGATTGGAAAGATGTCTGTCAACAACATTCATTCAGATTACAGATAAAATTTATTTATGGAGCCAGATAGGATAAAGTATTCCTTTAGGTAAAAAAAATAAAGGGGCTTTATAAGACCATTTTATGGACACTCGCACTGTCAAAGTTCAGAGTTTTTCACATACGTGATTCTCGCTTGAACTCTTCTTTGATATTAAAATGAAAGTTAACCAACAGAAATTACTTCCCTGTAGAGAGTGGGGTTTTCCTGGCAGCTGCAGGCTATTGTTGAAGGCAGCAGCTACTGCCGGGGACAGGAGCTGAACTGTGCCAGCGCTGTGTTCAATTTTATCATTTTTACTTCATTGTGTTGCTTGTTTTCACACTTCTAAAGGTGTCTTTCTATGCCAGCTACTTTCATGATAAAAGCCTGACTGTGATCAAAATGTTGAGGCAATTTCTTCATGAATTGCTCACAGTGGGCATAGCTTGACATTTGATGTGTTTTAGAGGTTACACCAGAACCAATAGAATACATTTTGGGACTTAGCTTCCATTGTATTTCTTCTGTGTGACAGGAGAAGATAAGTGAGGGAAATGTGGCCAAAAGATTCATGAAGAAAGACCTCCTTCGGAAAACAAATGCTGAATTTAAGTAGAAAGACAAATACTGCTATCCCAAAGAAATTCACAGACTTAAAAAATTAAAAAGTTTGAAGTACAGAAACTCAAAATCTTCTCCTTGTCTTTATTGCTTAACGTATTTGATCTTATGGTTTCTAGACAGTGAGAGAAAGTGAGAATAATATGAAAAAACACTGTTATTAACCCCACGGAACTCAATACATTTTCTGCCATAGAAGGAGATATATCCTCACATGGATAAAAACTGTTAAGAAAAGATGTAGGCTGGGGTTCACAATGGAATATAGAAGAGAAAACATTACCCAGCAGGTCATTATATGAATAGGATAGCCCAGAAATACCTGAGGCAGACTTTTCTAAAAAGGCTAATACATATTTTCAGTCCACAATCACAAGCAGTATAAAAGACAGACATTGGAATGTGGGCCAAGTACTATGCAAAACCCCACGAGTTCTGTAATTTATCACTTTAAAAACAACATATGCTTTATACAGTAACAAAAAACTGCCTTTACTTCACATTTTCAACGTTTTACTACACTTTTGTCCAATAATCCATCTGTGATCTTTCTAATTCACTGACTACTAGACTATTCTACTACATGATACTTGACAAATTTACCTTTTTAAATGAATATATAGCTTGGGAAAAGTTCTCAGACTTCCATTTAGAAAAAAAAAAAAAAAAAAAGTTAAATGAAACAGAATTGAAAGGGGAGAAGTTGGTAGATTTTCTGATTAGAATTTACTAAAAAAAATAGTAAAACAGATAAAAAGGTTGCAACAACATTAAATATTTATTTCAACTAACTATGTTTTTTATGTATAAATGCATATATGTAAAATACCTTTACAAACTTAAACTGGTAAGATATTAGTTTAAAAAAATGATCTCAATTATACTGTAAAACAGAATCCACTTAATAACTTTTGATTAGAAGACTAACTGTAAATTTACTCCTGCACTTTCTTCCTTATGTTACCCAGTTGTGTTTCCATGGTTACTCAATTTTAGAAGTCACTGAGCCTTTCTGGCCCATGAATAATGAACATACTTCTTTATCAATACATTTTATGCAAAGATCAACTGGGTTGGATTTCTCAGTAGTACAAAGTAATTTTCCCTTATTTTATTTTTTTAATCATTATTTAAATACTATATTAGCCATGCATATAAACAAAGCAAACAAGTGGAATAAAACGTCAAAGAAATGATAACATCATTAAAATTGAGCTTGAACTTTCATTCTAATTCCAAGTTTGAGTAAAAACTTTCTCCATTTATTTTTAATTAATGTGTATATTTATTCAAGAGAAGATGTTTTTGTTGGTTTTTAGCACTGACAATAGAAAAGAAAAGAAGGATAAGTGTTTTATGTTTGATAGAAGTATGGCTTTGCAGTTTATAGAAAGTAATCCAAGCAACTATTGCTGACTGAAACTGTATTCTAGAGGCAAGCTGTTATTTTAATTCCATTGCTGAACAGGTCACAATAAAAGTAGATTTGTTCAACTTCTTAGTTAAAATCTGAAATATATATACACACACACATACCACATACGTTATATATATATATATTTATAGAGAGAGTTTACCTAGTCTTCTGATTTGCACCATCTCTCAAAGGTGCTTTATTACCATATCTTTTGTATCTACCAGGGTAAGATTTAAGTATGAAAATAACGTGACTTGTCAGTTGTTCTGCTATACTTAACTGAAAAAGAGTGGTGGTAAAATGTGCTCCTGAATTCCAATTCCTGTCTACAAAATAACAGTACATATTACTCACTCTGCTAAGAAAATCAGAATTGGTATCTTTTCAGCCACATGAGTCTTAGATACCAAATTCTGAATAAAATTAGCAAGAATGTACACAAAATCTCAGCCCCAAGCATTCCAAATATCCCAATAGGGATATCCCAATAGGGATATCCCAATATCCAAAGGTCCAGGCTGCTAACTCAATTCTAGATAAACTTTTATCATGTCTCCATCACCAGATTCAATTTGCAGTGCTTACTCACTTTCAGCCTGGTCCATACACCTTTTTATACATTTGCATAAAAATGTAGCACTTGTATGGGCTCAAAGTACCACTGAATTAAATGTGTCAGGATTTTATCAACCCAAATCTGCCTCAAGGGTCAAACTTGTGTCCTTCTAGGTAAGACAAAAATCAATTCTTACAGAGAGCAGAAATAGCGGCTGGATCAAAAGTCAATTGATATTTCAAGGACTGAGGGAGGAGGGGGCATATTTGTTTCTTTTTTATTATTATTATTATTTTCTTTTATTTTTTTTTCTCCTGCCAATACTTGGTTTGTATTTCAATGAAAAAGCAACTTGACAATTTATTTTATTACTTCATTAGTTTTCTTCAGAGATGTCAGGGCTAGAAACTGTCTATGAATCAGGATGCTCAGTCTCCAGCAGAGTGTTATTTTAGTATGACAAATAAACTAAACTATTCAGCAGCTTCCAATGCAGTGCAACATTTCAGAGGGACGTTATCTCCAAGCATTTGCTGAAAACTTCTTTCAGCACTATCAGCTTAAGAACCACAGAAGAATGAAATTAAGGCTCTACTCTACATAAGCTCATATGTAGAATAATGTTCCCATCACTTTGGTGTTTCAGTGTCTCCAGTGGCATAGGAACTAACATCCATCACATACAAATCACTGTCTGATTTCTCACCAAAATAGCCATCAGGAACAAAGGAAATGAGAGAACAGAAGATGACAAATAACTGACTGAGCTACTGGACAAAATTAGTTCTGGCCCATGTTGGAGCAGATATCCACACTGCAGCTTATAGAGGACCCCATGCCAGAGAAGGTCCTGCAGCAACTATGACCTGTAGATATCCCATGCTAGAGCAGGTTTATTGTGAAGGACTGCAGCCCATGGGAAGGGCCAACACCGGAGCAAGAGAAAAGCATAAGGAAGAAGGAGCGGCAGAGAAGAGCTGTAATGGACTCGCTATAACCCCTATTCCTCATCCCCCCTGCTCTGCCTGGGGAAAGGTGAGGGAACATAAAGAATTCAGGAGTGAAGTTGAGAATGAGAAAAAGGTGGGGGAAAAGAATTACTTTAATTTTGTCTTTGTTTATCTCCTTTCAAATCTGTTTTAAATGGCAATAAATTACTTTGCTCCAGGCAGAGTCTTTTTTGCCTATGATACTAATTGGTAAGAGATATTCCTGTATTTATCTCAGCCCATGTTTTTCCATCTCATCTCCCTGTCCTATTAAGGATGGGCAGGGTAGATGCCTTATGGTTGGCCAAGGTCAACCCACAACACTAAGACTTTAGAATAAACCGTGAGCCTGAATTCTCCTAAATAAAAACCTAATCACATTATTAAATACTTGCCTAGGTCAGAATCCTGCACCACACAGGAAAAGTTATTAATGGTATGTCTGGAGGACCAAATAACCATGGTTTTATAATTATTAAGGTCAAAGGAAACCTACTGGCACAGAAAGATGGGGAAGAAAAAGGGCATAACGAGACATTTGTCTTACTTAACAAACAGCCCAGTAACAGTCCAAATTAGTACAGATCTCAGTTATCACATGAAAATAAATTTCATTTTTTCCATAAAATGAAGACACTCACATTGTACACTGAGTTACAGAAATTTTAATTTGAGCTTTCAGCTTTTGAACGAAATCATATCTTTTACTTAAAACAACAACAACAACAAAACAAGACAATAAACACCATATGTGAATTCAAAGATTTCAGAAAAAGGGAAAAAAAAAAAAAAAAAGAGAACATAAAAACAGTACATAAAAACAGTACACAAAAAACAACCATGAGACCAGTAAGTACCTTCTTGAACCAGCTGGCTTTTTACAAGAAGGGAAAGCAGTAAGGAATTACAGTATTTTGGGAAAAAAACAACTAAAAATATATAAAAAACAAACAAAATTGGTGGAAGGATCTAATAGCACAGGAAAGGAAGAAAGGAAAAACGATCAGTAAGTTCAGCATCCTGGGAAGGGAAAAATAATTTTGCTTGCACACTTACAAAATAGGGAAAGTACATTCCAACTAGATAATGGAAAATGTAATAAGGTCAGTTACAATTCCCAAAGGGTAGAAAGAGGAGTAAATTACATTAAACTAGTAGCTTACCACAAACTTCAGATGGTCCCTCTAGGAAAATCACACCAAGTGTGTCATGTGAAAAAAAAAAAAAAAAAAAAAAAAAAAAAAAATAGTTTTTTTAATAAGTAGTCTTATGGGAAGGATGAGGTTAAAATTGAGAAACTGGGCCTGAGGGCATTTTTCAAGGTAGCCTTGACCTTTTAAAAGGTCTGAGGACCTAGATGGGCTCTTAACAGCTTCATTCTTCTGTTACCTCATCCTTTGTTTTACTTTTCTTAAAATATGTTCTGCCCTAAATCACTTTAATACCACATTTTGTTCATCAAAAGGAAGTGTTTGTTGTTTATTTGTTTGTTAAGGGGAGGTATTTTTAAAGCATAGTTATTGAACTGTTAAGCCAGAATGATTATAAAATCACACAACTAAGTCTACATATTCAAAAGAAAAATGTTTTTGTTTCTTCAGTTTTGTGACATTTTCTTTTCAGTTTGTGACAGTGTGACTTTCCAGGTCCCATCATAAGTCTATCCTTCCTCAAAAAGATTTGCAAGACTTACTGTTCTGAGTAAGAGTCTCTGTTCTGGTCTTCTGGGAATATGTCTGTGACACCTGCAAGTGCCAGTTTGAATGTTTTCCTTCTTCCATTATGTCCAGAGAATGAGTCTATAAATGACAATCACTGACCATAAAACAGTGGACAACAAAAATGTCCATCTTTTGGGTAGAGCAGTTTTGTTCATTTTTTAAAGTGAAAATGAGGAAAAAGAAGTGCATATGATAATCAGATGGGAAATTATGCAAGAAGTTCCTAAAGCATGCATTTAAAAAATATCTCAGTACAGCTCAATAATGAGCAAAAAATTACATATGCTAAATATGACAAAGAACTGGCTTTGATATTATTGATTTCAGAGCAGAAACTTTTTAAGGGCTGGTTATTTGAGATGAACTATTAATACATTTTCACCTGCAAGACATGAAATACTATATCTTAGCAAGGACATTTGGTACAACTGCAGTCCTCGTGTTTATCCTCCTTTATCTGTAACTCAGCTGGAGGCTGGTAGAAATAAACGATGCTTTAAAGAGAAGCAGCTGAAGTAAACTGAAGATTGCTCATTTTTTAAATAAAAGTTTGTCTCCCTTTATTACCCTTTTGAATTACTAAAGCCCGTACAACACTCATCTTTGTCGCATGACCAGTTACTGTTGCTTTTTGCATTATAGATTCATCTTGAAGAGTAAGACTCATCTAATCATTTTTTTTCTTTTGTTTTATATCAGTTTTAATTTTGTCCATCAGATGCTAAACCAATTTCTGCAGAAGAAATTCTGTGCCAAAATAGAGGATATTCCTCAATCATAAATTAAATATTCTAGTCCTTTGGTACATGGAAACTTCTATCTGATGTCTGACTGAAGGTGACTATGTCCCTTTACAGCCTCACTGATCATCATATTCCAAAAACGTATTGGTCTGCTCTACAAATAAACAGACTTAGCTGTAGCTGTAGATTAAAAGTTTCTATATTCTCGCTGATATTTTCTGCACTTATTAACAAGATGACAGGTTACTTGCTATGTGTCAACTGGTGGAACTTATTTTATAAAAACTATGCATAAGAAAGCCAAGAATATCTCTGTTTTAAGTAGTAATCAGAGTTAATGACATTTCACCTTGAGATAATTTTAACCAAAGATGATATCTTTTCAAGCATAAACAGTTAATCCCAATATTCCTTGACAAGCATAACATTTACATATATGATACATCTAAAAGCATATCTTGATTGTAACAGTCTATTTTAAACATCAGAGCTTATGCTTCTGTTATTATAACACACATGAAGTATGTTATAATAACATAAGTATGCACACAGTATGAAGTGCAGAAGGTTACTCCTAACTCAAGAAAATAAGGAAATGGATACAAAATAGCTTTGAAATATATATGAATTTGTTGTGTTTACCCCAAAATGAGCAGCATCAATATCTATAAAATAATAAATAAAACTGTATGATTTTCACTTGCTTTAATATCTGCTTGGGTCCAAAGAGAAAATACTCATCTGTGTTAAACAGCTCTCTAATAGTAGCAGTTTTCTTCATTAGCAGTCAATTTCTTCTCACTAACTTTGAGACAGCACATAGTTATAAGTAAAATGTCCTAATGATTAAAATTATGCAAAGATAACTTCCATTTATGAAAATTAAATCATTTAGTAACTTCTATATAGTTAATGAAGCGTAATAAATATTAAACTAATGACATTTTTAGTCCACAGAAGATAATATGCCAAAGCAATTCACAGCCATCATTTGCTACAAAGACAAGTCTACATTTTTGTAAGCGTAGTCACTCCCCAACCAAATATGAAGGGTTTGTTATCATTGCTCGTGGGGGTTATTTTTTTCATGAACTTTTAATTTTGTTATAAAGCAATGTTTTAGACACCCTATGAATAGCTAGCAGTAGGAAAGGAAAACTGGAGGACTAGTAAAATTTATGACAAAAAATTGTGATAAACAAGATCATATCAAAACTGCTTACAGAAGAAACCAAAATGTATACCCTGCAGAAGACATATTAGATAGCCCTTAATTTTCTTCTCAGTCTTATAGAGAATCTAAGCCATTTTCAACTGAAATTAATAATGCGTTTTATCAGTGTTAGACATTATTTTATACACAGCAGGAACTATTACCTGTCTACCTACATATTAAGAACCAGTGTGAATCCAAACACTACAAGCTTTCCTCTCCCTTCTCCCCCTTCCTCAAATCCTGTGAGAAAAAAATGTATGGCTTGGCTTCTGGTATGAGTTGGAGGACACACATCACATACATGCAGTAGCATGATTTCTTTTTTCCATCTTAAAATGAAGCAGAACTGCCATCTGGTTAAAAAATGAGATCTTGACCATCAGCTGGAGGATGTAACTGAGGATATCAGGTCCCTCATCTTTGCTGTCTTCTGAAGGACTCAGAAATGCTACACCAGGTGGAAAACCAAATATCCACCCCAGATCCAAGACACTCCGCCAAAGCAGAAACTAGATCTTCATTCCACCCGTGCAGGCATAGGTGACCCAAAAGCAGGAGGCTCAGAGGAAAGAGGCACTAGCTGGAGTGATCAAAGTAGATAATTCCTTGCCAATCAAAATCTTTGGTGTTCACAGGGTCAAATTCAGGAAAGCTTCATAATTTGCATAGCGTATATAAGTGTCTAAAGTGCTGATCTGGGAAAAGTCACTTATCTTCTGACTTCAGTTATGGGACCAATAGCATAATTTGTATTAGTACACTAATGTTCCTCTGTGTGCACGGTATTCATTTCTTTAGAAATAATAAAGAATCAAATTAAATTTTCTTTTACCATATATCACTACACATCAAGCAAAATTAATATTTAAGGGGCATCTTTACATCAGAATGTTCTCAGAATAAAACTCTGAAAATAAAAAAGGGAAAAAAAACTTTTTAATATGAAGGAAAAAACTAAGGAAAGACTTAGAAAAATGCCTAATATTTATTTACATACAAAAACAATATGTGTGTATTTGTGTGTGATACATTGCATATTAAAATTATAATCATATGATTAATTTATAGTAGAATATTTAATAATAATTGTAGGTTTTAGTTTTGTGTAACACGATGATTATATATATAATTTTTCAATTATTGTGTATCTAGTCCAAAAAAAAGCACCCCCTTCCTGGGATTCTTACCTCTTATTAAAAAATTGTGTTAGATAGAGTTTAAATATATATATATATATATATATATATTTAAATGAATTAATTAAGTTTCCTTATCTTCCCAAATATTCTATTTTTATAGTATACTGTGCTATAGCTTGTCAGGAGTTATTGTGCAAAATCTTCTCTTGAATCACCCAGTGACAGAATGAGCATCAATCCCTTGGTAACCACTTCTAAGAACCTAGAAAGGAAGCTTTCTACAGCATCCAGATATTAAAATAATAAAATTAATGCCAAATTAATTATGCGCATATCCTGAAAGATACATAACTACCAAGCAGACATAAGTATATATTCAGACAAACTATATTCCATGTACTTCCACTACAGGGTCAGTTAGGACTACACATCTAAATACTTCTGAAGAACATTGCCTCACATTGTACTTGCTGTTTTTTAAAATATCAAGAAAAGCAGAAAATTCAGGAAATGTTTTTACCATCACTGAAATTTGCATACAAACACTAGAAGTCCCCCTGATAAATCCAATGAGTTCAGAACTGTAATCTACTTTTGCCTGTGAGCAACAAACATGTCCTTTTAATATGTTCCTCTGATGTTTGTGACTCAAGAAGCCACCTCTTCATCCAAAACAGTTTTGTAGTTCAGAACCAAAGAACCTACTGAGTTCAAAGCAGATTTTGAGTAGAGTTGTTGAGTTGTGATCTTCTTTGTTTATTTGTTTCCATCTCTTTTCTTCTGGGAATAAAATGGTTGAAATAGTTAAAACAAGTAACTCTTGGACAAACAGTTCTCTCAATAGAATGGCTTCCTTTACTCAAGGTAGTCTTTGGCTCCTAGGAGCAGATTGTGAAACTACACTGACTGCCAGCTTTTCTACAGCTTGGAAATCTGTTGGATGCAGCAGATACATGATGGGACACAGCCAGAAAGTGTTTTGTGTCCCAGACTCAGAGAATACAAGGCCTACACAGGGAAGCACATTCACTTGTCACATTAAAAGACACCCAGTCATAACACAACTAGTGAGACAGCCAGAGTGTGCTGTGCTCCAGTGATTTCCCTGGCATCTCCTTTACAGAAGCAATAGTGGAGGAGGAGGACTGGCATTGACCTATGATACCTCTATAGCCACTGGAGATGCTAAAAGAATAGGGGACTATCCTGCATATCACAGGGGAGATGCTCAGATGAGGACTTTTATCCTTACATAGGGATGAACTCACTCAAACAGTTTCCTCAATGTCTTATGTGATGTTCTCCAGTTTTCTTCAGCACTGCAAATACTTCTGAATGGAAAATGAGAGCAGTCATATTCAGATTTGCAGTGGCAACCTCCTGATCTAAAAAATATGAATGCCACATTCCTGTCAAGAAGGAAGTCAAGTAGCTTAAAAAATGTCCAGTTTCAAAATCAGATGAGCCTGAAAATGACTAGTTTAGTTCCTGCAGTCATTGGACCATACCCAAAAGAAAATAGATAGCTGTTTACAGTAATGCAACAACTCTTGAAAGCCTTTCTAAGATTGTCTTCTTTCCTCTTGATCAAAACTCTCATTATGCTCTGCCCCCTTCCATGAGGATACTTATTCTTTTAGTAATGCTGCCAGCAGTTACAGGATGTTCCATTCTTGGCTCTACAGCAAATATATTCAGTTATTAATCAAAGGGAGCAGTCTCCTTAGCGGTCTGCTTTTCAGATCTACTGATTCTTGAACCAAACACATAAGGAGTGAAAAAACTTCCTAGGAAGCTGTCAGAAGCCAGAAAGTAAGGGGCCACAAAAATGTTCAATAGGTTGCACTAATATTCTGAAAGCTCCCTGTTTGATGCATGTGGGTATGCTTTCCTCAGACCGAATTCCCTTTGATCTCTAAAAAAATGAGTCAGAGAATATTACTCCTTCTGAGGCAGAAATGTCAGGAGGAGTAGGAGGGGGAGGAGGAGTAAAACTGACTCATCTTGAGAGTCAGATTCAACAAACTCTAGATATATTATCCATCGAGAACACTCTAATCAAAAATATGAACAACAGATTGTGCCACAGGAATGATGAAATAGTATTAAATCAGTGGCCATAATAAAATAGCATTAAATAAGTGGCCAGAAAGACTGGGAAAGTGATCATCTCCTTGTACATGATACTGGTGAGACCTCACCTTGAGTATTGTGTTCAGTTTGGGGCTCTTCACTAATACAAGAATATTGAGCTGCTCAAGTGAGTAGAAAAGAGAATGAAGCTGATGAAGGGATTAGAAAACAAGATGTACAAGGAGCAACTGAGGTTGTTTATTGTTGAGAAAAGGGGGCTGAGAGATGACCTCATCACTCACTACAACTACCTGAAAGGAGGTTGCAGCGAGGAGGGTGTAGGTCTCTTTTCTGAGATGATAAGTAATAGGACATGCGGAAAAAGTCTCAAGTTGCATAAAACAATTGGACACTAGTCAGTATTTATGCATGGAAAGAGTGGTCAAGCATTGGAATGGGCTGCCCAGAGAAGTGGTGGAGTCCCCATCCCTGGAGCTATTTGAGACGTGGATGTGAGACCAAGGAACATGGTTTAGTGATGGAACTCGGTGGGTTAGGTTAATGGTTGGGCTTGAAGACCTGGAAGGTCTTTGCCAACCTAAATGAATCTATGAACAAGGAACAAGATCTGTCTGGATACAAGTTTACTACAAGCATCAGTCAACTATATTAAGAGAGGTCATTTCAATGTGATTGGAGATGCTAGCTAATAGTTTAATATGGAACTATAAGAGGTGAAGAGCTATAAGATGGTAGATTTGGTAGATTTACAGTACAGTTTCAACACAAGAAAAGCAAAAAGGGAAGCTAATGAAAATGGTGAAGGAGGAAAGGAAGAAGACATGGATGGAATACATAAAGTTTACTAGTCAGAAAACAAGTGGTGGTGGGGAATCTATTCTGCCCATCTGCTGCTTCAGCTAAGACCAAGTATCAGTCAACAGAAATAGCCCAAGAAATTTCAAATATCTGCTGGCCACACAACACTACAGTAGGGCCCATGGTACTTTCCTGTAACAGCACTACAGAGAGAATCACAAGAACAATGATCACGTTTAAAGTCATTGAAAAACTCTGAAGGTCCGAGAGATCCCTAATGACTAAATATTTGATCAAGATCAGTCTATTTGCAAACTACATAATGCCCAGTAGCTTCATATTTAGCTAGAGCACAATAGCATAACAGAAACACAAAAGAGCCTTGGAAGTGGTATCTGCTGTGTCCCTGACCAAAAACTTCTGCCAAAAATACTTGGCTTTTCTAGATCCAAGAGACATTCACAGATAAAAAACAAACAAACAAACAAACAAGCAAACAAACAAAAAAAAAAAAAAAAAAAAAAGAGCAAAAGCAAATAAATGCGGAAGAAGAGGTATATCCCTCCATGTCTCTGATTCCTGCTCCTTTACACCTGCCCTCATGAAGAAATAAAGCAAAGATACACATATATAAGAAACAGAATTAACTATATATATATTTAATAAGTAATTAACAGAAGTTTCTAATACGTATAACAGCAGAAAAAAAAAATGGTTTATCTCTGGATGTTTGAAGCACATCTGCATTGCATCTCAGAAACGAGTATCTTTTTCTTTTAATCTTCACATTGTTTGCCTCCTAAAACTAGGTATGCTTGTTACCAAATTCAAATAAAAGCAGTTTAATTACTTCTGTTGGCACTAATTTATAGCCTGTAGATTCTTGCTAATTAAGAACCTAATCACTGTTTCAATCTTCTCCATCACACCTCTGTCACCTGCTGTGATTCATACCTGCTGATTCCCTTCAGGCACTAAAACCATATATCAGAAGGACATTTCCTAGGATAAAAGTAAACTTTTTAACTATGTAAGAGGTAAAGGCAGGAGATTTATATGCCAAAATTTTATCCTTGCAAATTCTGAACAAGGCATCGTATTATATACAAAGTCAATGCTCTAAGACGTCTGCAATTCAACTTGAAAACATTTTATACTCCTAAAACAAGATGATTTTAAACAATATTTTTCTCTGATTTAGTAGCTCTTTTTTGAGACCAGAAAGTCAAGAATAGAAAAAAATCAAGAATACCAATTCTTAATTTGGCAGAGGAAAAAAAGCAGAGCAAAAAAAAAAAAAAAAAAAACTAAAAAAAAAAACAAACAAACAAAAAAAGATTTTATTTTCTGGGTTTATTCATTAAGTATGTTGGATTCTAGAAATTTCCAAACTTACATAGTTCAGATAATGTAGGGTTTGTTTGTTTGATTTCTTTTTTAATATATCGTCATGGTAAGACTTTGATAGTTTCCACACTAGTTCCCAGAAGTTTCTCCCACATCAAAGTCTAAATGCACATTCATTTAATCTTTCAGTGTATGTTTTTAAACTCTTAGAATAGCATGGAGTATAATTCATTCTTTGAGCTTGAGTTTCAATTTTTACACAAACATATCAACTATGGGGAAAAAAAAAACTAATAATAAAAGACAGTATAATCAATATAGATTTTACAATCTAAATAATGGATGTCTTGAAATGGACCAACACTATCTTCTTTTGCTGAAATCATTACAATTTTATTCGCAGCTTTTTCTGTTTGTGCAATGAAGCATTTTTAACTCTTTCATGCCTTTTTTTTTTAATATGGTAATGTCTTGAATTCAATGCAATATGCAATCCTTCCTATTATAAAGAGTTTGAAACAAACAGAGGGTTGGTTTAAAACAGCTAGAACATGTTTAATGTATCTAGTGTGAATTGCTATTCTTATCAAGCAAAAGCATAGAAACCTCAGCTGAATGAAGTACACTGGAAAAGGCCAAAATTAACACAAAATCCTTCTTACTTGTGGTAGTCTAGGTATTTTATAAAAGCACAGCAATTAGAATGCAAAATGAAAAGCTTTAAACATTAATAAACACAGTAAACCTAAATTTGATAAATGGAAAACTGGGTTTAATTAGAACCAAAAATTCCTCTACTGGTGACAATCTCTCATTACAATTTTTTATAGGACAATATTTTTAAGGATCAAATATAAGAACCTAAATCTTTACATGTGCTGCAATAGGATTTCCATAGCAATCATT
Source organism: Nettapus auritus (assembly GCA_011076525.1). Classification (NCBI taxonomy): domain Eukaryota; kingdom Metazoa; phylum Chordata; class Aves; order Anseriformes; family Anatidae; genus Nettapus; species Nettapus auritus. Next base: position 17,530,847 of record CM021765.1, on the reverse strand, counting down.
CAAACCAAAGTGAAATAAGAGATACCCACATTTAAATAAACATTATTACACTTGGTAGAACTTTACTTTACTCATTTACAAAATTTACATAATTCTACACTACTACATGTGGGTGGAGTAGGAGTTCAAAACAAATGAGTCAATATTTTTCGTCGGGAAAAATACCATTAGCAGAGCATTCATGAGCAATCATATAATCACAGGCAACTGTCCCAGACCCATAATATGACGACAAATACACTTTAAAGAAACAGCTCAGAGAGAGAGAAGCTTACAGTATGGAAAAGCCAAGATATTATTCCAAAAACAGTGAATTAAAGTAAAGCTTGACAACTTTTCTGCAACCAAGTATAACACAGACCCCTCAGCTGTAAAATAAGATTATTAAAATTTCTATTCTGTCAATCTTCAAATCTTTTGCCTTGACATACTTTGAAGCTGTTCAGCTTTCTCCAGCTTTCTCTTATCCTTTTAACTAAAATCTACCTCAGCAGATCCTGAAAAACAGGAAAGACACACTAAAAACAAACTCCCACTGCAATATGTTGTGAGAGTTAATACTTTAGAATGATTAAGTTAAATGACCAAAACTATATTTTACCATCTCTTGTATGTATTTATGCATATCATCTATAAAAAAGGTGGGAAAGACCAGATTAAACAGATTATTTTAGTTTGGTACAGTATTTTACAGACAGTAGTAACAAGTATTTATTCTCTGAAGAAGAAAATATTTGTCATCTTAGCATAGAAGAATACAGACATGACATGGTAATACAGGCCTCATGGAGGAGACAGGATGAAGTATAGAGGAGTAAAAGCATCCTTACGGTGAATGAAGGAACATCGTCCTTCAACATCGACATCACATTGACATCATACTCCTCATGATGCTGGTGGCTCACCACAAGCCACAAGTGATGCCAACAGCTTTATGATACAGAAGAGCGAGGAATTATGAATGTAATATCACTGAAACGGGAAGACAGAAGGAAATGTGCCTGTAATAATAATTCTCTCTTTTTTTTTTTCTCTTTTCTTCTGTAATAATTCTGTAATGATTCTGTAATAATAAAAACAATTCTTTTACCACACTGTTAAGATTTTAAATACACTTTTTTATACACTTTTTTTTTTTTTTTTTTTCCACATAACATGTTTCCTTTCGCCAATAACAAGGCTAGGAGTACATTAACTTCCCCAACTTGTTTTCTGACTTGGTTCATGTAACTTCAAGTTTTCCACTCTTCTCTTGTGCTTCTCACTACTGAAGTTCCTGACCTCCAAATTATTTCAAAAATAACTAACACAGATTTGGAAACAAGGTGCCACCAACCAATGGACCAGAGTATGAAAGTAACTGAATTCAGGTTACACTGACTTCCTTTATTTCTGCTACCAGGCAGTACTACTACTGAACTTATAGCAAATTTCTAACTGACCATTTCAGCGTAGTCTCAGTTCTACACTGTCAAGCCTAATGTTGCCTAACATATCACTGTTGTAATTTTTTAGACAACAGATAATCTCTCTCTCTCAAAACAATCTAGTTCCTAGTTCTGTACATCAGTCTCATAGCTAATTAGGAGCCAAAACTTTGACATGGAACATGTCACTGAAACAGTCAGAGTCCCCCAGGAACAGTTATGTGCCAGGCCACTTTGCAACCCACCTTGTGAATCATAACTTGTCATGATTACGAAGAAGCACTGAAGACATATGGGACATATACTCTTAACAGTAGGAAAAGTAGCTTCTCTGATTACTTTTATTAGAAGTTAATTTCAAGAAATTTCTGCACAAAAGGATGCTATGTGCTCCTGTAAATTGCAGCTTAACTTGTGACAGTCTTGCATAAAATTCACCTTCTGGCTTACCCCTCACATCACAGTCCTTTTGCTAGACTCATGTCAGAAAAGCTAACCAGCCTGAGAACACAGTACACACTACACTGAAGGAGAAAAAGGAGACTCATTAAAAAGTAAATATTAAACATGACCACAAGACAGGATCCTCAGTGAGAGGCCAGATTAATTATTGAGAAACAAATTACCTATGAACTTTGGTACATCTTTACATGTTTATTTAAGGAAAGATACTGAAAGATAGTGACTTGACTTTCAGGGATGCACTCCTGCCCCATAGAGAAACCACCGAAGGCAAAATTGCATGTGTTCACAAACTTGATGTTACTATTTGATATGCATATAATTTGGAATATAACTAGATTTTCACTATCTATAACCATAAAAGCACTAGTCAATAGGAAAATATACAATTATGTGTAGTCACATATGTTCCAACTGACCATTGGAACTACAGACTCTCAACAGAACTTAGCCCTGGACAACTTCTGTATTTTATGCCATGACAGATGTGCTGCACATGAACACTGAAGGATCAGAGCCCAAAGCTGATTTCAATCTCTTCAAAAGACTGCTTGAATCACTAGGCTAAGACCTAGTGACCCTTATAGAGGCTTTTTGCAAAATGCCTACATCCTTGACTCCACTGGGGTTCGGCTTTTTTTCACAGTGGGGATTCAGAACTTCTCAATTTGAGTTCCTCTAGGCAAAGACACAGAAATAATTCCTCCAGAAGCTACCCAAAGATCTGCTTGTATACCTTAGAAGAAAACACCAGTGCGGGTATCATAAAAAAAAGAGAGGTGCCTGATATACAGCCTATGCTCACTATTCTCTCTTGGTCACCTCTGCTGAAACTGGATGAATACACTTAGTCATTTTTCCCATCAAATATCTAGAAATCATTGTAAATCTATCTTGCATAATCTAGCTGACACATTCTTTATAGATACTAAAGTGCCTAAGTCTTGTACTTTCTGATTTGCATTTTATCTTTTCCCATTTTTTTTCTTCAATTTACCATCACTGAAATATACCTGATATTCAATGTAGAGTTAAGTATATAGATTAAGCAGAGCAAATTCAGGTTATGAAACCCATTAAAAAATTATTAATACATCTCTAGTCATATGGACAGCTACATGTCAACACTTACTCGATGTCTTAGTCTGTGAGTGGAATGTCAACCCCCACAAAAGAATAGTAAAAAAGTTAAGATAAGAGCTAAGTTTCCATAAATATAAACTCCAAGCATTATGCCTGAAATGTCTATTCCCTTTCCATCACTGATGAGGAGAAGTACCAGGAGTTCAGCTGAGATACTGTTCCCCATATCCTGACTTGCTATCAGACTCCCACCTATACATAGCAGAGCTTCTAACTCTGCACATCTCACCTAAATCTTTTAATTTCCACAAAAGTAATGGAACTAACTCCTGGGCATTTCACCTTTTCGGCAGACATTAAACGTTGCTAGAAGAGAAGGATGGAAGAGATCCTCGAATACTTTGTTTCATCATAAATTTTACCACTGCTTTTTCCCTGTTGAATCTTCTTCCTCTATAAATAACTCCAGTTACTACAAAGAAATTTCAGTAGCAGCTGTCCAAAACTTATACGTTTCAGTCTCAGACACAGATTTCAAAGTAGAAAAGAAAAAGCAAGACTGAAACAAAGACATTAATTTAAACTCCTGTCTGCACTGGCAAATATAGGAAATATAGTATTAGCACTGGATCTTCACGTCTTCAAAGCTGAGAAGATACACTGGTAAAGGTTCATATCCAATTTCTATCTGATAGTTACATCAGAAGCTCTAGGTTATTTCTTTATCTAACATAAATGTTCAAATCCTTAGGCACTGCAATTCCCATAAAAATAGGACCTACCATCAGTCTGAAATAAAGTCCTTGTAAAAAAGATTTTTATCCAAAGTAAAAAGTTGTCAGATTAAAAAAAATAAATAAACACTTGCTACTTCTTGTGTCCTTTGTCAAATGTATTTTGGTATTATGAGAACAAAAACAGTAGCACAAACATTCCTGTGAATTCCTAGACTTTTTCAGATGTTTGGCACACACTACAAAGTTTCCAGACAGTAAAGCAACTCCAGGGGTTTCTGATTATCATCTCCCACTGCCACACATTGTTACTTATCTATTTTTGCTGAGCAAGATGGGAAATGCGAACAATTTTCATGTGAAAACCTACCATGTGCGATTTTTCTTTTATTTCTATACAATGAAATAATGACTTTTAAAACAGAAATTTAACACTGTGAGAGACAATGCTTTCCAATCAAAAATAAATAAATAAATACTGAAATAGCTTTGTTTTTAAAAACCAAAGAGCTCCAGTCTTCTTTGAAGTTTTCCTTCATGACCCCATGAATTTCTCCTTCTTACCAACCAAATGAATATAACAGTGTTTTCCATATTTTATAGCATCTGTCCAGTCAGTCTTGTTTGCTTTAATAAATTCAATTTCTTTCAATAAAATTAAAAACAAACAAACAAACAAACAAAAACAACAACAAAAACATTTTTCCAGTCTCAAATTTGGTACAGAATCTTCTAATTTTAATTTTATCAGTTTCTTCTAAAATAGATATGATACTGCATAGAAAGACCAATGTAAATCAGAAATCATACATATAGAATGATATTTAGAGAAGAAACCATGGAGAACTTCTTAAAAATGCCAGTATCATCTTCATTTGCTATACTTTCTTATGATTATCTTTCATGTTATGAACTGCCCTCATATCATCAATATATAATAATAACAATTTTATCTACATGCCATAAACCCTTTGTTAGCAAGTACAGATATAGAAGTTACTGAGTATTCTCACAAGCCCTCAGGAATGTTTCTGACTTCATAAATGCATGTTTATTTTGTCAATGTAATGGCTATGCAATTAAGATAGATGAGATAATCATGCACTTCTAATGTAACACACTGAAACTTTTAATTGTAGATATCACACAGCCCAGTAAAGAGTTTCTACTCTGAATGGAGCATCCTAATAGACATATAAGAAGGTTCCCAAAAACTCAGTAGCAGTGCAGTCATGTGAACAGAAATACTGCAGCTCTTTATTGGTTTCACACTGTGAAACCTACTAACTTTCAATTTCGTGATGTTATTCAACACAATGTGAGCAGCTATTCTATGCCACTGTGCATAACAACAACAACAGAATATCTAAGGCTAGTAATAAAACAAGAATTTGTTAAAGCCAACTGCCTTATCCCATTAGAGATGATAGGCTGAGAAAAAGAAGCAGTGAGTCAGATTCAGAATTGCCATGCTATACTAAGAGAAAGTCATTTTGCTCTGATTATGCCAATGAGAGCAAAAGATAGGAAGAATTAAACAAGACACCATGTTTTCCAGTACTATGAAAAACACGTAGTTACATAAATAAAAAGAGTCAAAGAATAAATGTTACATCTAAATGATAGTCTGTACAGAAACCTCACTGTTTTATCAAGAGAATAATTACTTTCTTAATTCATTCACTCTAATCTCCTTGGGTGTGATTCTGATGAAGCATTCCATCCCGTTGACATGGAAGCTTTGCTTCCTTTTTTCTAACATGTATTGGTTTATGGTATTTCAGATACCACTTATTGTCTTCTTGACAATAAATAAATAATAAAAAAAAAACAAGCAAGCAAACAAATAAATAAATCCATTGCATTTTGCTTTGTATATTCTACTATTAATTCATTTTCTTTTTCTTGGAATATTGGTATATATGACTAAAAAATTGCAATTCCATACTTCACATATGCAGTAAAAGCAAATGTATATAGAATATAACTTCCAAATAGTTTGACTGATTTTTGCAATTGAAGCACTTTTATATAACATCTGTAAAAAATCTGGAAATCAAGGAAATCATGTAGGGTAAAGCATTTTTTATTCAGTTTTTCATCACGTTAAAAAAAAAAAAATCCTTAAATGTTTCTATATATAGATATTATTGCTAAACCTACAATATATAATTCCTGCTGTAGTGGTCTAGCATTATTCACTAAGCATAACAGCCTACAAATAAAAAATATCACAGAAGCAGCTCTCTATCCCATAAACCACCCTAACATTCAACTGGCAAATGATTTTTTTTGCAAGGGTCTGGCATTTTATTTAAAACAGTTTAATACCAATATTCACGATCAAAAACCTCTAGAGATATATCAAGTACCACATGCTTTAAAATGCCTCTGAGAGTCCTCTCATACATTTACAGAACATAGCTCTCATAAAACAGCTTTACAGTTGAAGAGTTCATGGTTTTGCAAAGAAGTCATTATAATGTCCTATGACACATATAAGTAAGAGAAAAATTTAAATATCAGGCTAAACTACTGCTGCTGTTAAATTGCCAGTCACCTTAAAAAGAATCTTGTCCATTTCCCTGTCATCCTACAGTTCTAATCAAAACAGTACATCGGTCATCTTTAGGTTTTTAAGAAGCTACTTTAACAATTCAGCATTCTGGTCATTTGTTTGATGTTTCACAAGTGTTTATAGAACCGCAACTTCTTTCAGTTTGTTGCCCAGGCACATGTGATACTAAAGATGATTGTTGCATACTTGTGTAACAGAAGTCACACATCTCATTCAATAACATCCATTGACTGCTGTGTATTCGTAAACTATGCTGTATTTTTGTCTCAGTAGAATCTAATAATTTTCAGTAATGCATTACCAGAAAATAATAATAATAATAATAATAATAAATAAAAAATAAATAAAAATGGGTACGTTCCCAAGTGCCTTACAAGGGCAAGTATGCAAAATGGGTTCATTTTTTTCCAAAACAACTCAATATTTCTAAAACTTATAGACAAACTGATAGAAGCCAACTTGCCAATGTTAATTTGTCCTTCTGTTTCCCTTAGGAAATAAATATTCCTTTCAAAGAGGAATAGCTACACATAGCTACTTGGGCTACTGAAAAGGGTCATGTATTTATGCTATGACAGGCATTGATTACACTATTTTGATAAGTCAGCTAATGAATAGCGGTAAAAACTAGCTTGCAGTGGAAGTCTGCCAAGATTCTATTTAGAAAACCACAACCAGATATATCAAAAACTCTTTACGGATTAATGAAAAGCAGAAAAAAAATATTGGCAATATATTAATTATGCTTCAAAATCAGGTTTTCAAATTAAGGAGAAACAAATGCATTTTGCTTCAATGCATATTCTCATTTTAGTTTTAAAAATAGCTCCCCATGTGAAAGGAAAATGGGAGATAGTAAAATGCCCTCCAGGAAATAAATACATCAATAATTTAAATTTGAATCTTACATTCAGAATTTGAATGATTCAGAAGTTCTATGTGCTTACAGTAGTGTAAATCATGTGAAAGAGAGATGTACCTGTACTCATGCTCCAAATTACTCCAATAATACCATGTAATCCAAAATAATAATAATAACAATTAGTGTAAATAAGAAACTGTGAAAAGTTAATTACATATTAACACTAATACAAGAAAAAAAAAAAAAAGGCAACATTTACTAGGGTTAATATCTAATGCTAAATTATATGTCACCAAAAATTATTTCTCAGCTTTGCTTCTGGAAACAACATTCCCAGACACAATACCTCATTTCAAGCTCTGGAATCTTTTACACCTTCTTCCAGTAGAGACTTAACTAGGTATGTCTCTAAGCTACCAATAAATAAATCAATAAATAAACAACAACAAAAAAAATATGGCATGGATGCAGTTTCTAGACAGATATACACTGCAGAAACTAATTTTACATTACTTCTCTGGAGACCAAGGTACTTCCTCAGACAGGTTCAAAGCATGAAAATCTAAAAATATAAGCATCACACACTTCCAGATACACACTTAATAATATAATAATAAAGGAATTTTTAGTGACTCCTGTGTAATACCATATAACTATATGAAAACATTCCACAATTTGAAAGTACTGGCTGCTTCAGAAAAGGTTAAGTATTCAATTGTAAAGCAGACATGAATTATGATATCTTTTAACTCTTCAGGATCACAGAAATAAAAGCCTCAGTTGGTAGAACTTTTTATATTAATCTCAAACAATGGCATAATCTTCCTCTTGTTCTTTTTTACCTCCATCCTTAAGCACTAATACCCACTTCACTTCTTTCTTTGTTCAGCCCTCCACTGAATGCATACTTAGCTCTGAGGCCTGCACATGCACAGCTCTCTAGGAGCATCTTTAGAGGTAACCACAAGAGCAAATCTCCAGCTGTACATACTGCCTAGCTGCAGAGTGTCTGCTGGATGTTGTCCACCTCCAAGATTCAGCCTTGCCTCCAACTAATACATCCTTGAAGCCCTGGAGAGAATGTTATCCATTTACCCAACATGTTCTCTGGTACACCACGTGCAACTAGAATAGTTGCTGGCCTGCACTTATCAAGCATAAATTGCATGCAGGCATGGCAGAACCCCCAGCTATGTGAAGAACATGCACAAACACAACAAGGAAACCATCCCCACATCAGGTTTCCTATAGACATTTTTTTTTCACATGGCGGACCAAGAGTAGCACAGACCATGTTGCCTTTGCTGCCTCTGCAGTGTAAGAATGTGCCCCACGTAACTATGCAGAACCTGCCTGATGTGAGGACAACTTTTCAGAGTATTTCCACCAGGACACAGAAAACATTACTGTGGAGAGAATGAGACAAACTGCAATTAGGCCAATTCTTGTGGCCAGTTAATGAACAGCTGGCAATACTGTAGCACTTGAACTGAACAAGCCCAATTCCCAGAACTGAAGGGAGCTTCACAGTCTTCATGTCCATAACCTAGCTGGGCAACAGTGATTTTTATTTCTCCTTTTATTGATGACAGGACACCTTCACAACCTGGCTGATTCAAACTGTGAGACAGGAAAGCAACCTGGTCTAGTGGGAGGTGTCCTTGCCCATGGCAGGGGAGTTGGAACTACATAATCTTAAAGGTCCCTTCCAACCCAAACCATGCTATGATTCCATGAAAGTGCAGAAAGAAGACTGAGTGTGCACCCAAATAGGGAGTGGGGAAGCTCCTTATATTGGCAGTAGCTAAAATAGTCCAATCAGCAGCAGTGGTTAAGCAGCAGAGGCATTTTTTCCAAGGGTCTTGGAAAAAGTCACTTTTACTAACTGCAATTAAGGGGTAGATGTTTTGTCAAGGCAGGATGGTCTGAACAGTTTCTCTTCAAAGCAAACCTTCAGTGATCAGAGGTTCCTTCACTGGGCACATAGTAAGAGTTGAGATTATGGCTAAAAGCCTTGTTTCCTTAATTCATGAGAATTTTGTCAGGAAAACAACATCAGTAAAGCAGGTAAGTATCCTCATGTGATATATGTCCATTCCATCTATATCCCCAGGGAAAAAATACCAGAAACATTAAACATATATAAATCTCAGTCAGGTAGAAGACACTGTTAATGATCAATAAGTAAAGGAGCAGAGTGGACATGGCATTGCCAAGGCCATCTCTACAATGGTATGAACGTAACGGTATGAAGTTCAACAAGGCCAAGTGCCGGGTTCTCCACCTGGAGCACAACCCCAAACAGAGCTACAGGCTGGGAGATGTGTGGTTAGAAAGCTGCCTGTCAGAGAAGGACCTGGGAGTTTTGGTTGATAGTCAGCTGAATATGAGCCAGCAGTGTGCTCAGGCGGCCAAGAAGGCTAAGAGCATCCTGGCTTGCATAAGAAACAGCATGGCCAGCAGGTCCAGGGATGTGATTGTCCCCCTGTACTCGGCTCTGGTGAGGCCGCACCTCGAGTACTGTGTTCAGTTTTGGGCCCCTCACTGCAAGAAGGACATGGAGGTGCTTGAGCAAGTCCAGAGAAGGGCTACGAAGCTGGTGAAGGGTCTGGAGAACAAGTCTTACGAGGAGCGGCTGAGGGAGCTGGGACTATTTAGCCTGGAGAAGAGGAGGCTCAGGGGAGACCTTATTGCACTCTACAGGTATCTGAAAGGAGGCTGTAGTGAAGTGGCGGTTAGTCTATTCTCCCACGTGCCTGGTGACAGGATGAGGGGAAATGGGCTAAAGTTGCACCAGGGGAGGTTTAGATTGGATATTAGGAAAAACTTCTTTACAGAAAGGGTTGTTAGGCACTGGAATAGGCTGCCCAGGGAAGTGGATGAGTCCCCATCCCTGGAGGTCTTTAAAAGACGTTTAGATGTAGAGCTTAGGGATATGGTTTAGGGGATGATTTGTTAGTGTTAGGTCAGAGGTCGGACTCAGTGATCTTGTAGGTCTCTTCCAACCTAGACATTCTGTGATTCTGTGATTCTGTAATGCCTTCATCAAGTACAGTAAGACATTCATTCTGAAGGCTGTCATGATTCTTGAGACACCAGCCAGAGAAGAAGCACTATGTAGAGGTGAGTTGTAATGACAATACACCATGCAGACTCATTGCAGAACCACTGTGCTACTGACTGGCATGAGCCTGGTTATGGGTAGTTTCCAGAGCAAAACTCCTTTCTGCTTCTGGGCTCTGATTAAGAACCAGAAACAAATGTGCAACCTTCCTCAAGTCAAGGGCAATTCACCATGAACAGCCACAAAAGTTATCTTGCACATTCGGAAATTATCACTCGATGGGTGGTTATCTCTTGTCTACATATCCTGATCCCACAGGGTATACAGTCAATATGTAACAACCCACTGCATGAAGTTTTATAGTTCTGTGCCTGCAACCTCAGAGATCAGGATGGCCCACGAGATAAACTGAGCAGACAGCAGCACAGACAGCTAGCAGGTGGGGCTGTTCCACTTACTGAGCTTTTTAAAATTTCTGCTCCACCTCTTGCTCCTTTCTTTCATTGCTAATACCACTTTGATTAATACTGAGTTTGTAATAGAGAAGAGGATGCCAAGCTGTAGCACTAATCAGATCTCTTGAGAGCTCTGTGAGGTCTCAAGGGGTGTGGCGAGTATAGGTAGACTGAGAACAGTGCACCTGAGAAAGGTGTATACAAAATCTTGTAGGCATCTCTGTAAGCATCAGTCTGATTTACACAAAGACATACCTGCACCATTCTACAGAACCTATGGCTCTGAACTGTAGACAAACACTCCAGCATGAGGCATTATTACTAGTATCACAGACTCTTAGGCTACACTTCTACCTCAGCAAAGCAAGCTCAGTCACATCTTCTAGCTGAACCTCTAACCGCATGTGCATTCCCTGCGCTCCAGTTCTCCTTAAACTCATTCTTTGCTAGAAATGTATCCATCTGATACCATTAATTTATCTTCACACAAGTCAAGGCAAAACAGTGAAATCAGAAGGCTACAGTTTTAACAGGCCTATGTGCTACTACTATTAGCTCTGCATAGAGTTCCCATGGACAACTCACTTGTATATATTTTTGTTTAATCTCTAAAGGTAATAAGACAAAGAGAAAAACTTATACCAGCCTCAAGAGGTACTGTGAAAATTAGCTAATACATGATAAAATATCTTGAATTCTTCAAAAGACAAATGCTGCAGAAGCATACTCAATTGCTACAAAACTGCAACAGTCTATATAGGACAAATGTTGACAAAGGACAGAGAGGATTATGGTCTTCAAGTAAATCATTTTTATTTTATATCTTGGCATTTTTATGGACCTTATCACTGTAAGGTCTGAACAACTCACAAATACTAATTAACTGAGCCTGTTTAATTATTCTCCCAGCTTACACAGGGGAAACCCTAGACCCAGTCCAATCTCAGTTCTCCTTTAACAATAGATGAGTCAGAAGGAAGGAAGGACAAAACATGGTATGTAATGTTGATACTCACCGACCTAATGCATTTTTCCAAGAAGGTTGTTCAAAATAGAGCAACCTCTAAGTTATCAGAACTCATACACAAGGTCTCATAGAGCCATACATGAAACATTCATAAACCTCTCAGTGGTGGGTCCACATGTGCTACATTGTGTGCATATCCAATAAGGCTTAACTTGTAAAACAAGCATAATTAATAAATATGCAAGGACCATTCCCTTAAAACCAATAATATTTCTTGAAACATAATAAATAATAATTAAAAAAACACAGTATAATTGTTATATATATATATTATAAATCCATATATCAGATAAAGTTATTTTCTGCTAATAACAAGACTGCACCAATCTGTCTGATTCTTCCTGTAGATGCATCACTGAAACTACAAAGTAATCTCTGGTGCAATCATTCTGCTTCATTAAGCTGCTGAAAAAAAAAAAAAAAAAAAAAAAAAAAATCTGTAAGTGCATATAATATGAAAATTACTTGGTGGAGTAAAGCAATACTTAAAGTCCTCAAACTTTTTGTTCTAGTCATTGGGAAAAAATAGCAGAGAGTTTCAGCTGTCTGAAAGACGGGAAAAAATCTATCTATAGAGGCAGTTATATTGCTTAGGAAAAAAATATATATATATATGGCTTTTACTCAGCCAGTCAACATGCATCGTCAATGAAAGAAGTCTCAGACTGTTTAAAGAAAATATCACCTCTCAGATATTTTTGGTACTGTTTTATTTTTTCAACATTTGAAAGCCTAAGGAAGGCTCTTTCCCATTTTTAACAGTGAGGGACTGATTCTACAGACAACTGAATTTAGGGTAGTGACTGACAAAAGCAGCCAAATTGCAGTGTCATTCAAATTAGCTGTAGGAATCAGTTATGAAATATCAGATACACACTTTTACTTTTTAAACACAGGGTACATGAGCTGGTCTCACCTGTCCCTTTGAACCCAGGCACTTCTTTTCCCTGTTCTTTCTAACCTCCGCATTCAGATACCTGAGCCTTCACATGGCAGTAACAGTCCAACTCATCTGCCCATGTCTTGCATTTGTCTATGGCATGCAAAACATGACATGTCCAGGTCACATAAGATGGCAGCCATTTCTTATCAAAATTAAGATTAGTATTTTTACTGAATTACATAATCTGGCTTTGATGTAGGGACTGTGTAGACTATTGAAGAAATGCTCTCTAAAAGTATGGGTCCCCCCAAGGTAAAGTTTTCAGAGTGCTGCAGGTCAGGATATGCAGCACAAATAAGAAGCATACAGGTCTACACAGGCATGTAACAATGGCAAATAGTAAGGTGATCATTTTGTTGCATTATTCTGGCTGTTTTGAGCTGGAAACTGGACAGGATACTGTCCCTGCACAAAACTGTAATGCAGAGAGGTGACTGTTGTCCTTGCATGTCCCCTAGAGATTGCTTCCTGCAATGGAAAGGACCAGCAATTATTAAGTTTGGGGCAAAAGAATGTTCCTGCTCCCTGATAACAACAATATTGCAGTTGTTTGTGATACTACTCTGCTTTTAATTCCACTTCACAAATTACTCCATTTCAAATTACAAAACGCTTTTCTCCGAATGGGTCATTTACCTAAAATAATATGTCCTTACCTTCCATTAAAACCAAACAGGTGCAGACCAAGTTATCTGCTGGTTTAATTTTGTTAGCAGGCATATTCATCTGGAATTTATACTGGAAATTAGTTTTTTAAACAATTTGAAAACAACAGGACTCCCTCGGTTCTTTGACTGAATACCAATGGTAAAATAAGGTGAAAACCTCTTTGGCAACACTCCGTTCCAACAACTTCTAATCTTATTTCCATCTAATGAAAAGAAAACTACCATTTCTTGTGCATACAGCGAAGTTGGCTGTGAGGTCTTGTGAGGCTGTGAGGTCTCATGCTCTCCAGTTAGTTGCATCATATTAATTTGGTATTGCAATCCAACATAAATGAATTAGATCTTGTTTATAGATAGTATCAGTATCTTTTATATACATTGAATATCCTTGCTTACAGTACCTGACAAGGCAAAGGTAACTAAAAGAAGGCTGTCAAGCTTCATATTTTCAAGGATGGATCCTGTTAAACTTCCTGTGCTTGCTCACAGCTGGCACACTGTCAAGGGGCACTGTAATATAAATTAAGGTCAGCACATGAATCACCGTGTCAGTGTATGCACAGCTGGACTCTTAAAAACAGATGTGAGAGCTCATGTCTCCCTACCAATATATTCACAGACAATGAAACCTAATAGTTCGTATTTTCAAAAATAGCCATCAAAGTAGCAAAAATAACAACAAAGTGCTTTTCTTTGCCTAATACTGGTCTATGTAAATGCATTTTTTTTTTTTTCATAAAAAGTATACAAGTGTTATTCTGATTATTCCATTTCAGACTTTTTATATAGAAAGATCCTTACCATGTAGCACGGCAGTACTTGGGTTACCAGCAATTCTTTCAGATTTTCCAGGCAATTGATGATACTTTTTTTGCTTAGATCTTAGCAGTTGCCCTGCCAGCCTGAGTCCCTGGCAGGAGTTGCACAGAGACCATGGGAAGTGGACCTTTGTGGTCTAGAACAACAATCAAGGTCTTTGTCCTCTGAGTGGAAAACCCTGGATACTTGGCTTCACCGGGACTGAAGGCAGCTTTTCTACGATGGTTAAATGAAGAAGGAGGATAATCTCAGTTTAATATCCTGGAGTCGGTTTTTACTGTTTACTATCAAATAAAAGGAACCCTCCAGGGGAGGTGAATCTCAAACCCTATTGATTTCATAACAACGAAACAGATTTACATGTTGTTTTCCACCTGCTCTTTTTACTGCAGACTATCAGCATGGCAGCACAGGTGCCGCAGAGACCCTCGACATCCCTTCACTCTGTCTGTTCTCTTCCCCCATAGCAGTGAGAGCCAGCCCACCCTGAACCCCCCTGTGATGGGGCAGCAACAGGACGACAGGCCTGAGCTGGGCAGGGGACAGGGTGACAACTCGACTCTACTCTTCTTTGGGCAAAACAGAGCTGCTGAACTGAAGACCATCAGGCAGTTTAGATTAAATTAACCCCCATCTCTGAAGGGCAGTCTTCCCCTCTTTCTGCTTGAGGAGCGCTGTTAATACACCAGCTTTATTCCCGACTTACTCAAAGCCTTTGCAAGCTAAACACATTGAGTATTTGGTAATATTTCTTATTTAAAAGCATGCCATTTGTGTTGGTATCACTTTCTTCTAACTGGAATTAGTTTATACTACATTGAAAAATTGACCCAGAAGCAGAGTAAATTGAGAAAATTAATGATATGTTGAAATAAATGATTTTTCCTCCTACTAAGCATGTTGAATTAAAAAAAAAATAAATATATAAAAAAAATCCAGATGTATTTCTGTATAGCACGCTCTTCTTGACAGTAATAAATGAAATAACTGAACAAAAACATGCATATTCTAAGTGGTATTGGACTTAAATGTTCAAAAAAGGGAGGATAACGACAGAGTAATGATTATACAGAAATGTCTATTTTCATACTTTTCTATTTTTGCATAATCACACCACTTAATAAAGCTCCAGAAAGATACTGTGCACTGCAAATTTTAATTTATGCCGCATGTAATTCAGCTGTAGTTCAAGACAGTCCTACTTCTTAGAGGATTGGAGCACAGTATTATTTTAATGTTGCTCCACAAAGACATTAATTAAACAGTATATAGATAAGTTCAAAGCCAGCTGAATTTCAGGCCAAGAAAGCTTTCTAGCTATCCTTTTAAATGTCTTTTGTAGACATTTATCAAATTCTGCAGGTTTGCTTTCTGAAACTGATAAATCTTATTTACATTTGAGAAGTTTGAACCCAGCCTGTTCAGTGACTCAGATGAAAAGTGTTTAGATCAGTTCCACAGCTCTCCAACCTGTGCAGAACTTCTTCCTATGTAAGCTCTTCCAACTCCTACCAGAATTGGTCTGTGTATCCATTTTCTGTGAGCCATATTTGTGTCAGAGAAACACAAGCCAGAATCTTGTCAGCTGAACTCACTACTTCATGTCTGAGTGCTGCGACTGCTGCAGTCACAGAGCAGAGTATTTTGATTCCAAGGGTAAGATTTATAGCATCTCAAGTTAGTAAATAATGAAAAAGTCATAGCATATACAAATCACACTTCCAGGGTTTAAATTCTATAACCATTTTTTTTTTTTTTTTTTTTTTTTTCTTAGAAGGTTCCAGTTGAAGAAACTATTTGAAAGGCGTAAAGATAACTACAGCTTTTGCTGCAGGATTGAGAAACATACAGTACAAGAAAAAAAAATAAATAAAAATCACAGTTTAAAATAGAAAACCTTAATCAGCGATTACTGTGAAGCAATGTAAATGCTGATGTATTTACAAATGAAAGGAGGTCACAAAACTCATCCAAAATACTTTAATTTCAGGAACTCCCAATTCCAGTTTAGCTTGTAGTATTACAAAATCCTGTAAATTTACAGTCAAATTATAGGCAGCTAGGGTACACTGCCTTCTCCAGTAAAATATGTACTCCCATATAAATCAACTTTATAGTTTGCACTGTGCTGTAAATGTGTTACGACTATTCCTTTTAAAAGTGTATTAACAATTTTTGCAAGAAGATAGAAGATGCCATTTATAAAGCACATGCCTCTGAAATCCTCCTGAGGGCAAACAATACAACTAAAGGGCCAGCAGGAGGTAGCATATTCATCACACTCTTTGACACAAGGTACCAGGGACAGATTTTTGAGTTCAGTCCATGGGATATGGGACATGCAGCATGAGAGAATCAGAGATGGAAAACAGCTTATAGGAAAACAAAGTTTTTATTTGCTCACTGTAGTTAGTTTGAGTTTGTAGCCCTGAATTCTGCAGTGAATTTCAAGATTCACAAAATTCATCTCAGGATCTCAAACCATCAAAATTTTTGCTGGTGTTGAACAAAGTCAGAAACACCTCCCCAACGTACATTTTGTTCAAACTGAGCCATGGTTTGCATATAAGAATTATGAACTTATTTTAACCTTTCAATGAAATTAAATCAGGCAAGTAGTTCATATAAATGGATATATAAAAAGGATACTGGGTAGTTTCACACCACACAACTGTACAAACCTTCCGCTCCAAAGACAGTAAAATGTTACTTTTTGCAGTCAACTTCGGCCTGCCTGAACAAGAAAGTTGAGATGTTCCTCTACAAATGAAAGAGTTAAGCAATCTGGAACAATCATAACTGAGAACCAAAATGCATTTGGGAATCTAACTTCACCTACTAAATTGCTAAAAATGTTTATAAAAATCAAGACAGATATTCAATGACCAAAACCCAAAATTTAAAGGGGGTTTTAAATACAAAAAGGAAACATGTATATCTCTCAAATTATTCCTCTCCTATCATCTGTTTGTATTATGACTACTTGAAAATACAAAAACAACCAGAAAAGTCCACAACCCTAATACACTGAAAAATATGCAGTCAAATTCTCAAGAAACTAAGTTTTTCTTTGTTGGAGTAAAACCCCTAACAATCCCAACCATATTTCTCAAGGAGCAGGTAAAAAATAAAATAAAATAAAATAAAATAAAATAAAATAAAATAAAATAAAATA
>CM021765.1:17474569-17499459 GCA_011076525.1 Nettapus auritus | reverse complement strand
GTATTTATATAGTATTTATATAGTATTTATATACTATAAATACTATATATATAGTATTTATAGTATATATATAGTATATATATACTGTATATATGTATATATATAGTGTATATAGAGTATATATATAGTATATATATATACTAAATATAAATATATATATATATACACTAAATATAAATATAAATATATATATACACTAAATATAAATATACTAAATATATATATACACTTGGAGTATTTATATACAAATAGAATGGAGTCATGCTCTTTTCAGTGGTGCCCAGTGCCAGGACAAGAGGGAATGGGAACAAACTGGAACACAGGAGGTGCTGCCTGAACACCAGGAGCACTTCTGTGCTGTGCAGGTGACAGAGCACTGGCACAGGTTGCCCAGAGAGGCTGTGGGGTCTCCTTCTTGGAGACCTTCAGAAGCTGCCTGGATGAGGTCCTGGGCAGACTGCTCTGGGTGTCCCTATTTGAGCAGAGGTTGGACCAGCTGGCCTCCAGAGGGCCCTGCCAACCTCAGCTCTGCTGTAATTCTGTGATTAAGCCTGTGAGACCGAGGAGAAATGATCATTCTTAGCTTATGTTTTTTTGTTTTTTTTTTTAACTACTTGCTTATGTATCATTTAACTTTTTATTTTATTTTATTTTGGTACTTCTGAGAACTGTGAGCTTCTCTAGATTTGTTAAGTGACTACAATGGTACAGCTCTGGCTTTAGGTAAAGGCTCAGTGCATAATAAAAGAGAAGAGAAACACTAATAATTCACTGCTTGGGAATATGCAGTCATACAATAGCTTTTAGCATCTGTGGAGGAAGGAAAATAACCTCATTTTACCAGAACAAGACAGTGTCATCAGGAGCTGGAGTGCTTCAGTACAGGACAAAATATTAAGCAGAACTTGCCCAAGTGAAGTATGAGCTTTAATTGGTTGATCTGGAAAAAGCTTCAGTAACAATTATCTTGCAAAGATATGTTGTTTACCTAATAATTCTGGAAGTGTTTAAGGAAATAGTAGATATGGTACTTAGGGACACATTTCAGTGGGGAATTGGTAGTAGGTGGATGGTTGGACTAGTTGATCTTAGAGGTCTTTTCCAACCTTAATCATTCTATGATTCAACCTTACAATGCACTCTTTATAAATAAGTAACACTGTAAGTGATATATATACCATACTAAATGGGCATTTGTCTAGTTATGAAATAACCAGTAGTATATATAAGCCTGTTGAGTCTTGACATGAAACTAACAAGTGGACATGGTCAGGAGAATGCTTGATACATGTTTTAATCACACAGTCTCTAACTGCAGGCAACAGGCGCTCTTGTGTCTTCAAACCACTTGAAAATCATGCTATTTATCACCTAAATAACTCACAAAACTACACTTTAAATGTATTCTATGGCCTTTAGTGAAAACACAAAACTTTTTACAGAATATTAAAATATCAGAAGTACTTCAAAATTTTAAACAAAATAAAGTCAAAAAGTTTTAATAAAACAGGACTCTTAGTATATACCACAAAGAAAAAATGTAACACAGCAAATAGGATTTTATCTTTAAAGGTTTGACTCTAATACTCACCAGCATCCATTATAATTCTATAAAATAAGTTAAGACAGCATCTGGTACAATCTATATAGTTTTATAGCTGAGCATACAAAAATGCTTACAACAGTTATGAGATCTTCTCACAATAAATGAAGCTGAAGAGCATACTTCATCTACCGGCATGATCAGAAAAATAAAAGCAAAAGTTTGAATGAAAGAGGTACCCAGAAGCAACCCTCAAAAGAGGTACCCAGAAGCAACCTTCCCTCCCCCCCCCCCCCCCTTTTTTTTTTCATGACTAAATAATACTTTTAAAGTATTAATGGATAATTGGAACTGCCAATGCACAGGAAAAGGAAGAATCTCACAAAGGAAAAGGAAGAATCTCACAATCATTTTAGTTTAATCTCAATTAGTTCATAGCCGTAAGCAAGGTGATACTCAAGCAATGACCATTTCAAATAACTGATTCTCTTGAGGCTAAAACTATTCCCAGATCCACCATGCACATCTCTAAAACATGTACAACTCTGCATAATGGAGCAGTGCTGTGTTTCTTTTTTCCTTAAAGCCATAAATTTGTATTGAAAGAATTATGCAGAAAACCATGTAATTTAATACAATAAAAGCTGTAGCAAAGTACAAAAGATACCATAAAGCATCATTGTCATGATTAATTAGCATTCACCACAAAACCACAAAAAATGTGGGTGCTTTTTGACAAACTAGTGTAAAAAGATGAAATTTTAACTTGCATTACAGAAAAGCTTCTAAAAACTTTCCTATATCCTGTCTTTAAAGAAATGTTAATGCTGCTCAAGGAGACAATACCTTGTATCCAGCTCTTCTACACCTCCAAGTAGAACAACTCTGTCGTGTGTAACTCTTTCAGAGACATGAACAAATTCCAGACAGCACTTGCTCCAAGTATGAGCTGTGGAGTATGACACATCACAGCTCACAGCTCCAACAACTGATTACATCTAGGTTTGCCTATTTCTATTTAACAAGTGACCTCTGATTTTCTGCACATCTTCTTTCAGCACAATTTGATGATTTTTGTTTTGCTATTGAGTTTAAAACCATGCAGACATCATAAAAAACAGATGGCATCATGTCGAGGTAGAACATTATTACAGAGAGTAGTGAACACAAAGCTCTCAATCACTGCTAGCACCAACCAAGTACAAGTTGACAAACAACCTCTCTGTGGCCATCTGCAGCTGTTCCTGTTGTAAGGCTGTTTTTGTGTTTCCCATACTAGGGGTCAGAGTAGCCACATGGCCACCTGTCAATGAGTCCTGAAGGTGCTGGGGTAACAAGAACAGACCAGCAGAGGAAAGCAATCCTTAACCCAAATCCTCATTCCATAAGAATTATCAGCAAGTGAAAGACATTAATATTCTAATTTCTCTGCTTGTTGTATATGAAGAAAAGTGAACAGAGCAAGGCCCTGCTTCAGGACACCTTGAAGTCCTGAAAGACTTCAAGACTTCAAGATCTTGCAATGTAAAAAGCTACTTAAAAGGAATGACTGTTGGCTACCTCTTCTGCTTTCAACTGGTATAGAGTTAATTTTCCTCTTAGTAGCTGGTACGGTGCTGTGTTTTGGATATAGGATGAGAACAATGCTGAGAATAATAACAACACACGTTTTAGTTGGTGCAGGGCAGTGCTAAAGCTAAGCCACAAGGACTTTCAGCTTCTCACACCACCCTGCCAGTGAGGAGGCGGGGGGAGCACAAGGAGGTGGGTTGAGACAGAACCAGGACAGCTGACCCAGACTGCCCAAAGAGATATTCCATGTCATGTGGTGTCATGCCAAACAATAAAACTGGGGGGAGTTAGCCAGGAGGAGACGTCACAACTCCAGGACTGGCTGAGCATCAGTCAGCATTGTGCATCACTTGCTTTGTATATTATTTTATCATTATTATCATCCCTTTATTTTCTGTCCTATTAAACTGTCTTTATCTCAACCCACGAGTTGTTACTTTATTTTTTTCCAATTCTCTCCCCCACCCCACTGTAGCAGTAGAAGGGGAGAGTAAGCAAGTGGCTATGTGGTGCTTAGCTGCCTCCAGGTAAAACCACAACACTACCTTAGTTTATTTTCTGACATACTCAGAAAGATTAGCATAAATCATGAGATTTCCTCTGCATGGTTTCTTTTTGTTTTTGTTTTAAATTCTGTTTGCAACTCAGAAAATGGCATATCTAATAAAATACTTAGACCACTGGCTGTTTTCTTGAGGTTTCATATACTGATTTTTCCCCTGAATACTTTCAGATCCCAGTGTGTCTTCTCATAAGCCTCCTCATAAACCTTCACTTCAACAGTTAGCAGAAAACTACTCCAAAATCAGATGGCTAAACACCTTTCAGCTTTCTAAATAAGTTTCAGGTAAGCTAACATTTTGGAGGAAAAGGCTTGAAGGGACTTCAAGAGGTCACCTCATTCACCTGTCTGCTTCAACTTGATGATGCTATTCCCAACACGTAGCATTTTAATCTGAAAGTAAAACTCTCCTGCTTCATAGCTTCCCAAGGAAATCTATTAGAGGACTTAACTGTCCTTGCCATTGGTAATTCTTCCCTGATGTACAGCACAAATTTCCCTTGCTGCAGTTTTTTTTCTAGTATCTTACCTAAATCTCCCTCAATTCAGTTTGCATCTACTGCTTCTTGCCGTCTTTCCACTTCACAGAAAGAACAGTTTATTGCTCCTAAGGCGTAATTTTATCCATTGAAAACCCTTATCAGGCTAGTAGCCTCTTCTCTAAACTTAATAACAAAGTCTCTTCTGTACTCCTTTCTAGGTCAGGTCTTCTAACATTGCACTTATTCCCCTTGTTCTCCTGTGGATCAACTTAATTTGGCCTACATCTCTTTTCATGTGTGATTGCAGCTAAGCACCTAGACTTTGGAATACGATATAGCCTATGGCATGTTAAAAAGAAACATATCCAGAATATACTGATCTATCGTAAATCCAATTTTTCACCTGACAAATTAACACAATCTTCTACTTTCCTCCTTACTGTCAAAAATAATAAATAACTCACACGAAAACACACATTAGCATAGCATCTGCTTTCAGAAAATATTTCAATAGGTATTGATCCATTACATTATTTTTTTCTGATTATTTATATGTTAATTTGCTGTTTGGATATATTTCAAATATGTTACTCATTCCTTTTCACAAGACTAACAACAATTAGTAGGAAGATCTATTGTTCTGACTAGCAATTCTTGTGAACTGATGTAGTGCCAAAGGTAAAATATAATGAATAGGCAGTTTCATTACACTGCGTTGGTTTTTTAGAACAGGCATGAAAAGCACATTTAAGCAAATAATCGGATTTTGCTATTAAACAGAATCTTCTATCACTACAGGTTTTAAATGGCAAGAGGATATAATTTTTGAGCAAAATAAATCTTCACTAAAATCCAGACACTGGATGTAATAGATCCCTGGCTTGGACTTGTATGAATGTACAGTTGGCTGGCTATATGCAGGTAAGCAGCTGATGCCAGCTGGGACATCTAAATGCTACCAGAAAAACAAATATTGTTGTCATCATTAGTACAAAAACTTTTGTTGCTCCTTTTCTTCATATGATCACAAAAAGCCATTTTTAAATATATATGAGTAAAGAGGAGTTTTACCTACATTTCTATTAGTGAACATTTTTATTAGTTTATGGCTTCTTTTTAGCTATACTGTATTAACTCAATACATGCTTTTCTCAATGCCCCCTTTTAAATTCAGTTAAAGTCTCAATATGTGTGTCTTGTTTTCATTCCAGCTTTATTTTTAATACAGTAAGAATACAAAGCGTATGCTTGCTTATGAACAAGAAAAATAGATATTAGTCAACAGATCTAACAAGCACGCACTTTTGTATGGTATGAATCACAACAGTCTGTGGTGCCGCCTTTAAGAATAGGTAGTGCTGATAAATACCGAGAAAGGTCAGTAATTCCTCACTGGTGATTTTGGGGCACGAAAACAAGCCGATGTAAAAAGACTGCTGAAAATCTGTTAGTAATTCATTTTGTCAGGTTGTTCAGTCAGGAAAAGCAGGGTTTTTATACCATCTATGGTGCACATTGAAGACATACACAGCTTTAATTTTCATCACTCAAAACTGGACTTTTTCAAAGCTACCTTCTATGGGTAGGTAGGGTACCTAGGGTAGCTAGGGTACCAAGACTCCCCCTCTTGGTATCTTCTGGCACAGCAGGTGCCAGATAGAAAACACTTCTCTCACCTCCCTGAAAATAATTTTTTTTGAGAACTTTTGTCTGCATAGCCTCCTTTTACTGCTACACTTCTCTAACCCTATCCAATCCAACCCCCCCCCCCAAAAAAAAAAAAAAAAAAACAACTACCAAACTTGTCAAAATACACGTCTACATTTTCTTTCCTTGTGCAGCATTTATTTAAGCTTAGGGTTTTTTAACAGTCAAATCTTCTTCCTGAGTGAGAAGACAAACCTTCCACTTCTCCATTCTGTGCTTCTCTCTAGCCTGATGTGCTTCTCTGATAACCTCAATCATATCTGAGAATCCCCCTCCACAAACCAGAAAAAAAAAAAAAAAAAAAAAAAAGACAAATAAAAGAAAAAAATACATACTACAGTGTCCTAAAAGTAACACACCCCCAAAAGCAGAAAATTTTGCAGCTGGGACAATCTGTCCTCAATGGTTTACTATATATAGGTAACATATGCAGCACATCTGGTATGCAAGGTATCTTACTGTTCTGAGACACAGGTTAAGCATAAAATGTCAAATTAAAAAATAACAATAAAAAAATAAAAACACCTCCACTAGAACAGTAAATGCAAACTTTTTTCCCCACAGTCTTAAGACCAATGTCCTTTCTTTCTTTAATTATCTCAAGTAATTATTTTATGTTTTAAATTAGAAAGAAAAAGAAGTCTTAAAGGGAATGTTATCTATCATAATAAACCATATTCAAATTATTCCCAAGAAAAATGCAAGTCTCAAAAAAGTTTTGGAAGACTTTGGTAAGACAAATCCTTTCATCATATATTTTATGTAGCATTAAACATTAGTTCTATCAACAATATAAATCTATGAGGTTATATGAACAGAAAACTCAGAAAAATTATCTAGGGTCAACAGACATTTTCAGATGTTAGCAGAGGGGTAGAGGAGTTGTTTGGGGTTATATTATATATATATATTATATCTAAATATAATAATTCTGCCTGAATGTTTTCAGTTGCAAAATATATACCCTCAGAACACACAAAAAAATGTATAAAATATTTTCCAACATTTTTAAATCTGCAAAAAGTGTCAGATTAAATAAATTAATGTTAAGTAAAAACTGTAATCAAGTTACTCAAAACCATTACGAGTAAGAATTTCATTTTTAAAAGTAAATAGTAAATGTTTCAGTATTTTTGATATTGTGACACTAATTAATCTAAATGTTTTTCTTATAGAGAAGTGACAGCGAGAGTATAACCAACAATTGCAAAGTTATTCCTAAAGCAGAAAAAAAAAAAAAAAGATAATTATAAAAGATTTACTAAATAGATACCCTATTCCTACATATAAGTATATACTAAATTTGCACAAGTCATACTAAAATTCTGGTTTATAATCACAATCATCTGTTTATAACATAAGTATTAGAATTCTCCGTTCTCTAATTAACTACTTCAGTGTATCAACAGAAATTCACCCTATTTTACATGGCTTGCTCCAGAACATCCACCCAGCAGATTAAGAATGTAGTTTTGAGTTCTGAATGCTCCAATTCTCTATATTTTAAGTGAGATTCTTGATACGGAATCCATGTTTCTGTGTAGTCCCACTCTATACAAGGCTCTAATCTCCAATCACTCTAATCTCAGACACTCTGATCTCAGAAACCATTCAAAATGTTAAGTCACCCTTGCTAGACAAGTTATCAACCTCTTAATTAAGAATCACAGAATTTAAAAAAGAGTCAAAGTATATCATGGGCTGTAATGCACCCTGGCTGCAATATATCCTTATCCTTCTGAAGTTACCCTCTAGCTGCACTGTTTTCCATGGTATTCAAACACAAATTTATAAACTTTATCCTTTACTTATCCCCATTACTACTGTGTTGGAATGGGGAAAATGTGCTACTAGGTGAAAAGGGTTCTTGTCTGGGGGCAAAGGAATTCCCACAATTAATGTGTGTAACATCTACTCAGTGCTTTCCCTGTTCTCTTAGGAAAAAGAATGTTAAAGAAAAATAGATTATAAATCGTTTAAAATCAGGCTCAGGCAGTGAAAGTAATTCCTTCCTTTTTTTTTTTTTTTTCTTTTTTTTCAAAAAAAGTTTTAGATGTTTCAGTTTTCAACACCTCTTCATACTGTCTGCAGCTGACTGGAGTATGTTAAACTGCTTTGCAAGATGATCAGACAGGCATGGGACTGCAATTATGTATCACAATACCCTTTTCTGGGTTCACAGCTCTATTCATCTTTTAGAAACACTGAAGGACAGATTGGGCATAGGGGAATGGATTAGCCACAGGCCGACCTGCATTTCCACACAAAAGCCTAAGTGTGGAAAAATGGCATCCTATGTCACCCATTCTTTACTTCCTGAAAAAAAACATATTCATGAAAATAGACATTTAAAAAGCTCTTTCCCACTCATCTCAGAACAAGCATTCATTGTTTCTTACACCATTTAAACTGCAACAATGTAAGGCTACTACTAAATTGACTCAACTCATAAATGAGTATTAAAATATTTAAGAATTAAGGCATGTCTACTTAGAAAAAATGTAATTTCAGCATAGGAACTAAAAAGGAAAATTAACACTGTGAAAACTCTCAGCTGATCATTGCAACACACAATATCATATCTATGAATGTGACTGAAGGAGGGATTTGGTTCTGGCTGTAAATTTTAGTTGGATGTCATGAAAGTTCCACGCTCTGTAGCCATGCAGCATAACTGAAACTATAAAAATATCTTGTGTGAATAGGTGATAAGAGTGTAATGTAATAGATAGCATCGCTAGCTCTAAGCAAGTAAAAGGAAAATTAATACAGAAAAAGACATGTGGCAATTATTTGAAGATGTTGTAAGAAGTGAAGATTATGACAGTTTTCTATTAAGACCTGCTTCTGGAAAAATAATAAACAGTAAATACTAAAAAGCATGCAAAAATGGGAAGAGTGTGCATTAATGAATTAAGTCAGACTTTTAATTAATTTTACATTTCATTCTTCTTAAATCAATTGGCTTGCATACAAAAGAAATGCTTGCTGTATGAACTTGCACTGTGAAACTGTCTCAGGAGATATATGCTATAAACTAATCTGATCAGGCTAGGCAAACTGGTGGCTTACTTGTTTGTTGTTTGGGACTACAGGAAATTACCCTTCTGCACAAGAAATAATCAAATGTCCAAGTATTTAACTTAGGAATTCCACCACACAGCTGAGTTACAAACAATGAGCCCATGTAGGTCATTAGGCTCCGATGGGAAATTAATCTTTTTGCCAGGAAATCAACAGTCTAGCAACATTATGTGCAATAAAACACAGCATTCCTAAACCTTTTATAACAGTTTAATGCAAAGGATTAACTCTGATATCAGAGAAAAATCCCAAATCTTGAAGTTGACGTAAGAGCCATCTCACGTGTTCTCCTTCTTTACACATATTTATTTAATAAACTAGACTTATGGTTAAATTATTTCCTAGTCCTTTCCTTACACTTCTTTCCCTTGCTTTCCCATTGAAAATAATCAAACAATGAAGTTTCAAAATAAAACTTTTTTTTTTTTTTTTCTCCCTTCGGTTGTTTATGAAATACAGCTTAAGCTTAATCTATTTTTTCCTTCTCTTACATGCCTGCATTTAATTCCACTATGGGTAAAACTACCATTTTATTAGACATTTTTAAAGTTCTTTGTAAAGAAAAACTCAGTTATACCACCTGGAGTTTCAGCCAATTCCACTAATTCAATGTCAAGATTGAAACTGCAGGGGGAAATACATACACTGTTGAAGTAATTACACAGAGGGGGTCAAAATGCTACTGTGGAGATCAGCACCCATCACAGAAAGTCTGACAACTCGTCTGATACATCCAATCTGTATTGACGGTAAATATACAGTTCACGGTGTTACACAAGGCAGGAATATTTTGTTCACAAATATAAACAAACTGATGAAATTAAGTTACTCAACAAGCTCCAGAGCTTCAGTTTTCTGTCTGCAGCCCACAGTAAGAGTGGCTATGTAAAAGCTGGAGGAGAAGCGATGTAAAACATGTTACAGTGCTTGGTGTACGGCCATACGGTGTTCTGCTTTTATATTAACTTAGTAGCTTTCTACCCCTCAATGTAAGAAGAAATATTTTAAGTGAAACAAAATGCTTCTTCTTTTATGGATGATTTATGATAACACAGATCTCAAAATCAAGGAGTGAAAGACAGAAAAAAAAAAAAAAGCATAATGCAAATAACAACAAAAAAATAGGCTGAAATGACTGGCCACATTTCTTCCTGCAAAAATCTCCTCAAAATGAGTCATTTGATTAGATAGAAATATACAAAAACACTAATCCTAGCATTTTAAAAGAATGCTAAATAAGTGAATATGTGGGAGGCATTACACACAATGCAATTAAAGCATGTGGCTTCTTAAAGGAGAAATCTCTAGCACTGTCAATATCCAGAGATAACGCTTCTTAATTAACCGAAGCGGGCAAACCCGTGTTTATTAATTTCAGAAAAGATACAAATGTACAGTCTGGTGTTATTTCTCAGCCTGACACTAAATTAATATCAGCAGTGATCCTTCAGTGCTTGCAAGGTTGTCGCTTTGCCCAGTTTTGAGTGTAACTTTGTCCCAGTCACATAAAAGTTTTTTTTTTTTTTTTTTTTTTCCACACTTTCTGCAGCCAGCACTCTGTACTCAGCTGGGCTCCTTCTTCTGACAGCTAGCATCCCAGCTACACTACAGTGCTAAAAAAGAATAAATGGGTCCACCAAAACCCCCACATTTTTGTATGATGTTTGTTAACACTGCTTAAAGAACAGCTGCTGTGGGCTCTCTCATACACTACCCGATACAAATACATCTCTCAGGACTTACATTAAGTTTATGACTTGCTTTACAAAAAAGGGAGGGAATATTACATCAGGGGAAAAAAAAAAAAAAAAAATCCTTTCTGATGAAGGAAAAATGAAGAAAAAAAATATACACAGGAGGGTTACTCCCCAAGAAATTTTCTCTATCCATTTAATCAAATGTGTTTTATTTTTTCCAATCAATTAATGCAGAAAAAAAAAAAAAAAAAAAAAAAGCCCCACCACACTATCCAAACTGTTCTCTCCAGTAAATTGTCATAATAAATTTCTGACCACAAGGTGGAAAAAAACAGGAGCCTTGAAAACATGCAAAGGCCTCTTCTAGTTTTGGGGCAGCAAGGAGGAGAAGGAAGATGCTGAATGCCCAGGATTTGCTCTGCCCTGCCCTTTCCATAGAACTTTAGTGCCATCTATTGAAAATTTACTGAATAAGGAAGAGGGAAAGGATGCCTATTGATTTGGTATAAAAATAAGACGTTTACTTGTTAAGGGTTTTTTGGTTTATTAATACTCCCATGATGACTACTGTTCTGTGGTCATCTGATAGCAACAAATATTTTCTATACACTAGACATGTTCCATAAGGAAATGAAACATTGGCTAAAACACAGAATACAAGCATCACACACATTATATATATATGCATTTACCGAGAATTTGAGTCTAAAGCTACCTATTTTCTAAAGGAACAAACATGAGAAGGCTTTAAGCGGAAAAGAAAAAAAAAAAAAGAAAAGAAAAGAAAAAGCGTGGAAGCACTGCTGTAAATAGAACATACTGGAAACGGTAAAAATAATTAAGGCACCTCGCACAGACCGTAGTATTAAAGCACAGGGTATGTAGACATGCAGATATAATTACCTTCTTTAAGAAACTGTGAGTGGATGACAAATATAAGAAAACAGCAGATCGCTGCTCCTGCTAGTGCCCATAAAGCTTTCAAGAGCTGCATCTCGGGTCTGAAACTCAGTAAATACCCAGAAAGTCACACAATGAATTTCCACAGCGATGCATCAACGCTTTTTTTTTTTTTTTTCTTCCCCCCCTTTCCGTGCGCCAGGCGCGGCGGCTGCCGGCGGGGACCCAACAACGCTCCCGAGCAGGGGCGGGCGAGCCCGGGGGCTGCGGAGGAGGGGCCGGGGGGCTTCACACCTCCTCGCCGAGCCAGCGGGCGCGGGGCCCCATGAATCAGCGCTGCGGCTCCGCGCCCAGCCGAGCCGAGCCGAGCCGTGCCGGGGGCAGGGGCTGCGCAACAGCGCCCGCGGGGCCGCCGCCGCCGCCGCCGCCGCCACCACCGCCCGCTTCAGGGGGCGCCGCCACCGGGGGGGGCGCGGGGCGTGCGGGGGCCGGGCCCACCCCGCTGAGGCTCCGCGGGGGCCGCTGCGGCATCGCCGGGTTGCGGGAGCCGCTCGCTCGCTGCCGGCTCCTTCCCTCGTCGGGCCGCCGCCACCGCTCGCTGCCACGACTCCGGGAGGAGGGAGCGGGAGGGGAGGGGGAGAGCGGGGGGAGGGAGGGATTTCTCTTCGCTGCAACTTCTCCCCGGCTGGCGGCAATTTGTTGCACCCCCCTCCCTCCCCCCCCGCTTTTCCTCCTCCTCCTCCCGGCTCGGAGATCCTCTCTGCTCAAGGGGGGGCTCGCCTCACAGCCCGCCCTCCCCGCAGGGGAGAGCCGGCCTCCGCTGAGGCTCGCACCTCCTCGCCGCCGGCCTCCCGGGGGGGCTTCCCCCCAGCCCCTCGGCCACCCCCAGCCCCTCGCCCGCGGGGCCCGACTCCGTCCCGGCGCTGCTCGCCGGGCTACGGCGATCGCAGCCTCCAGCTCGGTGCCTCCGCCGCAGCAAGAAGGCAAATGAAAGAATGCCATCAATCACCCCTCTCCCTGCAAAAATAATAATAACAAAAAGCCAAAGCTGTGGGTTGTGCTGCAGCCTATCCCCCTACAGCGGAAAGCCGGGGAGGTGCCGCGGGGGTTGCGTGGCAATGGGGTCCTCCCCATTTCGTGTCCTCCCCTCCCAGCCGGCCGGGTCTGGCGGGGGCGAAGGGGGAAGCGGAGAAAGAGCAGGATGGGGCTGGAGGCGGCGGCAGCGCCCGGGGGGATCTCAAAGTTGGGGCGCCCCCCGGGGTCGGCCAAAAAGCGGCTGCACGGCGGCGGCCGGAGCCTCAGCGGCTGGGATAGACCCAAGAGCGCGTCCATAGCTCCGAAGACGGAAAGAAACCAAATAGGGGGATGCTTGCGAGACAAGTCTTAGCATTGCTTCCGTGGTTCTTCGGTGAAATGTTTCCCTTTCTGTTAGTTTTTTGTAAAGCTCATTATTTAAATATTTTCTTATTTTTTAAAAAAGGGTTTCAAGAGGCTTGGAAGGACGGATTAATAAAATATCAGTGTTTTCGTTGGGCAAATGTTTCCCTCGCTGTTGATTATTTATGTTGCGTTCCTCCCTGTGCATTTTGCTCTTTCACTGGTAGCACAGAGAAATGTTAAAAGCAGCTATCTTTTGAATTTAAAACTTCACACAAATCCCTATAAACCCATTTATTGCATTTACTGTATTTGAAAATTACAGCAATGCAGTGTTAAAGCAATGTCATAGCTATACTAGAGATATTCCAATGTAAATCTTTCATTCTGAAATGTACCCTTTGGTAAGAAATTGGCCATGCTTGGGCTCAGTTCAAGTTAGGTTTTGTTTGTTTATTTGTCTTCTGCATGAAAGGGAAATGTGTCAAGCAGCTAAAGAAAAATTCACATATTTTATACTTAAGCAATCAGAAGAAAAACAAAACAACAACAAAACACACAAACAAACAAAAAAACTTAAAAGCCACCCTGAAATGGTGTCTTTTTTTGAAGTCCACAGATAAGTGGATTTTAAAGGCATCTCAAACTTAAACGTTTATGCAGTCCAGGATAAACACTGTGTATCCTTCAGTTTGAACTGCTAAGTTTGCAGAGAAACCCTATGACGAATTTCACATATCACTTTCCTAGAAGCACGTGGAAATATGTTGCCAGTGGGTCAAAATCTCTTGCTTGCTCCTTTGAGGTTCAAGACGACAGCGCTGCTCCCATGTACTTTGATTTTAAGCTAGTCTTACTTGGAGCTTCTGAATTAGATGAATACTCCTGGGCTTTAGTGGGCTTTGGATCAGACCCTTTCATAAGCAAGGCATTAGAATGCAGCACTGTGCTTCTTGGCCACAGGGGAGTCACTCAACATGCACACTAGTGTAAGTGGGAGCAAAATCTGGTTCAGCGCTCGCACCGTACAGAGATAGTTAGTCTCATAGCAACAAGGGATTCCAGAAGACTTCCCATTTGGGAAGACAGTGGTACCTGGCAACGATGTTCCCCGTACTAAATATGGTTCGCTGTGTTTTTTGTATTTTCTTAATGGATTTGGACCTTTCAAAGGCAGTGAATCCTATTCAAAAATAGCCACCTTCAAAATCCTATTCAAAAATAGCCACCTTCAATATCTTGACTTGTCACCTGCATAAAGATTTATAAAATATTAAAAATATCTCAAGTTACCAAGATGGACTTCTCTGGAATACTTTTCTGAATAAATTTCCCTGACAAAAATGCCCCCTTATCTTTCAGCCTATTAAGATTTGAACCCCCAGCTAATACAATAACACCCATCCAACAGTTTCTAAGCTGCTTAGGTTAAGAGAGATTTATAGAACTAACTCACTTTGTATTTCCAGGTTTTTGCCAAAGCTCTGACCCCATGTGTCTCCAGTAATATAGAGGGGTAAAGGGCTATGGTCTCAGCAATAGCTTCTGCCTGGAATTTGCTCCACAGGAACTTCTTCACTTGTGTTTTAATGTTAAAGAGAGATGTGGAGCACCTGAAAGCTCCTTCATGCAGGTAAAAGATGGTGATGGCGTTAGACATTTCCGACACAGTGGACTGTTGGGAAAAGTAGTAAGGAAAACATTTTCCTGATGGCCAAAGAGCAAAAGCAAGTGTGTTTGAGATATGAGTTCTTCACAGTTCCTATGGGAAAGCAGCACAACAAATAGGTGCATCATTTCCAAGTGTATGTTCTCTTTTGGAAACACAGCTCATTTGTTCCTTTTACTGAAGCTTCTGTCTAGTTCAACAGAATTACTAAAACTGGAACTCTGTAGTGAAGACAGCAGCCTTTGCTCAATTTTGTAGCTTTACAAATATTTTTGGACTCTGTATTTAGTTCTGTAGGGAAAAAAAAAAAAAAAAAAGAAAGAAAGAAAAAAAAAATACAAAACTTTAAAAGATCTATTCTTCAGTATATTTTATAAATAAGAAGATGCTAAAGTTCCTGAAATGTGACCATGCCCAAATTGTGTTCCATACCACTGTAACTAAGCACCTACTTCATATTTTTCAGTTGTGTTGAATTTTTCTTGCATGATTATTTTATTACTGTTCATGCAATATACCCCAAAATTATGCATGGCCAATGCAGATCTAAATGCAGTAGCACAAGAGATGACGTTAGCCCATTCTCACTAATGAATTTGGAATCTACCACTGGCTTTGAAGCACAGAAAAAAAAAAAAAAAAAGAAAAGAAAAAAAAAAAAAAAAAAGAGCAGACAATATCTATTATTAGCCTATCTAGCCCAAACCTTTGCTGATGCCCACTGGATTTCATTTTTGTTACTTTTGAGTTACTCAGGCAATAGTCTGTCACCAGTCACTTGAGGCGATTATTCCAGCCCAGCGGTTCTCTCAGCTGGGATGTTTCTCCTAAGTTAAGTTTAACATTTTATTTTGTTGAAATTCACCCAATTTATCTCTCACATATGCCTGAAGTGGCATTATAAATCCTTTCCCATTTTGAATCTACTCAAAATAGATGATATATTGAATATACAGAAATGAATACAGATGGATATATTTCCACCAATTATCTTTTGCAGCCTTTAAATATTTTTCCCCCGCTGCTCTCTGCATACCAACAGCTGGTTCACATTTCTTTGCATCTGGGCTAGTCACAACTGCAGCAGTCCTCCAAATACCATTGCTGATCTTCAGCTGACGCTGGGCAATGCCACTGAAGTAGAAATTTATTTCTAAAGAGATTTTATTAATCTCTGTTTTGTGATGTGATGTAGCTGCACCAGGAATTACGAACACATATCCATCTTACCATCTCCTTCCATGAACACCTAAAATTTTTGCTTTATTTTTCCTTCACTTACCTAATTAGCTGATGTGTTAATGTCTGTAACAATTTTTTGACAGACCAAACCTTGCTTCCTGCTCTTTCTCCTAATTGCAGATTCATAAAAGAGATAACGCAGCAAGGATATTTTAGAATAACCAACGTGCAATTTATTTGCTATAGTGCCTAATTTCTGCCTAATATTTCTGATATGTTTTAAAATATCTTTGCATTCCCTTTGGCTTTCCAATTATATTATTTTGCTGTTGCCTTCTTCCCACCATCTTACTGACTTTCACTTCAGGTATGATTGTATTCAGCTCTTCTATTTATAGAGAAAGAACTGTGCCAGCAGCCTGTGTCCTGTGGACAGTTGCCCATAGGGAACTCATTGCACTTTCTCCCACTTAGCAGTTACCAGTTGATAATTGCTTTTGGCCACTGCTGATAAAGGCTGTATATGAACTGGCTAAGACGTAAAAGGCTATGGAAGACCATTGCCATCCCCTGACCCCCTCGTAAGTTCCCCAACACCACAAATTAGAAATGACATGATATGCCAGTGACAGGTACTATGGATAGTATGCCATCGTCCTCGTCCATCCATGTTGTACTCATGGACCATCTTCCTTGTATCAGCTCGTCAAGCAATCTCCTTTTGTATCATTCAGAGCTTTAAACAGCTCACTTCTGTAATGCTGATTTTGTACTCTTTCATTTCACCTTACACACTCAACCTGTTACAGGGAGCACCTAGCTTTCTAGTAGCTGCTCTGACACATTTAACAGCACAATTATAGATGACTTGGTAACCACCCATTAACTAAAAATAACTTAGCAACTGAAGACACACTTAGGTATTTATACTTAGATATCCTAGAGGAACCCTTCACATCTCTTGGAGCTGGGGAAAACATATGTATCTCACCAAATGCAGCAGGCTAGAAATCCTCAGGGGTGGGAGTGAGGGAATATAAGGGGAAGAGATAACATTGCACAGCGGAAAGATTTTCCAGACAACACTCTGCCAGCTAATCCAACTCTTTTCCAACTAGCTCTGCAATTAAGGTTTCCTACTGAGAGCAATGACAGCATTATGACCTGGGGTATTTCTGACGTAGAAAAAAACTAATACATCTGGGACTACAAAATTTAGAGCCTTACAAAATTCAGTTCCCACACTGATGGTAATTGCAACCAGTATGTATACACAGGAACTAGTGCCAGTATGCGTATAAGAGAATACGTGAATTGTCATGAATGAGATGCCACTGAGGAGGGAGCTAGGACAGCAGAGCCTGTGTGAGGAACCTGCAATGTTGAAACTCTTGCCTTCCAGAGCACGGAATAGTTTTTATGTGAGATGTACCAAGTTTTCACTCAGGCTCTTCAGGAAGAAATATATTAAAGTCTGAAGAGAGAGGAAAATAATTAAAGGCAGTCCTCTAAACGATGTGATTTCATTTCTGTGATACATGATTATATATGCTATGTCTGCCTGTGGATAGTTTCATATATCTGGGGGGGGGGGGGGAAGGGGGAGAATCTGTATTGAATTGACAGAACCACACTTCTTAATGGAGAACTTGTAATATTATATTGTTTGCCTGCCCTTCCTTTCTTGCTTCCATTTTTATTTATTTATTTATTTATTTATTTTTACGGCCTTCATGTACTCAAAATGCTTTCAAAACACCTTCATTCATCAACAAAGACCTGAATAGGCAGCAACTTACATCCAGGAGAACTACTAATTTCAAAGAGGAACTCTACAAGGTCTCAAGGGCCTTTCTACCTGCCTCCAGTTGTAAGATTATCATCTTGAAATAATTCAGAGAGTATATAACTATTGCAACTCACAGTTAAGACTGATGGATAAGGCATAGTCTTGAATGTTCCAGTGACTGTAGGGCTACAGAAAACACTGAAATTGAGAAGGCCTATCCTTGTATTATCCCTTTTTATATTTTAAAATCAACTGCATTTTTTAACAAATCCCTACTCAAACTAAAATATTTGTTTACTATATATTTACATTACAAAAAGGATTTGTATTATAACCACAATTATTAAACACATTACTTTAATTCATTTATTTATGTTCCATAGTATCCAGCATCACTTCCTGAGGGTCTAGTCTCATACACACAACTGAAAGGCTGTTATGTTCAGTAAGTAAATTCCTCATGAGACCTGTGAAGTAAGCCATGCCGAATAAGTAGTGACTCAAGTCACTAGTTATAGTTAAGTTATAGCAAACCTTTATAGAATAGCCAACAGTACAGTATAGTAGTGCTGTATGGAAAAGTTAAAAAGATAAGGGGTTTTGGTGTTTCCCCTCACCTAAATGGAGATAGTTAAAAATAAAAAAATAAAAATAAAAAATCCAAATACAGCAGGAACAATACTGTGCAAACTCATACTCACTGGCAACTTGGCCAATAAGCTCTGTGACCTATTGCTTGAACTTTACTTTTAGCTGTTGACTTCTCCCCTCAAGACATGCATATCACAAACATTGATCAGGAGCTAGAGTCACAGAACAATGGACACTTTTAATTACTGATTCTTACTGTGGTCAGTAGGAAAGGGAGCTGCAGCAAAAATGGAGCATATCTAGAACAAAAAAAGCACCTCCAGAGTTAGATAAAACATGTTCTGAACATACAAGGAAGAGACGATGACTGTGTCTTCACTGTTTTAGCATGTTGGTGGATATTACTGAGAGAAGAGGCAATCTTTGGTTGCACATAAACTAGTGGAGGGGAAACAAATATTTTTCAGACAAATGTGCAGATGCTTTAAAAATATTCAAAACCTCAGATAGACATTTGAATATTGTTACATGCACAAAATGAACAATTATTACATTTTATGTATAAATTAAAATGGGTTTACCACTATGGCACTCTTATTTTAAGCGTGAAAACTGTTATGTTTTCAAAAAACTTACACCTGCATCAGACTGTGACATTAAAGGCAACCCAGAATATTAAACATAAAGTTTCTTCTGGGTCTGTTTTCAGGAGTTCATTTCAAAATCTTGAATAAGTAAAGGCAAAATTAGAACACAAGCTTGTTTTTTCATTCTGAAATATAAACCAATAATTTTGCAAGCCATTCATGTATAATATAGTCTACTAGCTCTTGACAGTACAAAAAAAAAAAAAAAAAAAAAGTATTAGCCAGTCTTTAGGTATTATTAGATATGTCCAGATAACATTAAATAGTGTAAGCCATATTTTGTTCAGTAGGATGAAAATGGATTACTGCAAGCTAATATGAGTTTTATTACTGGACTCTGCTATGAGGAATTAACACACAGGAGGCCCTATCAACATACACCTGGGGTGGGATAATGGTAGTAAAAGCAGATTTATATAACCTTCTCCTGCATGTGCAACCTACTTACTACTTGTTTGCTTGCACTTTTTTGTAGATTTTTTTTTTTTTTTCTATTTGCCAGACACATCAGACAGTCTATAGCTTACTACAGTTAATGAAGTGACCACTGTATATCAGATTTTGACTTTTCTGTGTGTGTGAAAAGCATGTTTGTAAAGGGTAATATCCTTTTTGGTATCATTTTGGATTATGCTGTTCTGATAGGAACCCTTTTTCTGTATGCTTACATTGTTTTAAAATAGAAAGCTTTAATTACAACATGAAATGGAGCATCTAAAATTTTGGCATTAGAAAAATAAAAAATAAAAAAATTGCACCCTTACTATATCAAGCAGAATTATCTTTGTCAAGTTGCAGCTTCAGCTACTGGCAGCACACAGCGTGAACTAATTCAGTAAAAAATCTGCAGACACTGTAACTCCCTCAGTCAGATTTCAGAAGGATAAAACATTACAAAGAGCATTAAACAAACATTGTAAGAGGTAGAACATGTATTTCTACAGCAGAATATGAATTCTCCCTGGACATTGCTTAAACTTAAATAGAGAAGGAGAGGAGTGGGCTATGGACCTGTCTTTGTGCCAGCTCCTGGGATATTTTAATATCACCTCTGTGCTGGACTGTCCTGACCTTCATACTTATCAGTGGGCTTTTGAAGAAGAGACAGAAAGCTTTCTCTGATTTCTTCACATCATGCACACTCAGTGGAAGGTCCACACCAACACCCCATGCCTCTACAGCCTTCATTGTGCAAGGGTTCAAGTTCAGTTTTTAGTTGCCTGTGTCTGTATCTGAAGGGGCAGATGATTCATCACAACTAATTGCTCATGACTGAACAAGAGTCTGTAAGGTAACACGTACAGAGTAGTGATGATCAGAGATTACAGCATGAATATAAGCTGAAGTCTTATATTAGTATATTGGTTAAGCCATGCCCACAGAAACAGATAGCTTTGACCTTAAAGTCACAGAAAAAAATTGAGTAGTTTACTTCACCAGTATGCTAATATTATAAAACATTGCATTAATATAATATTATACATTGAATGGCTACTATAGAAAAAGTAGACACGTTATAAGTTGGTAATGATGAGTAAGTTTCTATATATGAATTACTATAGAGATAGATACTGTATTTCATTTTTGAAAATACTCGATATATATATATTTAATAGTGCTTAATTGGTTTTGTTTAACGCTTCAGAGGAAATGGGGATAGTCTACTCTGTCATTAATGCATAAAATAAGAGGTGAGTAAAACATTTTATAAACTATATGCTCTTGATCCATGCCATAGTGCTTTCAGAATGTGTCAACACTCAGTGATTTCCTTACCCAGCTCAAAAGCATCTTGGAAGCACCCCGGGCAATGCCTCATATACAGCCATTGAGGGTTATCCGCTCCAAAATAGCTGTTATAATCTGAATGGAAGAATCATAAATGATTCAATTGAAATCACTTCTGAAAATGCAAAAGGAAATGAACACTGAATAAACTACAACATTAGGAGGTCTAACAGCCTACACACCTGAAGATTTAGAATTGAAGACTTTAGAGTTTCCCCTTATAATCATCCTGCTGTATGTAATGGCTACATTCAGATGCTGAGAACAGTACTCATAAAACTGACCTTCACTGATTTTAGAGGAGCTTTTAGTAATCATTTCAAATATTAGTTAACGGAGCACTTACCCAACTGCATCTGACATGACAGAAACCAGGTGAGTCCCTCTCTTTCCCACCTCCCTCTCCCTCCCTTCTTTGAAAGAGGCTAAGTATTCATATCTTCCCTATAAAGGAAATATAGTATAGTATATAGCACTTATCTAGCCTTCATAGTAAAACCCAGCCATATGAAATAAAAACTAAAGCTATAATGCCACCAAATGTTGGATCCAAAACCAGCTTGCTTTCTTGTTTTTTGTTTATTTGTCTATGAAGATACTATGCCAGGAAAAAAAAAAAAAAAAAAAAAAAAAAAAAAAAAAAAAAAAAAAAAAACTTATCTTCCTTTTACTTTCCTCCAGAAAAATAATGGCATTCCATAAAAACAGAACAAATCAAACTCCCCAACCACATGACAATTATTTGCAGAAAAAAAAAGGAATAGCTAAAGACAGTATAATAAACTAGAATAATTGTTATGGTTACAACAGTTATTTTAGATGTATTTTAAATGCCAGCTACTTTGAGTATTCTCTTTGTCTACGTGTAACAGATTTTTTTCTTCCACTAGGTAACACTAATTTTTAAAATAAGCATGTTTTCTTCATAATTACTTTAGAAGAATACAGAAAAGATACAAGAAGTGAGTACTTTATGTATTAAACTGAAATATCAGGTAGTATGAGCAAATTAACGTCTACCTGTATATTGAACATTGCCTGAGGGTTTAAGGTCACCAAGGAGATGAGGAAGGGAGAAGTTATTCTGTTGATGAAAACATGCAACTAGCATCAATTCTAAAGACATACCATAGGTATGAAGCAGTATATCCATAAAGTTATCCTATCAAAGTGGACAGAATCAGCATATGAGCCAATAACCTCCTACTGTGAGAAATCACAACAATTTACTTTGCCATAAGGAAAAGGTTCTTCCCTTTCCTGATTATATGCTCTGCTGCTTCATATATAGAAAAACAGCCTCAAGAAGTTATCAGAGTTTTGTAAGGCAGTCATTCAAATCTAGTAATGCAACTGCAATAGTTTGAATAGGTTTAAATGTTTTCTTTTCCTTTTTCATATATACTGCTGAAGACATGTATCTTCTTTTTGACAGGCACAACGCAGGATGAAAAAAAATAACAAAAATTTAAATTTTCAACTGTTACTGGTGGTCATCTTTTTAATTGGCTATCAGAACTGAGTTTTGTAAACTGTCATCTCTTGTCTCGTACACTGTTTTATTTTCTATTTATATTAGTCGTTATCATGCCAATTATTTTTGTGTGACGCACACAGTGTATCAAAGAGGATTAGTTTGACACAATATATAAAACATTCTGCATTTTTTTTAAGAAGATAACAGTCATCCTTTGAGTTATATTATTTTTTTTCTCAATATTTTGGTAGTAATTTTATTGTCATTGCCATATGAAAATATATTCACAGAGGAAATTTTTAGTAGCCAAGGACTTAAATAATGCTTAAAAAACAGCAACATAAGTTGAAAATATATTTTATGTAAAACAACTAGCAGAAAATAATATCTCATTAATGATGTTTCCTCTTCTTAGCTTTACGGATAGTTTTTATTCAATCCTGCATCAAGTTTAATTACAAAATCAGGAATTCTGATTAAGAATCCCCAAACACAGGTCCTGCATCTACTGACAGACTGAAAGGAGAGATGGCTGTACTGAGTCTTTAGTTAAGCCCAGAAAACAAGATACAACACATGAGTTTGGGAGCAAACTGATGGCTGTGAATCCAAGTTAAGATTATGAGTTGCTACCTGTAGCTCAATTTGTAATAACTTTGTATAATGCTGGAATATTGTGCCTTACTTCCTTCTTTCATTTGTAGTTCTTCTGTCCAGTGTAGTATATTTTACATATGTGTATAGGATACGAGGATAATATCAACCCCATTCAATTCCCAATCCTCATCGACAGAAAATAAATAAATAAATAAATAGTGCAGCTCTGTCCTCATGCATTGCTAAGAATGTCTGACCATAGTTTAAAAACAATACTCATCCTGAGAAGCCATCACCTTCAGAAACATTTTCACTATCACTAATATGGGAACTTTGTTAAAAAGCAATCCTACTCAGTACATATTCAAACAACAAACAGTGCAGGGATGGACTTCACTGCAAACTGTAAATTAATAACTAGCAATCCCTTAAGCCCCGGAATAAATGAGGTCAGTTTTCACATAAGTTTACATTTTGTAATTGACTGCAAACTCTGATTTCTCACAGCTATCCAGCTGAAGACCATGTCGACTCTCTAGATTTAACACAGAAATAGAGGACACACAATGTCCGTTCCCAGCATTGGGGCATTTATAGCATCTCTGTCTTCCAATGATCATGCATTTTCAGAAACTTTTGCAGTTGAAGTATATGATACTTTTGTCTCTCTGAGAAATTTGGTTAGACTCAGGGCTCAAAAGTAAAAAGTTTTACACAGAGGCACAACATAAACTTTGTTTCCTGAGCCTCAAAACTGTAGAGTTCCACTTTCATCACGGAATGCTCAGACTCATCCAGATCCCTTACTTCCATAATTTATCTGCCTCTAGTTTCTATGAATGAAAACAAAACAAAACAAAACCCTTTATAAAGTCTGCAGCATCTACTCTCCTAGATTGGAAACCTCTCACCAAAAAGTTTACCATGAAGGTCTTGGGAATACTTAATATTCTTTTTTTATTTTATTTTATTTTTTTTTTCTCCTTGGTGCTAATGCTCTGAGCCCCATATTCAGATTTTAATACCATACAGCCAGGCAAATTATCAAATCAAATTACAGTGGCTCACCAATTTACCTCCCATCAGCTCTAAAGCAATACCTTGTTAACCTGCTATAACTGCGTTGTGTATCTGAACTGAGCATGAGTGAGTGAAGGTTATTTCAGAAAGAAAGGACAGACTGAAAGAGCAACTTATTTCCACAAGGAAAAAAAAGTAAGGTAGACATTTGAGCAAACTGTTTAACTTTAAAGGCAATTAGGCAATGGAATGACTTGCCTGAGGAGGTAGTTTAGACAATGTAATGAGAAGTGCTTAAAATAGAATAAACTATTTGTGAGACAGATACAGATGTAAATAATCCTCCATGTTTTGAACTAGATGAATCAGGAGAGGTATCTTTTCTATTCAAATGTCTGAGTATAAAAATTCTATTCTCTTTCCTTGGGAACAGCTTTCAAACTTATGACTGTTCCCACCTGTTCTGAATACTAAAGTGAAACCACATTCCAAAATGCAGTTTAACCTCACTGTATCATTATAAAGTAGATTTATTCATAATAAGCATCAATGAAAAACTTCCAGCAAAAAAAGTCCTTAGTCAGGAAGATGCACATTGTTGCAAAAATGGATTGTTTCTCTAAGTGCTTATATGGCCCCATCTCTATAATATCCAAGCGCCTTACAAACATTAATGAATGTATTCTCACAGCACCCCATGGAGATAGAGATAGTACTATTAGCTAATGCACAAAGAGTAGCTTGTCCAAAGTCACACAGAAAGTCTGTGGCACAGCCAAGACTCAAAACTGTGATTTCCTGTCCACTGCCGTAACCATGACTATATTCACCATCCATGTACAGCATTTCAAAATATGTTACATATAACCTCAGATCTTTACACAATAAGCCTCTCTGTCCAGCTGTATATTCAACTGCTGACTTAATAAATAAGAATAACTTTGTTTATCGGGAAGCTTCATTACAACAATAAATTTGCAGGTTACTGAAACAATGACAGTAATCTGGGCCATAACTGGTTCTAATACAGGACAGCAGTGAAAGAGAATTCCCTGATCATCACATCCAGAATAGAAGGCATTATATCCAGAACAAGATTTTGATACAAAAATATTTTTCCTCAGATGATGTGAAGTGAAACATTATACAGAGGGAAGAAAGAAAGAAAGAAAGAAAGAAAGAAAGAAAGAAAGAAAGAAAGAAAGA
>CM021765.1:17419761-17474559 GCA_011076525.1 Nettapus auritus | reverse complement strand
AGAAAGAAAGAAAGAAAGAAAGAAAGAAAGAAAGAAAGAAAGAAAGAGAAAAAAGCAAACAACAGGCTAGCTATATTTCTTACACAGTTCCTTTTGGATAAACTATTTCTGTAATAAGAGAGATACACTATTTTCAATTTTAATGAGGTCAGATCTGGAAAGACAACTGCAGTAAGTGTTTTTACCCCAGAATACTAAGGAAAAGAATTTGGCTTATAAATTAAATATTAGAATCAAGCAAATATATGAATTAATAGAAAGCACTCAATATCAAGGTTTTTCATCATATTATAGAATTGGGTTTTAGTCATTTAGAGAGGTCAAAATTTTAATGAATTTGGAGACCTGATCAAATGATAACATGATTCTTCTAAATCCGGAACGCAGCATGTTGTCTTTCATTTTGGCAGGGGAGAAGCATAGTCATTGCATTTTTCCTCAAATGCTGAATATTTTAAAGTCAGAAAATATTCTACAACTGCATAAATAGTGGAAAAAGGTTTGAAGGTATAGTGGATCACAAAGTGAATAATGATCCAAAAATACAATGTTGTTGCCACAAAGTTAAGTATAATTTAAAATTCATTGACAGAAACAAGTAATATCTCCTGAACTTCATTCCAGAAGTTCAACAACAGCAATTTTTCAGTTTGCGGCTTCATGCTTTAAGAAAGATGTGGATAAATTAGATCTGTTTTTAATTAGAACTACCAATATAGCAGAGGGGATTTACATGAGATGCTAATTGAAAACAGCCTAGCTATCAGGACAGTTAAATGACAGCACAGAGTATCATTGATAGGGAATTCATATATCAACATGCATGATTTTTTTTTTAAGAACAAGTTAAATAAATATCCATAAGGGGCAATCCTAATTCTCATAACAGGGTAGACTGGACTCTGTCCTGAGACCAATTTCAGTCATATATATTTATATTTAATTACTGTACAAATAGTAGAAACAGACATTCAGATCACCTGTTCTCAAAGAAGCCCATTCTAGAATTCTTTATTCCCTCCTTTCCCTCTCCCTTTCTGTTACTGGGATCTCTTATTGGGATTACATTCCCAGTAGACAAAGAAATCATAGTCTGACCACAGCCAAAATTATCAGACAGCACTGAATTCATTCAAAAATCACACTGACAGAAGTGCTTACCTTTGGCAGCAATAGCCCAGTGTTGCCCCAGGAATAGGCTGGGTTTCTAGGCTCTCTGGTTTACCAGACAGTCACTGATCTTGAGAACAGCAGTTTTTCATACCTTCATTAAAGGACAAGAAAACTGCAACAGCTGGATAACTTTGACTAAATTTTATTACTACTGAGTAACAGGAGGAAAATATATATATACACATATATGAAAAGATGAACTATATATTAGATTAGATTAGAAAAACAGACATTCTTGTTATTAGAAAGCTTATGTGCCCATTTAGATTGCATGAGTTGCTTTTAATTTTCTCTGATTCTCCCAACACTCTAAGAATTTTTTGCCTATTCCTGTAAGCTTCCTGTTTATGTTTGCAACTGAAAAAAAAAAAAAAAAAAGAAAAAAAAAAGTACTAAGATTCAATACGATGGTTCTGTTTCATAAAAACAAAACAAAGGACAGATGAAAGATAACAAAATGGTGTCCTGTATGACCATCACTTTGTCTCCTTGTACTGGGTCTGGCTGGGATGGAGTTAACTTTCCATGCATCAGCCCATACAGTCCTGTGCTCTGCACTTGTAGCTAGAACAGCACTGGTGTCATACCAGTGTTGTGTCTACTGCTGAGGAATACTGACACACATTGGACTTCTTCTACCCCCTCCCCA
The DNA here is from genome assembly GCA_011076525.1 of Nettapus auritus. Classification (NCBI taxonomy): domain Eukaryota; kingdom Metazoa; phylum Chordata; class Aves; order Anseriformes; family Anatidae; genus Nettapus; species Nettapus auritus. The sequence goes on along the minus strand of CM021765.1, from coordinate 17,472,737 downwards.
CCCCCCCACCCCCTCCCAAGCCAGAGCAGGCTGGGGTTGGGCAAGAAGGAACATCACTAGGGCAGCTGACCTAAACCAACCAAAGGGATATTCCATACCATATGATATCACATTCAGCAATATAAGGTGGAAAAATAAAGGAGAGGGGTGGGGTGCACTCTCGTTGTGAAAACATCTATCCTTCTAAACAACTGCTACATGCCTTGAGGCCCTGCTTCAAGAACACGGTATAGCATCACTCGTTGGTGGGAAGTAGAGAATAATTTCTTTCCTCTGCACTTCCACATGACCTTTGCTTGTTTTGTTTTGTCTTGTTTTTTCCCCGTTTCCCCTTTCCATTTTCCTTTTATTAAAATTATTTAATTAATAATAATTTACCTTAATAATTATTTTTCCTTTAATTAAATTATCTTTGTCCCAACCCGTGAGTTGTTTCTTCGCTTTTCTTCTTCCCCTCCTCTTCTGAGAGGTTGAGCAGGTAAGAGCAGTTGTGGTGGGGTTCATCTGTCTAGCAAGGTAAAACCACCACACTCCTTTCACTTCTTCTGAGGCTGTTGAAACAAAGACTTGCTAGATAAATGGAACTGCATCCAACTAGAGGAGTAATAGGATTAAGTAATTCCTAGTTCCAGGTAGGAGGCAGTGTTTAGAGAGCAAAACAGGACTGGAGGAAATGTTCCCAAGGAAGGGTTAAAAGAAGAAGTAGGCCTGGAGCATCCTCTTGAAGATATAACTTCCCCAGGACTGCATTGTGAAAATGAGATCAGGCCATATTATCCAGTTAGAACATGTTTCTGTATTCCCCAGACTACTTTGTCCCCAGAGATATACAGATTGGGGAAAAACATTCAGTCATTTGAAAGTACACGAATCACAGAATCATAGAACTGTAGCAATTGGAAGGGACCTCAAGAGATCATCAAAAGCCATAAGGATTTCAACAAGTATTTTCACAATGTAGTTAGTGTTCTGAGTATGGTCCCTTTTACAAGCAATTCATATTCACTGGAATACAGTTTATTTGAATGGCTATATTTATGTGCAGTTCAGGAGTTACTGTATAAAGGATTCATCAAAGAAAATGCACTGTTTGGCAAGTCCAGAAGAATACGTGTGAAGCAAAGACCTCACTCAAGGAGAAAATGAACCTTTGCCTAGAACATGGAGGAGCCTGCAGGATGCTTTTCAGAAAAGCTGGAAAGAAAGACTAATGAATCTAAAAGCAGGTACCAGAGAGCCTTCTTACAAGATGTTAGTAAGGGCACTCTGCTGAGAAGTTACTGGAGTGCCAGACAAACACTAATGAAGAAAGCCACAGGAATCCCATACTAGTAACTGAAAGTTAAGTTGCTAAAATATGAACATAGGGAAGGAACTAAGCAAGCTGTATGAGTTCCAGCTAGGTGCGATGGTATAGAAAATAGCCTTTCCTGTTCCTCATAGGAAAATCATATAAAGGGAAGGAGTCTTAGAATTATATCAGTTAAAATGGATGGTTCCACTTAAAATGGACAACCACTATCCACATAACCAGCAAAATGAATCATGAAGGAATACTCAGTAAACAAAAACATCATAAAATGTTACTTAACATATGGTCAGGAGCAGCACTGTACTTATTTTACCGGGTAATAAAAGATTGCCAGTAACAACTAGGTTAACATTTTAGAGAATGGCACAACCAAAGTAAATTCATTCACTTGTGATTTGTCTGCATTAATCATCTTGAGTTTGGCAAAGGAATTCTAAAAGACAATCTTCTAAAAGGAGTGTCAGCAGTTTGTGTGTGCTTGACTATGGAAGAGTATACAGTCTTTCTCACTTCAGCAGAAAACAACAAAAACAATAGCCCATTGAAAGAGAAAAACCTGGGGAATTACTGGTAGTTATCACATAGAAACTCAAAGTGAAAACATGAGACTGTCCCAGGTAGCTTCATTTCACCAGGAGACCATTTCACAGAATCACAGAATCACAGAACAGTTGAGGTTAAAAGGAATCTCTGGAGATCATCTAGTCCAAACTCCCTGCTCAGTATGCTCTGAAGAACACAAAAGCATGAGATGAAATTATTTCATTTAGAAAGTTATAATTATGCCATGTGAAAAACTACATACTATTAAAAACATTTCAATAGTTAATCCTTAATAAATAGTAGTATCAGCAGAGCAGTAACTATCATTCCAGAATTTCAAATATACAAGGCCAAATTTTGTTCTCAAATCTGTTTTTGTACTAGTTCCTGTTGAAACTCAAGTGAGGGTTGGTCTGTGTAGGGGACTAGGTCACAGAAGGTGTGATAGATAATTAATTTAAACATATTCAAGGCAAATTGAGCTGACACTGTGAGCCACTTAAAGCCACAGAGAATTAGTACGATACTTAGATGAGAATTTTTTCTGACCCTGTCAATCAAAAAAAATCATTTATGGTCATAATTTGGATAATTTTCTATCATAACAATAAGGATATCCACATATTTTTGGGTGTGAAACTACTGAATATAGCTTTTATTATCTAGAGTATTTCACGTTTACCTTTAGAGCTTTGTTTGTTTGTTTGAGGGGTTTGTTTGTTTGAGGGGTTTGTTTGTCTTCAGCAAAAAGATCATGAAAAGTGAAAAGATCACTAAGATTTTCAGTTTGCTCAGTCTATCAGAGATGAAATTCCTAATAACTGAGTAACTCAGTTAAGGAGAATTAGAGCAAAGTGTTAATTGCCTCATTATAATTCTGCTGGTTCGCTTTTGTTTGATTAAAGCTTAGTAGTTTGAACTTTTCATCACTATTGAGTAACATAACAGACTAAAATCATATTGCATGATGTCCTAAAGCAAGGTATTTGCAGAGAAGGTGAGGGAAGGATTAACACACCATAAATTAATGCAACAAATGGGGGAATAAAAAAAAAAAATCACAAACCAAACAGGAAAAAAAAATGAAACAAAACAAACAAACAAACAAACAAAAACATATATGTATATATTTTCTCTCCTAAGTGTTAAAGCAGGAACATTTAAAGGAAGAGCTTAATCACAGTCCTTCTGAAGTACAAGTCTTTATGACCTCAGAGGTTGTAGTGTATTCTGTAAGGAAGAATAACACTAAGAACACTACACTTGTTCTTTATAATTAATAATATTTACTACAAATGTACTTTTAAAAACTTCTAATGGATCATTTCTATATAATTGTTATATTCTCATCATTTCTATATACCTTATGCATAAGCCATCATTGAAGCAAAGCCCCTTCAGGCTGCCATGAGCTGTCCTTTCAGCACCACAATGCACTAACTCGCTATCAGCTCCTGTGCAACTCCTTCAGCTAGCTCCAGCAGTTGCCTTATGAAACAGGAAGAGCTCTGAACTCATTTTCAGACTCTAAAGCTTAGATAATCAAAAGACACAAGTTAAACTATTTCAGCTGAGATCTAATATACATATACATAAAAGTAATAGTTTACAATGGGTTAGAAACAGTGATGTTCTGTCCCATAAATATAGAAAGCTAAATTTAATATAAAGAAAGCTAATTATATTTGAAAATCTTATCACAGTTACAAAATAATAAATCCTGTAAACTAAATAACTGAAACAGAAAACTGTTCTTAGAATCTGTTTGTGCATGCATAAGAGTTCCTTTAAACTGCCAACTAATTGTACTAAATCCCACAAATAATAAAAATTCATTGTTGACATAGGTGATAAGTGTAGATGGTGTTTTTATTACAAAAACTTCAAGTGTCTATTTGGCAGAAAACTCCTTCTCTGTAAACACCAGTCTGTACCAACATCTTTGATGTGTGACATGACCTTCGTCCTTAGTGAATGTATAAGGGGATAGAAAAAGATGAAGAAAAGATTCTTAGAGAGTAAAGCTATATTAGAATCTATTACTTTATTTATTCCCCAACCACCCTCCCCCCACACCCCCAGCTTTGCATACCTGACTAGAATAGACAAACAATGCAAGTTTAAAACCTCTACTGACTATGCATTAAGACACTGTCTTGGCCATAGGAATAATTCCAAAGTTATTTACTTCTTCTGTTGAATGTTTATACCGATAAACACTACTGCAAATTTCAGATATAACTGAAATATAATAGTTAGAAATACATTATATTTGCTTCCCATTGATACACTGAAATGATTGTTCATGATGGAAAGTTCAGAACTCCACCTTGTGGTGATAAATTTAACTATATGATTAAAACAATTGCGAAGAAGAGGATGAACACTGAGATGCATCGCAGAAAGCAAGAGAAATTCAGGTCCGAACTATGGTAAATAAATTGAGTAGAAGCTCACATGTCAAAGCTTATTTGCTTAAGACATATGAGACAAAGCAAACCTATGGAATATTTTATTTATTTTGGGGACAAATCAGCTGAACAAGTAATGCATAATACTCAATGCAAAGATAGATAGGCTTCTATCACTGTTTTAATTTTTCCATCAAGCCAAATGACTAAAAGTTAGCACATACCTACATTTACAGTGACCACACATTTACAGAGACATACCTTTCTTCACCAAATGCTAAGCAACATACATTCTGCTGGACCTGAATTTTTAAGGAAATCCAGACTGACTGTGTCCATCAAAAACTGCAAGACCATCAGCAGACCATCAACAACATAAATTCCATCATTCAATATTCATCTATGAAAAGCAAATATTCTGCTATTAATATATCCACCTCCTCATGTTACTAAAACAAGAGGAGCCTGGAGGATATAAACATCTAGCTCTTTGGATCATCTATCATGAACCTACAAATAATTTGTTTTTGTCAGAAATGTTCTCCAACTTAAAATAAAATGATTATAGAAACAGGATGATGAACAGAAGCTGAAAAATGCATATGAATATACATTAAAAAACAAACAAACAAACAAACAAAAACAACTCAGATACTGACATTTTCTTCCTATTGTTATGAGAAGGAAAAAAAAAAAGACAAAAAAAAAAAGAAAAAAGGAATGTTTTCATTTATAATGTGGTGTTTTAATTTTTCATTAGTCTATAGAATAGAAGGCTTAAGGGTAATAACTTGGCTGGGCTAGTTTATATGCCAAATTCCTACAGTTCTATAAATCATAGAATCATAATGTCAAACCATGGAAGGGTCTTTAAATATCACCTACTTCCACCCCCACCTCCACCCTTTGCCACAGGCAGGGACATGTTCCACTAGATCAGCTGTGATCTATTTGTCTGCTTATTTAAAGACAAGCAGAAAAGATTTTGGGGATCCCCGTTTCCTTTCACTCAAATGCAGAGTTGTAATTGAGCATCTTATGCTCCACTGCTGATGTGCATTTGTAGAAAAAATAAATTGAATTAGCTCAGCTTCTAAAAAAAGAAAGCAAAACACTACAGATTTTTCTACTAATACTGTGGTTGGTTTTGCTTGTTTGTTTGTTTACAGTATTAATTTAATTAATTGATTTACAGGGAAAAATCACTATCGTACCACAGAAAGTCTGCTTCTGAAGGCCTTATTTGAACCTCTTCAATCATAGAAATTTTAGAGGTAAAAACAATGAATCTAGCCTTCCAAGGATACCCAGCTTTTTTGTGTAAGTTGCTATTTATGACCCTATTTATGGTCAGACATGCCACCATTGCTGGAAGTGCCAGTGTGTTGCATGAGATATTAATAGCTTTACATATCATCACATACAAATTAATGGAACAGACATCATGAACTGTTCCTTTGTGTGCATGTCATAGCCCTCATACACCACCAGGCATCTTCTGCAGAAAGAGGATATAGATAGGAAAGTAAAGACTCTGCTAATCTTCTTACAGAAGGTTTTACAAATAGAATCTTTAAAAAAGTCTGCCTGTGTTTACTACACATCAATTCATTGTTCCCTAACACCTCACACTAAAAATGATGTTTGCTGTCCACCCCTGGAGATAATCTCAGAAGATCATTGTGTAAAGCCTTAAAAGGGCCAACACTTTTCCACAAATAAATTAGCTCACGCCTGTTCCTAAAATATATCCTCACGGAACACCATATGAATAGACTCATTGAAATTAATCCATTACTATAAATAAAGGTACATGAAGCAAACCTACAACCCACTGGAACATATCTATCCTGACATGAAACTAGTACCAAAAGCAACAAGTAGTTTACAAGGGTTGCATATAATTATAACAGTCAGGTCATGACAGAAAAGAAGTTATATCCACTAAAGAGAGTTGAATCTATAGGGCGGTCATACAGAATATTAAGTTTCTATTAGGTTTTAGCATGGCTGCCTCTTAATGAAATGTTGCTACCATTATTCTGTGCTGTACAGGCAAAGCAACACCATGAAGGCCTGCCAAATGAATCCATGCAATTGCAGAACTCTACAAGACAATAAAGGTTTTACTGGAATGAATTAAATACTTATCTTCCTTTGGTTTCCATAATGATGAATGCATCCTACCTTGAAGCAGTTCATTTAAAATTGAGCTCAGCGTATGAACTACTGAAACAAACATTAGGCAGCATAGGCAGGCACAAAACCATGTTATACGAATGCTTAACCAAATCCCAAACATGTAAATTTGGATGTTTATATACATCTGCTACCAGGGTCATCTAAAGGTTTCCTAGATGGCCTTTCCTCTCAGTCTCAGCTTTTCCCCAGCAAAAAGCCTCCCTCTTTCTCTTACCCTCAGATATGAGAAACTCTCATACTCCTAACCTTGTCCACAGCTCTCCTGACAACAGCAAAGAAGGTAGAAGTTCCTTTGGGGATGTCCACATTTCTGTATCTTATTTTCTGAATTTCCAAGCACAAAATTCACAAGATGCCCATCTATTTTTTCTACATTTTATGAAGCATTCTCTCTGGTGGTAGAGAATAGCAAGTAGAGCCCTATACTGGGTTATTACCTTTTTGACTGTGATGGCTTTACATAGCTTGTGAATGCATTGTTTTTGTTTCAGCACTTCAAATGCCCATTCTTAAGGATGGTTTATGTATGCACCATGTCTGTGACAGTACTTTTTATTGCAATTTTTACAATACAATGAGTTCTAGAGAGGGATCTACTGGCAATAATTTAGAAACAATTTTTACGTGAGAAATTATTTTCTCAAGAAACTTAGCCCACATGCCTTTATCACTGCCAAATTCCTACACAATACAATAATCATAGTTCATATAAGTGGTTACTTTTTTGGTGTAATTGGGAACAGACTGTCAGTAATTACAGATTTTCTTCAACCCAGCAGGATTTTTTGTAGTTTCTCAGAGAACTGTGGGGAGATTGGCTGAGCCGTGTCTAAGCATCTTCTGCTGCACTGACCTCAGGTATTGCACCTGCTCTGGTACTGTCACTTGCTAAGTGTGAGCTGCTACCCTTTCTTTTCCTGCAATGCACCAGTGTTACTGACAATCCCCTGCATTAGGGAAAGAACAAAAGAAAAAAAAAAAGAAAAAAAAAAATTAAAGAAAAGATACTTTGCATTAGAAATTCCACTGAAAGGTGAAAAGAAATGCCTTTAAAATAAAACAAAAATGAAATCCTGTATGCATATCATTTCTTGAACAAAAGAAACCAATTCTAAAAAGCAGATATATAAGGAAAGGATTTTAATAATTTTTGTGCAATAAATTCTGATTACTGCTCCTGGTAAAAGACATTCTGCTTCTACTTTTAGAGTTTTAGTGAAAATACATGGCTTTCTCAATAATCTTTGGTTGCATTGTCCACTAAATTCTTCAGTATTATATTTGTTAAAATCCATACATTCTGCACTGAACCACAACGAAAGCCCACAGCTTAGGACAGCTATCTATGGGAACACACATGCTTTTTGAACATGGTTATTTGCTTTGCTCAAGTACTCAGGATAACTGTTGACATTGATGAGATTTTAAGTCTAACACTTTCAGTTTTATATTTGTAAGCATAAACATGCAAAAATTGTTAGAATGTATATGGCACTTAATATATTGTGTTTGTTTTCCAAAGAGGGTTTTTTAGCAATCAAATATTTCTGAGATATATGGCTACAGCCATAACTATCTTTACTTTCTCTGAAAAAAAATAGAGGCAATAAAGCATAGCAACATATTAGGCTACTAAACCCAAAGTAGCTTCATTCGAAATCTGGAAACTTAGATGCTTTTCCCTTTAAAAGATGGCATCTCATCAGACCAACTTCTCACTTGGGTATGATCTCATTTCCAAGAAGCAGTAAGCATTCCTGCTTATGGATAGCATTTTTGAAATGGCTGATATTGTAGAATAGCTTTATTTATATTTAAAAGAGGAATCACAAACAACAACACACAACTTAGCCATAACTGCATGCTTTGAAGTATTTCAAAATTATATACCTACAATATATGAAAATATACACAAAAAAGTTTTCTTTATATAAATTTCATTTTTAAAGCCCAACCAAATTAAACACCAACTGAATTCTCATATAAGAATCAGATAGTTTACTTTTTAATTTAATAGTTCCATGGTGAAATAAATTAAGAAAATATTCATTTGTTTTAAGCACATTTTGCGTGCAAATTTATGACCAAAACCATTACCATTCATTTGACTAAAAATCTGTTTAAATCTTATTATCTCTGGTTTCAGATATATGTTCATTTAATATTTTTCTAAAAGGAAAGCAAAAATGTTTCAACTAAGTTTCAGTTTCCCAGAAAATTTAATTTCTCATTTTCTTACCGGTTTGGTTAAACTACCATCATTTATGCGAGAAAAATGTGCCAATACTTGTAGAATGCTTTTTGGCGGATAATTACAAAGCTTAGCACCTCGAAGCCACATGCAATGCATAGAAAAACATATTACTTCCAGGAAGGAGGAGGAGGTACTAGAAAAGCATTTGAAAATGTCATGGGGAAAGTGTAGTACTGATTGCTGCATTTATAGTAATTACTAAGGAAATGAAAAATAAAAATCAGCAATATTTAAAATATCCAAGGTGAAAGGACGAATCTACTTCTGCAAAGTTATATTCTGGCTGCCAACAAATTTCTATCATCTTTTAAATTCTCACTGTCCTATTATTTCTAACTTCAAGTTATCTGAGATTTGCTCATAGGATTTTCTTAAGTTCCCAGCTCTGCAGTAAAAATAATTAGGCATAAAACCCCCATATACTCTGAAGGGTAGTTGTCATCAGTCAATTGTGCAAGCACAATATAAGCACAACAACTGTTTCGAATTTGGTGCATGGCTCAAAGCAGATGCAAACATTCCGTTCATGGTTGTTGGCAGAGGCAGGGTAATAGACAGTACCTAACATCTACTGCTGTTAGCAATGTGCCAAAACAGCGTTCTACACAAGAAAATATTACAATTCTCTCTGGAAATACAGAATCCAAGGGAAATGATGCTAGCAGAAAACATCACTTACTCATAAAATATACGTACTCATAAAAAATCTTCTGATTGTTGAGCTTGTATTTATGAAAGGGTCATAAGCAATGTTTTATTCACATTTCAATTCTAAAAAAAAATATAATAAAATAAATTCAATTTTCCACACTGCTTTCATAGTGGTGATACTGTGTTGTTGTCCAATAGCCACTATCTAAAACACCCACTACAAAATTTCTAGCACAGCATTAAAGTGTAACAGAGGAAAATGTGGAATTTCGTACATCAGCAAACTAACAACAAAGTATATTTGGGAAAAAAATAGAACATACTTATACTTCCTTCTATAGGCATACATAGAAGGAAGTATATGCCTCCATGTTCCTATTATTTAAAAAAGCACCTTAATGTAATAATAATAATAATAATAATAATAATAAATAATAATAAATAAATAATAATAAATAATTTTAAAAGACAATACAAATTCACCTTTTCAGATAACTACAGGAATCTCCGATTTCTGCCAAAATACCCCAAATGGCGCACAGGTCTTAACCACTCAGCTGAATTACAGGAAGACAACTGAGGTTTCACATCTTCAAATGAAAAGTGGCAAGCTAACTGAAGCAATACTAAAGATAGAAGCTTACAGAGACCTGAACTACAGAGTTGAGTATATAAGGTCTTCTCAATACTGCTGTACAAATAGGGTGATGTGAGAATAGAAGTGTACCCTGCTCTTAGGTCAGTGCCAGAATATCTCTAGTGTAGGTCAGAACACTGCAAATACAGTACTCTGTCAATTGAAACCTTACTGATATGCATTTCTACAAACCTGCATTATATGCATTACCCTACAAACTCAAACAGTGGCTGCTGGTTTATTTTTAGGGCAGAGTAGTCAGTAGTCACTAGCAGTAATGAGACATACAGTACCATTTGTCTTGTAAACAGCAACTGGGTGTTTAAAAGCAACAGTTCTTAAAAGCAACTTCTGCTTACATCATCAATTTTCCTACACCATCATTATTTAGATAACTGGGGAAAAAATAATAATAATAAAAAAAATAAAATAAAAATTAATGATCAGTTTATACAGGGGATTCTTAAAAAAAAAAAAAAAAAAAAAAAAAGCAAAGTCTACTTTGTGGTTATTAACCTTGATACCTTTGCCTACTATTCTGCGGCAGGTGATTTCACTTATAGAAATGTGGTGGTTTTAGTGTGCTAGGCAACTGAACACCACAACCGCTCTCTCACTCCCTCTCCTCAGATGTGGAGGGGAATAAGTAAAGGAAAGAACAACTCACGGGTTGAGATAAGGATAATTTAATTAAATGGAAAAATATAAATATATTAAGGAAATATTATTAATTAACAATTCAACTAAAGGGAAAAAGGGAAAAAGGGAAAGGGGAAAGGGAGGGGGAAAGGAAACAGCAAAACAAAACAAGTAAAGGCTATATGGAAGTGCAGAGGAAATTAATTATTCTCTACTTCCCACAAATGAGCGATGCCTGACGTGGTCAAGCAAATATATATATATATAATATATATATATTAGCAAATATATTCACATAACCACCAGAACAGGGATGATTGTAATATCATGCAAGACAACATTTCTGAGTGTTAAGAATTTTCAGCCTAGAAAATGGAAGATTTGGGGGCATAAAAAAGGTTGAAAAAATCACAGGGGAGGTAGATGGGGACCAGATATGTTCTTGTCTCCTCTGGTACAAGAATTTGGGACTATTAGATGAAGCTAGCAGTAACCATGCTCTAGGGAAACAAAAGTACTTGGTGTTTAACAGAAGTAGACCTGTGGAACACCTTGTGATGTTATGGATGGATTCAAGAGGAAACGGTAATTACACAGAAGAAAATTTCATTGAGAGTTACTAATCTGACAAAATGACATCAGGCTCATGAAAACTCCTAATCTGGAAAAAAAAAAAAGGAAAAAGTTTTACTGGGAATACTACATATTCTTGTCCTGGTTTTACTCCTCCTAAGCACAGACCTATGAAGTACCTGCTGTTGAAGGAATACAGTTGAGCTAAACCTATTTAGTCATTCTTAGGTTCTTACATTTTTGCTTAAAAATATCTATTTTCTTTACAATAACCAAGGAAAAGAAATAAAAGAAAACAACACTTTTCTCAACACTTTATACTTGTACTTCAATGGCATCTATTCAACAAACTCTATTTAAAGTATTCCTGCTTATGTCATTCATGTATTCTTTTAAAAAGTTATGTTTTTATAGTAGAACTGTTATTGCATTGGTTATATCATCGTTGATGGAAACCAAAAAATGATTCAGGCCTTTGCAATGTCTGCTTTGAGCGTGTTAGAATTGGTTTAAGACAGACACAACATTTTGTGAGTGCATCTTCACTTTTATCAGTAATATGATCAGTAATATGATCAGTGTCATAATGGTTCAGGTCACAAGCCACTGATGCACTTCCACACTTTTCTTTTCACTGTATATTTTCAGTACGATCTCTGATGTCCCTACAGGGAAAGGCTGATTGCCATCAAGTTACAACAGCATGGGAGCCAATGGTGAATAGAGTTCTACACTCATATCTTCTTGTGCCTTTCTCTGTAAGCATCTTTCTTACTTTCAAGTAAGTAAAAAGAATTATTGGCATTAAAAATTCAAGCCAATTTTTTACTGGCACTTTCACTCACCTTTGAGAAATTGAAAAAATAGAAATCTTACAGTAGTCCAAGACCAGATGTTGGCTTAAGGTATACATCACACATTGTTTTTGGCTGATTCTTGTCATTACGAATGCAATGGAAGTTCCAGGGTGGTGCACAAAGGGTGTATATCAGTTCTCCAGTACGTAGATAAATCATTTTCTGTAATTTGAGGCATGCAATTTTGCATTATTGGAAATACCTAACAGTGCTGGAATCTAGTCCCTGATTTAATTCTTGACTTGTTTTGATTTTTATACAGAACTCTCTTCTATGGAAGACAGCTTTTATTTTTTATTTTTTATTTATTTATTTATTTATTATTATTATTATTATTTTAACTTTTTAAAAATCCTGAGAAAAACAGAGTGGATTTATGATTAGCCAAAGGTCTGCTAAGCAGATTTAGATCATACATGTGTCCTCAAATTCAACAGATCTTTGATTGAATTATTTATAGTCTCTCAAAGAGGATTTGTTTAATTTATACTTTCCCTTCAAAGCATTAAATAGATCTGTAGACAATTCTTAAAGGGAAAATACATTTCTGATTTCAGAAACAGTGATGTTTTAACACGTCTCCAACATCTAATATGTTATGATCTTAATATTCCTTTCCAACATAATGTAAATGTTTTTAAAATGTCATAAAAATAATAGAAACAGCATTTAGGGAAATTAGAAGAAAGTTATATTTTATGTCATACAGTTATAGTAAATATGTATTGTAAAGATAAAGAATTTTCTTTTACAGAAAAACATACTTTATTTACCAAAAAGAAAAGGTCAATTTGTATTTAAAATGTTTCTGTTGAAGGTTTCTATTCTTCCAATGGGTTGCACACATTAAAATGGATGTTTTCTAAAAGTTAGCATGAACATAAAATAAATAAATAAATAAATAAATAGATCCTTATTTTGCATTTTCCCCAAAAGCTCCCAGATAGAGCAGAAAGGTGGGAATCTGAAAATACATTGTCACATATGCCTACCAGTGTTCATCATAAATGTTAAGTGCTTCAAAATTAGCTATGATTTAAAGTTTGTTCAAGACATTTGGGAATCCTTCTTCTTTGGTGAAGTTAATTAAATTAGTAACATGAAAACTTTCATGGTGCAATAGAGATAAATTTTATTATGCGGAAGCTCTCTGCAATGAGTTTATTTAGCAGTACCATGTGTCTGAGGGTACCTATTGAAATAATTTTATTCTTTAAACAGATTGTATATCTCTTTCCTCTATGTGTCATAATGAATAAGCAATAAATTGTTTCAATACACTTAATTCTTTACAGTTTTATTTGATGCATTTAAGCAGAATGACTCAGAAGAAGAATCCATTCCATCTATGTTCTCCCTAAAACAAGATTCAAACTTCTAAAATTAAATTAAATCCATTTATTTTTTTCAGTAAGGCATCCTGTAATCTAAACTCTTTAAGAACTAAACTAAAAGTTCATGAGGTCTAAACTTTGCTTGCTCATACCCTTATTTCTAAGGTGATACATTACTTCACATATGTTGCTGTCCTGGCTTAGGTCCACACTGCCTGTACATCTCTGAAGATGAAAAAATTAGACTTAGTTGAAATTCTCAGATAAGTCATATTTGAAGTTAAAGCATTCACATTGCAATTGTGAGATGGGTTTACATCTTTATTCATCTCAGAAATATCAAATCAGAGCTCTGTAGTAGTCACCTTATATGAAACATTTCTTATCTCTTTTCCTGAAACTAGGCTACTGTGAAACCAGGAGAACAAGATTCTAAAATAGTAGTAAACTAAGGGCAGAAATGGGTTAGTTTGTTTAAATAAAGTCTATGTTAAATGGATATGCATTCAAAGAACTGTATTTGGGACCAAATCCATGCTTTGTGACAACTCATTTCATATACCATTAGATTAAAATCATTGCTTATACCATTAAACTTATTGCTTATACCATGAGATTAAAATCAGGTATTTCCCATTTTCTGTCCTGGTACCACTACTATCACATTCTTTGTTGGCACAGTAGTTCAAGAAGAAGAAATGTAAATACTCTTATCTGTGACACCTGCAGCCTGGTTATTAGACCACTTATCATAAACGTAGAAGATGAAAGCTTAATCTCCTTTCACCTTCAAGGTCATGTTATTCATTAGCTATTACGCAAAAGACTAGTGTCCCACCACTTCCAAAGAAGAGCAGGAAGATAGAATCCTCAATGTATGGGAAGCCGTTTCTGATATTTTGCTATGCATTTGATGAAGAATGAACTAAGTTGCCTTCAGGATACACTTTCACTCCCTACATAGGCAAAAGGGAACTATTGAACTATGAGATTAAAAAAAGCTCTATCTTCAAACCTTGAAAATATAGTATCAGTTTCATATTGTGCCATCTTGCATAACTATTAACTGCAGTGGATTCAGGTTGTTCAAGCAGGACCGTTGTAAGCATGCACATGGAAAGCGGAAAGGGATTTGTTAAGTTCTATTTACTTTACTTAAAGAAGGAAAAAAGAAAGGAGAGAGAAAAGAAGAAATAAAGCCACCGTTCATTTTAAATATAACCTACAATTCAAGATTTACAAATACCCCAGTTCTATGTGAGGATAATAGGTTATCTTTCTCAGTGCTAGGCTTCAAACACTTAGCAAGTTAAAAACACCAAAAGAAAGAAATTAAATTGTCAAAATATATTACTTCTCCCAGCTACCCATTAGATAAAATTAATATCTATTTTCCATATGACCAGCTGGTGGAAAAAAAAAAAGAAAAAAAAAAAAAGTATTTACTATTATCTATGAAATTATTTGTCAGTATGTCAGTATCCTTAGTGCTTAGTGATTGAACTTTATCCTGAGGTTCAACCACTTGTGCTGAGGATGAGTGCTGATATAATACAGCTGCATAACCATGTTTCAGTCTGCTACGGGAAGCAGTGGACTCCCCTACTCCTTTGCTGAGGAGCTACATTTGAGCTCAGTCTCTCACCTTTGGTTCCTGCCTGAGCTGCAGTACAACCATGCCTGTTTCTGGCCACATACTCTGCTGATCCAGACCATGACCATCAACTGGGGACTTCTTGTCTCACCCTAGACCCTGCCTTCTCAGAACAGATTTGTCTGGTATTGAAGGACTAGATCCTTGCTGGTGAGATCACTATTGTGTTCCCTGCCTGCTCACCCTGGAGCAGTCCTTTCTTGCTGCTCCCCCATATTATTAATAATTGTTATTATATGGGATCAGGAAATGATCCCAAACTAGTTTTCTACACATCAGACAACACCATAAAAGAAAACAAACAAACAACAACAAAAAACCTAGTTGATTTGACTTTCAAATAATGAAATAGTAGTAAGATTATTAGAAATAATGAACAAATTAATAACTAAAATAACAAGTAACAAAAGTTATATTAAATTAGAATCAAGTGAGTGACACAGTGAAGGAATAGTTTACAAATACTACTCAAATCAGATGTGAAATTCTAGAATTCAAGATTATTTGGGGAAAAAAATACAAAGAGTATTTCTCTCAACTGAGCACTTTCAGTGGGAAATGTATCTCAATAAAAGTAATATTAGTTCAGTTTTTGGGAGCATTCAAAGTATATTTTGCTAGACTAACTGCCAAGTGTCATCAGCATCAGTAGCCACATTCTAACATAGTAAATAATTCACTGAAATTAAAGAATGTATCCTATAATATAATCTAATCCTAAAGTTATTTTAAAGAAAATATATAAAAATGTTAACTCTTAGAACAGGTAGGATAATGTAATCAGAAGCACTGTCACTATAGAAAGCGTAAAACTCACAATTCCTCCTAGCTTTAAGTGTGATTTTTCCCCGTTATTTCTAAAATAAACACCGATTTTACACCGATTTTATGTGAATGGTTATGTAAAGAATGGTTATCTAAAAATTCCACCTTGAATTTATGCATGGCCGACATACATAAGCCTAGCTAAAGACTGTTAAAGTAACAAATGGAAGGAACTAGCTTTTTACATTCAGTATGATGGTTATAACAGCAATGCAGGGTGTTTCAACTATTACTGATTCGATGTGGAGTTAGTAAGAGAGAATCAAATGGTGTGAGTAAATCATAACCCCATATGATGTAAAATATGAAATTATAATGCGATAGAGTGAAAAATAGTTAGAAATAGAGAGTTACATGCCATTAATTGGCCCTGTCTCAGTGCCACCAATTCCAAAAAAAAAAAAAAAGCTACCATAAAATAATATATGCATAACTTCAGGAGAGCTAATGTACAATAAAGATACAATGTAAAGCATAACATTTTTGCTATTCAGGGCAGGTAAAAGTAAACTAGCACAAACACTTTGCATCTCACCAAATTTTCAACTTTAAAACGCTTAGAAACCTAGCTTCAGCTGCTCCACTAGACTCCCCCTGTAATCTGAGAGGAAAGCCAAACATCCCAGATGGTTTCATTCTATTTTTACTTGACTCCTACCTGAAGATGCCTACCTCTCTCCTCCAAGTTTAAGTACAACCTATATGATTATCTGTGTTGCAGTACCTACAGTGGTCTAAGAACATAGATGAAACAAAGCTAGTAGGAAGAGATATAATATCTTTATGTAGGAGGACTGTTATTCTAATGCATTAGTCATTGATCTAGAATGTTAGTATTACACAAAGTTGGTTGGTATTATCAAGCTTCTGCATAAGTTTAAACCAGATACCTATTGGAAGCAGCTAAAGATGAGGTGAGTCACACAGTGAGTGTACTGGTACGGAACTTCAAAGCATCAGGGCACATCCTTGCAAAGAGAGACTACTGTAGTTACACTGTAGTAGTTACTGTATAATACACCCTCAGTTGAAAAGAAATACAAAAAAAAAAAAAAAAGTGTGTTGGTGTTTAGGGTGTGCATAAATGAAGATTAAAGAAGCACTGACTGCAGTAATTGAAGAGTGACAAGGGGCTTCACAGCAATATATTCCTTACCCACCATAGAAAATACAGACCCATGTGGTCATAATGAGGAGAGATTATATCCTCACCTACCCAAGCTACCAGTCCAACCTGTACTGAATACCAAAACAACATTTGCTCACAGCCACACAGCTGTACAAATTGTGCCACAGGACAAGGACAAGAGATCTGATCTGCCTTCCTGCTGTCCTGCACCTCTGTGTGCACACATAAAATTACTTTAGCAATACATAACCAGTTGACAGACCAGGTGCCACTCACTCCCTGTTCCCCACTGTAATTCAAGATTTTGAGGAGTTCATCTTTTCACACAATTAAGATTTGACCTGGAGTTCTTATTTATTTGTTTGTCTGATTGTTTATTTAACATTTATTTAAAATCAGTAATACAGCTAGATTTAATAAGTCCTTAATTCAATCTTCTCTGCAAATGCTTTATCGTAATCAATGTTTCATATTTTCTGATATTTTCATCAATTTCATAGCTTGAGTTTCCCTTCCCACTAAAAATTATTTATTAGGATTATTTAACTTCACATGTAGGGAAGATTCATGCATTGTGAAGTTAATATTCTAACTTTACATCACACATATCTATATAAGAGAAAGTGCTAGTTGTCCTCCAAACTGATTCACAATAGTCATTTGATTTTGCTTATTCTCTAAGATAGCAAGAGATAATTAAGTGTGACTCTCTAATGTTGGAAACTTTCTCAAGAAAAAAAAAAAAAAAAAAAAAAAAAGTTCTGTTAATTTTGTTGTTTGCGCATGTTTTTGTGGGCTTGTCTAAACAGTTTGATGTAGAAAGTAGCTCATAAACGCGGCCCACACTGCAAGCTGTCAGAGTGGGAATTGTTAATGATCCAACAGCTATTAAGTCATGTTCGCAAAGAGCTGTGCCTGTATTAATTAATCCTTCCTCTTACCTGATTATCTAGACACCCAAAAGATGTATAAACTGGGAGAACTGTGACATGATAGACTTATTTTAAGATCAGAAAGCTTTTCTTAAAATTGAAGCATCCGTTCACAGCAATAACTGGACATATTCTTATCAGGTAAATACTTAAACATTTATCTACAACTGTATAGACTAAAATTCTTCTTTTCTAATTACATTGTTTTAAGGGTATAATTCTTCTTTCATAATTACATTATTTTAAGGCTATGCTTTAGTTTAATCGAGGGATATTATTCATTGAGCAATAAATATACAAACAGTAACAGAAACTTAGGATAAAAAAATAAAAATAAAAATGAAAATAAAAAAATAAACCAAACCTTGCTTTTGGGTGTTCTTCTGTTTGGGTTTCATGAATGTTTCACATAAAAGGAAAATCATTTTTTCTATTTTCCCTTTCAACATTACATTCTATTCTTGAAAAACACATAGTTGTAGGGATATATTTTACAAGGTAGAAAGAGATTCAAATTAAATTTCAATGAAGTGATTTTGCCCTAGGAAATTCAGGATTTTTATTCAGCATTGTATGAGCATATCCATGCAACTTATCTATATTTAACTGAAACAAATAGTTTATAAATTCATCATGATCAAAACTGTTTTTCCAGGGGAAAAAAAGATCTTTTATACAACCATAACATGTTTTTAAACTCCTGTTAGTACACCATAAATAGTCATTTAAAATATTAATTTTAAAAAATGCATATATATATATAAATATATATATATATAAACAATGCCTACATAGCTTATTCTTGAATCTAAAGAGGAAAGAGACAACTTAAACTGAACTGCATGTGTATGAGGACAGCTGGTCAAATTCTAGTGCAATCATAATTTTGTGGTTTAATCTGTTAAGACAACAGTTTTTATTAATGCTCATTTGTTACTTGTGAGAAGTTGCTGACATAAATTGATGATTAAGCTCCTCTGACCTTCACTGAACCTTAGTAATTCTCATTCGCATTCTCATTAAAGCTGGGTTTCAGTCTCATTTTTTTCAAATCTGTAATATCATCCTGTTTAAGCCTTTATAAAGTCTTGCTCAAGAGCAATTAACTGGTCTGGTAACAGAAACCAGGTTAAAGTACATCCTTATACTGAAGCTTATGGATAAATATTTTGTTATAAATCAAGAGAAAATTAGAGGAAAATACTGGAATAGTATAAAAATGGCCATAGGATAGTTATTATTTGGCATAATATAAACCAGATTGGTATCCTTTTCTCAAATCAATACTCCTATTTGATATATACATTTAAATATATTTGTTTAAATATTCAATATGATTTTGTGGTGAAGAGTTGAGCTGGGCAGTTTGCCAGAATTAACTTACAGATCCTTTCTTCGTAAACAAATTGCTATCTCTTCAAAAGCTAGACAAAGAATACACAAATTTAGTGATCACAGCCTAGAACCAACATTTTTCTGTTTTTCACTAAGAATCAGCAGTGGTGAGTTTTGTGCAAGTACTGTGCATTTCCTTCTTGAACATAAAGATTAATATAATTCTGTTTTTAAAGGAGTCTTTGCTCTCAATGTGTAGTAATTCTTTACAAAGGACGTGATGTCATATATCTATTTGAATTATTTTGGACTCTAAACCAGATTATGGCTACACATCTGCAATGCACTACACATCCTCAGAAAAAAAAAAAAAAAAAAAGTGTTTTAAAGAAGGAACAGATAATTTCTTCCTCAGAATCTTATCCTTATCTTTTCCGTATTAAAACAGTTTACACAGAGCCTCTTGGTTAGCAAAGAATGCCAACATTCTTAATTTCATTTTATTCTCCTTACAAATAAAGAAAATCTGCAGAGGAATCAACCTGTATGGACAGTCGGCATTTAAAAAGAGACACGTAGGAGTTTTTTGCCAGGTTTGTTTTCACATTCATTTTTAAAATTAAATTTATTTTTATTTTTATTTTATATCTATTAGTTATGAAGAACTTCAGAAGTCAAACATAAAAATTATATTTTCTAAAAAATATCCTATTTTATAAACCTCTTAAGGATTATAAAATAGGCAGGTGACTGAAGTTTTTTTAAGACTTCTTTTATGTCAGTTCTTTTCACATAACCAAGCCTTGAAAAAAAAAAATATAATTTAATGTATATTAAAACATCCTGAAACTATTTTAAGCATCATGTGCTTAGCAAAAATGCTGATAGGATATTTGAAGTGATTGACCTAATTAAGCACATGTTAAATGTACTCAACAAATTCTAACTACTTTAAGATCCATGACTGAGCAGAGAGAAAAGTAAAGGTCTGGATGAGTAAGGCAACAGAAATGTGAATACAAATGGTGCGCAGAATACAGTGAAAACTATTTTATTCCAGACCTTCTTCCCTCCCCCCTCCCCCCCACAATTATAGTAGCTAATATCACACTCGCGTCTCAAACATGTTGACCATATTTTGAGATCAAGCCCATTATAGTTTTAAATTAGCTTTCACAAATAAACATTATGGTAATTAAAGCAATAAGCATGGCTTTGAGAACAAACCAGCCTCAGGAGATTCAAGATTTTCCCTTTATTTACAGGACTCATTCCAGGCCTGCTCAGGAGTCTTCTGGTATACTTGTACAGCCTATAAACAAGATATTGAGCAATTATTTTGCTATTGCAGGTTTACACTTGAGGTGATACAGAGGTCAATTCCTCACTTTGTTGTACTTTGAAAAGAGAGAAGAAGCTAGTCTGATAGAGCACTCAGAAACTGCCTTGCCAATTAGTTCTTCAATACATACTCTGATATGTTTTTGTACAAGTATAAATACATAGCATTCCTATTCAGGAAGAATTTTGGAAAGGTGAGTTGATAATCTAATTGGAAGCAGACTCTAATAGCGTACGGTAGTGAATGGAGCAAAGTACAGAACAGTAAGAAAGTTTGGTTGATTTCATTGACCTTCCTACAAATCTTGACTATGTTTGGTTACCTTGATGACAATGGGATACTAACGCTTTGACTAATAAAACATCAACTATTTACAGGATACTCTGTTCCACTAATACTTGAACTTGAACTTGTCTGTATTCATAGAAATTTCTTTCACACAAAAACAATTTCCTGAATGTGCTTCTGTGATCTAAAATAAGTCTCAAATATAGTTAGTATGATTTATTGAAATATTGTGGTACTGCAGGTTATAGTGCAGCATCCTGGCAGATGAGAATGATTTTTGAATAGAAGAAAATTATTTGCCCGATTTCACCAGAACTCTGATATTACTTTTCATATAAATGTGACCAGTGCTGTGCCAGCCATTAGGGATTACGTTACATCTTTTTTGTTTATTAACACAATTTTCCAAGAAATGGCTCTTTTGACTAACAGGTCAAAGCTGAGATTAAATCTCTTCCCCACTATTCTATAGAACACAAGATCCCTGTCTCCCATAGGCCTGATCCCTCACATTACCATCAGTATTGCCAAAGTTCTTGAATTCAGGTTGAAGGATAGATTCACCTCCTTAATATGAAAGGCTGAATAAAAATCCACAGGAACAGATGTCTTTCTGACATTGTCAGTATTCCCATACACATATTATATCCATACATTGATATAATTGACTGTGAATAATACTTATACATAACATTTTATATTGTGATACACATTTAAGAACTATTGCTGTATTTTCATGTTTTCTACTTTGCCCTCAGATAACCATGGACAGCAAGTCTTCTGAACTTTCTGTGCTTTAATACACTCCTAGTAGGTGAAATTCAACTACCATCTTCCAACCTGGTAAATTTTGTACAAGATTGACTATACAGTCTTGGTGTATATATACTTCTCAGGTATCTTAGAACATCTGCTAAAAACATAGCTTCTGTTAAAAATTTCTGTTTTTCTTCATTCAAAAGCTGCTAATGAGCCTTTATTGTATAGTATTTAAAACAGAAGAAGAATGCTGTAGGCAGTTTTCTCATATCACCTTTAATTTTAAACCTTTAAAACCTTTTTAAAAAAATAATCTCAGTGTCAACTGCTTCTTAATTCTGATGCACTTTATATGTTGTTATTTGTTCAGTTCCAAGGCTTTCATTAGCCAGAAAGTCTTCACTGAACCACTGGAAAACTACATGGATCACAATTTATGGAAAAAATGTATGTTTTGTTTCTTGTAGTCATCAGAATACAGGATGTTGACAAGAATAAACTGCCTGTCATTAAAGCCAGGAAGAAAAAATGTTGTCTGTGTTCTAACTTGCGCTTATTTAGAACATAACAGTTTTCATGAAGGCTAAAGAACACTTCAACCACCTCACCCTCATGTTTTCAGGAGTGAGAAACTGGGTCTAGGAGAGTGTATGTACTTAGTATATAACCAGCTATCATGCTAAGCTGAGCATTCTTATTTAGGCCATAAAATATTGACTTTGCCTGTGGTCATAGTACTCATTAGTATTAGTAGTAACAGGTGAAAGAAAATAACTCTAAAAGACTAATATTATATCACTATTCTTTAACTGTTGTAAAGATGTTTGGACATGGGTCCATTTACGTTTGGCTGCAATATTCCTAAATAACTTGTGTCACTTCCATTTTGAATTATTTTCTTATTAAAATTATAAATATTAGGTTAAGAGATGCACCTACAGGAATTTGCACACTAATGCGAGTATATATATTTTTTTAATTTTAAAATAAATTGATTATGCAAATTACAATATATTGATATTGAGCAGTAATACATTATCATAGAGTATGCTGAATAGATTAGTATAAAACTTCTTTCTCAGATATCAGTATGATGCTGTAACAGTACAGAAAAAAGTATGCATACACAAAAAAGATATGCATAACTGTGCAGCACTACATTACATTGAGATCTATGCATTCTATATTTTTGCTAATATTTTGCTATAGCTGTAGATAATATTTGCACAATTAAAAGCTGCTAATGGCAAAAATGTTACATGAAAGGTACTTTTCAGAACACCAATACTGAATGAGAACTAAAGCAAGGAGTACTTCCTAATTACGGGTTTGCAGGCAATTACTTTTCAATAAAAGCTAAAAAATAATTTCACACAAATAATCAGATGGAATCTAGCCCCAGTACTTGCAGAGGATATGTATGCATCATTATGACAGTGAATGGAGTATATTTATTGTAGAACAACTTTTTTAGTCAGGCAGTTCATCTTCAAGAACTAGTTTCCTTCTGTGTTTTAAAGATAAAAGCATGAGATAGACTGAACATTTACTGATATTCAGTAAACCTCATTGAGTCAAATAAGTTTGAAACCTTGCATCGCTAAGAGCTTTGCAGTTAAATAAACCCTACAATTCAAACATTTTCATGACTTGATATATGGCCTGTGCTCTGAGGGATCTGGTTGTGCCTGATCAGTGACTGAGACCCACCAAGTTTTTAGGTATGGGCCCAGTTCCTTCTTTTATACTGAGTTTTACCTCAGTATAAAAAAACAACAAGAGTAGTAGTGTAGTGCACCAAGCAGTGCACTGAGGAAAGCAGGCAAATTGATCTCATGTCAGCATTTTTTTACAGGCAAAAATTACTAGGGAGCAGATTAATAATAATTTTTGTGTAATAAATAGGGTGATAAATACTTTTTATACTGAAAAAATAAAAGTGATAACTTTTAGTTTTTATTATAAGCTACTCTTCAAGTTGGAAAATAATCTACAACCTTATGAAGTAGTATTTCTGCAAAATACGTATGTATTTCCAGTAAACAGATTAATCCAACTGGATTTAACAATTACTCAACATGCTGCAATTCTTTCTTGATTTTATCTTATTTTACATTGGTGCCAAGTTTTTAATGGTGCAGAAGATAGTTTAGTAAGAAAAGACAAAATTCCACATGCTTATTTTTTAAGTATAGAATGTTTGCACATACTTCATATATTATAGAAATTAAAAACAACAACAACAAAAACACCACAGGACATACAGTTAAAAAATAATAATAATAAAAAAAAAAAAAAGCAGTTTTGTTTTATTCCTCATCTTCTTCATATATTCTAGGCACAAATGTGTTTACCATTGAGAAGACGCACTTAATGTTTATTTTACTGCAAGATACATAAGAGAATAGACACTGAAATACCAGCTCTACATGAGAACATACCTTACAGGGCAAGACAGTAATTGCAATCTTAAAATAAATTGTGGAAAAGAAAAAATAATTGTAAATATAAAATTCCTCAAACAAATTCATCCTTTCAGTTTTGTTTTCACAACAGTTCTGAAAATGCCAATTTTCAAGACACATCGATGGAATTCTCACAAAAAAAAAAAAAAAAAAAAAAAAAGGCAGAAGATTCCAGTAGTATCTAGTCTGAATACAAATTCTGGACATGATTCAGTACTGATCTCTTACATAATCTCAAAGTGAATATACTAACCTAATTTTTATGCAATACTTGATTTTGGAGAGTATTATGGAAGCACATTTTGCCTTTGTAGTTCAAATGAAAATTTTATTTTATCTAGTGGCACTGTAGCAATGTTTGTTATTTTCTAGATTATAACGAGTATGATAGAAAACACAAATGTCTCTTTTAAAGGAAACAAATCCAAAAAGTTCTTAAAATGCTATTTTTAGAAGTTTGTTCCAGAAGTAAAACTGTAGCTGTAAAAAGAATGTTGCTGTAACCCAGGGCCATAAAACCAATAAATCTCATAGCATGGACTTTTATAGAAAGATAGGAAGGATTTAACGTGGTGTTAAATATAATTACCAATAATTTCTCTTTCTTGGTTTAGTGTTAATTGTAATTAAACTGGAATCTTTTGTTGCAGCAGTTTGTGTAGTGAAACCAAGAGTACTTTTTTGTGGGACATTAATGACCGCATAATTAACTACAATAATTTCATGTAGGCTATTAATTAACTACAGAGTACAATACTAGTAAATGAACCACAGCTTTCTACAGGAAAGAATCATAACAATTCAAATCTTGTATCTTCTTCCTAACTTTTTTAATTCTGCAGGAACTATAATAGTCATCAATTTCCCACTGACCTTGTTGTCTCAAGTGCCTACTGTACTCACTTATCACTCCTCTTCTAATCAGTTAAAAATATGGATAAGTAAAATCATTTTCTAGATTATCATTAACTACTATATTGTTTTTTTTTATTATTTTATTTACCATCAATGGATCTCACTTCTACCTTTCAAACCCAGAACTTCTTGCCCTAAATCGGAAATCTTGCACAAAATTAATCAAACCTTTCCTATCACACTATCTCAAAGGCCAGCCTCTATGTGTTAGCTACTGTTTTCACACGTAAGTAAAAAATCAGATTGTTCCACATGTGAATAATTCCTAGTCAGAATCTATGAAAATCTATGAAGCCAGCACTTCTTCCACTGTTAAGTTTCTCCTGCATGCAGAAAACAAGCAATAAAAGCTTAATGATCAAGTATTTGCACTACTTGTTTTTGTTAAAACCTCTAATTATCATGGTTATCCACTCTTTTTTTTTTTTTTTTTTTTTTTTTTTCTTACCTGTTTTTTGTCATCTTCTAATCTTTTAAGTTATTAGCTGTTCGAGGTACACCATTTCAATAGTGCCCTAACAAATGGAGTCTAAGCTAATTGACTTATCCATTACCAGCTATTAGTGCAATAAATATAAAATATATTGCTACTACCACAACTGTGAAAAGTTATGAGCATTCTTTTATTGCTATGCCTCTATTTAAGAACCCTCAAGCAACAATTAGGGGATATTTGAGGTAAATGAAGCACAAAATAACTCCTGTGCCTCTCTGGCCTTCCAACAGAAATGTTGCAATGCTGCTTAAAATGAGCTCACTGAAAAAGGGCAAATTCATGACAGCAATGTCATTTCACCTTCCCACCTTAAAATATGGCCCCTCTTTGACTGCTGCTCCAAGCAGCAGTGAATAACCATTTCTAAAACTTGAGAAAGGATGCTTTCTGGAAGCAGCATGAGTGGAAAGACAACCACCACCTTCTTGCTTACCAGAGGGAGAAGGCTGTGTAGGAGGAGGCAGCCATTCCATCTAAAGAACTCCCTGCTGTGTTGAGTCAGTTCTAAAAACTAAAAACATGAACCATAATATTAATATCTTGCTGAGAAACTACGATAATGAAGAAGGTTGGTAAACCATTTATTATTCAACTTCTCACTATTTACTAAATACTGTATTTTGTAATGTTAAACCCACACAACTTCTTGTTTCCTTCTGACCTTAATGAAAGGTTCCTCTCCTAGTTTCTTGCAGTTTCATCAACAGTTTAGAAACATCTATAAGGGGCTTCTCAACTGAATATATAATTACATTATTGTTGTATTGTTGAATTGTTGATTTTTGCATTTTGTTTTCTGTGATTAATAATTTTTGTTGTTTATAGTCACTAATAAAGGAAATTAACATTTGTAAACATAATAGCAATTTATGATGTTTTTCATCTTATAGATAAAGCAGCATTATAAAATTCTCAGCTGTTAAAGAACTGTCATCCAAGATACAATATAACAATAGTTAATTTAATGCTAAATTAGTATTATCTGAGGATCACTCCAAAGTTTGACAAGAAAACATGAGTATTAAGTAAATTGGAACTAGGAAAATGATTGATGAATAACTTTGAGAGAAATCCTATCTGGAAGTACCAAAGTGGCACAGGATAAATCTCATCGTTAGAACTGATCTAGGACACTTCCTGCACTTTAATTACTGAACTCATACAGCTCACAGAGACATAACCTAGATAACTTCAAACATGGAACAATTAACAATCTCTAAAGTGAAACCTCAGCATAGACTACATAATAGGTAAGTATTAATCCGGCTTTTCCAATTGTAGCTTGTTCCAAGCCACAGAAACCCATAGAAAAAATAGGAAAAGCTCTTCTCTCAGTCAAGTTAAAGCTAATTTATGTCTAGATGTAACCATCAGAAAATATGCAGAAGGCCTCATCTCATAGGCGATTCATGGACATGACATAGACCCTGGACAGACTTTACTTGGAGCAAGAATGGAGTCTGGATTCCACTTGCGTCTTCTGCCCCAGAAAGTGCTTAACTCTGTTTGGCATAGGAACACTGTTACCCCAAAAGAGGTGGAATCGTTCATCTCTGCTCTTCCATGACATCTTCTTTACTGGGCTGCTGTTTGGAGTGGCTTTAGGTGCACTTTTTTTATCATGAGCCTAAACATTTTGAAGTTTAAAGATCTAAAAAGATTTTTCTCCTAGGTTTATAGCTTTGCTTTGTGCTTGCTAAGTTCTTTTATTTACCTGGCTAACCCCAAGTAGCCTGCCTGCCCATGGGCTACTCCCCCAAGGAATCTGGCTATTTCTGTTTTAAAGAGTTGACTGAATTTTATGCAAAGGTGTAGCAGCTAGGTTAGAAAGAGCATTTCACATGACTGATTTCTTACATTTCTAGGTGAGAAACTGCTATGGATTTCATGTAAAGGAAGCAGGGATGGGAATTACTGCAATAGGAAGAGAAATAAACATCAATTCCATCTTAAATAAATCAGCATGATTTTCTGTGTTTGTTGTTGTTTGCTTGTTTGTTTTACAATAATGGAAGAAGAATAATCCTTTTCATTTTAAATGAACATCTCAAACATTGGGAAATTTTGCTGATAGGGCAGTTACTTTTTTTCATATCTGTCACTTAAGCTATACCCAGGCACTCCTGAAGGCTGTCTTCACCACAGCCTCTAAGGAAAAAAATCACTGTGAGCAGCATTAACAAAGTCAGTGCTGTGAATTACACATTGTGAACTACTCTGTTTTCAAGTGGTTGTGATTTTTCTGCAGATGACATTCATGAAAGAGGAAATGCCATGCACTTAAAATTCAAAATACTCTATTTCTATCAACTGGTCAAGGCAAAATTTATGTGTCAAGTATTCAGGTATTTCCATCTAGCATCAGTCTTCTTTCAATACAGTATTTCAAAGCTGGAGAGGTTTAGAAAAGAAGTAGAAAATCAGGAATTGAGAAATTTAAAAGACAAGAGAAAAGGATGAAAAATCATCTTAGTAAAGTCCTAATCCAACAGTTTAAACTAAAAATCTAGCCTTAATTCAGTATTTCAAGCATGTTAATATTGTTGCAATTACAAGCATGTGAACAACTCAATGGATCCATGCTTTCAAATTCTTTTATGCAAACACATACATCTGTGCTGTTTATCTTGCTTTCAGAAGTGGAACATGCACAGAAGAAAGGAGGATCAGATAGGACATTTTGCAAATGCACTCTAGAAGTATGCAGAACCTTGAAGTTTATGGCTCTCAAATGCTGGGTGTTTTAGGCATCCACTGCTCTGTTCAGTGTTTGCCTCTCTGATTTTCAACAGAACATGCTACCATCTTCAAATTTGATGCTTCTCGTAGTCCACAAGTAAAATTTGTATATATGCCATCAATTTGTGACTTATTTTTATTGTGTTTTAATTTCTTCTTTTTATGAAATCACACTAATAAGATACACTCTCTGTTCTCCAGTGATCAAGTAAATACAGCAAACTGGGCCATACCGCAGCCTGCTGGCTACAAACTCATGTCAGGCTTTCCATCCTGCCTGAAATCCAGTATGAAATTATGAGTTACAGAGACAAGATTTATTTAGTGCATTCTTGGCATTCCCTATCATTATATACAGCTGAATCACTGGCATCCTGAGGCAGTGAAAAACCTCAGTCACCAACTCTTCATACTGTTGTTGTACCATGTACTGAAATACACATTGAACTTCTGATTCTCCTTAGCTCCGGGCTAGGCTCGTTACAAAGGTTGTTCTTTCTCTGCCCTACTTTCAGCTCATTTTATCATGCAGAGCTTAAAGCCCTTCTTCTAATTTATTTATTGGTCTGAACACCAAAGAAGCTTTCTATTATGATCTGCAGCCATAGCTGCTTTTGAAATAGATTTTCAACTTAATATCCTGCTGAAACTAGCAGTCATAATACTTGAGAGTGTGTGAAAAATACTGACCAAGCCTGGGAGTGATTTAAAAATATGTATACTCAACAATGGAAGGTGAAAGTAATAGAAAAGATAGTGACATAGTGTATATGCTTATTGGATTCAGAATTCCATTTGCTTACTAGCAAATTTACAGCTGGTAAATAAACTGATGCAGATGTTAATTTTCTGTTTCCTCACAGCACTGGCCCTGCAAGGTAGTTGGAGTCTGCAATTAGCACTCTCTCTCTGTAATTCTGTTGATTCTTCCCAACAAAACTAAAAATGGAGAGAATTAGGTCGTCTGCATCACTGACTCTTCACAAGCTTCTGAGAATAATCATTGCCCAACAGAGACACCAAAGAGTCTGGCTGTTTTGCAAATGCCAGTAAGTGCCTACAACCACGAGTACAACAAAAGGAGTTTTCTTTGCCTCTTAGGAAAGGGATTTACTTATATGCAGTATGTAGTGCCATCTAATAACATGGTTAAACAAAACAAGTAACTTCAGGGGAATTAGAAAGGTCATATTTTCAACAATATTATAAATGTCTGAGGATAAAAGTATATTAAAACATGCCAGCTGAAAAACAACTGTTGATGCTGATACTGGGCACGTACAGTTTGAGACGTGAAACTAGTTCCATAAAGCTAAGCAAAATCATGAAAAGAACTCATATGTACCATATTAACAGCACACATATATACATATATATATATATGTACCTAAAAGCAATAGAAGTGCAACACTAATTTCAGTCTTTATGACACAGATATTTAAAAATGGGAAAAAGCTTCTCCAAAGAGTAACTGACTTAATAACACTTACTAGTGAAAAACTGTGTACTGCATTTGGCTCTTTTTTATTTCTTAATGCCAACAAAGATACAGTAGTTCTATTCTTTTAAAGATAGTTCAAGTGAAAGACTTTCTCATGCCAATCTCCTAGTTATTTCTAAAAATGCATATTTCATTTTTAGTCATTCCAGAATGACAACACTTTGCTTTTTTTAAAACCCACTAGTCAAAAAAATAAAAATAAAAATAAACAATTGGCAAATTCTCAGGTTTCTATAAGTACTATATTAGGAAATATATGAAATTTGAAAAAAAAAAAAAAGATTCAATAGTCAAAATTATGAATTTCATATCCCAGTAAGACAACTTCTGTCCTTACTAAGTTATCTTAGGTGGAAAAAAGAACTCTTTTAGACTTATGATCCCCCTGCCTGAAGTTTAACACAACTGATTTTTGATTACAGAAAGGTTTTGACTTCACATTGACTAGAGAATCAGATTCTACTTTCAGTTGCAATTGCATACATCCAGTTATTATTACAAGTTTTCACCACTCTGTGTAATTACCCTTATAAATACAAAGATCGTTTACAATTCATCTATTAAATTGTATGTTTCTGACTGTGTTCTTTACAGCTTTCCTTGGGCAACAGAAGACAACTGCCAACAACTTGGCTCTTACAGTGCCACAACACTGTATTTGCCTTGAAGAGATGGGTGCTAGAAAAGCTGGAAATTTCTGGGTATTTTTTACAGCATGACCAGGCAATAAAGATGGGATAGGTGTAGACATGTCTACAAGTCATATTTTTGCCTTAGAGGAGCAGTATCTGGGAGAGAGGATGGGATAGGGTTTCATCTGGGACAATTTCAGAGACTGTGATTGCAGCAGAAGTGTGACCAGTCTTTGATACTAAATCAACAGAGATCAACTGCCTGGTGATATTTTCATTCAGTAGTAGAGGCAAAATGAAGAGCATGACCATGATGTCTGAAGTCAGATCCCAAATGCCCAATGTTATTAAACCTGTTTTCTAGTGCTGTAATTTTTTATCCCTGAAAACAAGGATGTTGTCCCAGTCATAATAATTTGGTAACTTTTTTTTTTTTTTTTTTTTTTTTTTTTTTTTTTTTTTTCCCATGGTACATAGGAAATAATGACCTAAGGTATAGAGCAATAGGAAAATCGTCACCAAGAAATAATGTCAGCATGTGGCAAGGCAGGTAGATTGATGTTTCACAGTACTGCTGGATGTTGATAAGTAAAATGTGGATTGTGTTGTTCAGGTAGCAAAACAGAACAGAACCTGACCTTAGTGCTGTTCGTGAAAATTAGTGGTATTTGCATTTTCTCTACTCAAAAGTAAGTTGAACTTTAAAGGAAAGAAACTCTGCCTCTTCACCTCACACTCAAACTTGAGTTCCTTTTCAAACAGTTCCACTTTGTGAGTAATAAAACATTTATACTCAGAGAAGTACACTTCAAAGAAATGAAGAATTGAAGTCTTCTAGAGGAACATGTCTGTGCAAGTCTTTATTAAAAGGCAATTAAAAAATTGAAACAGGGCACTTACTCTATATACTGCTTGTCATTAACTAAACAAAATTGTGGATTTAATTTGGTTCATCCATTCACAGTGAAGTAATCCATAAAAAAGGATAATAGCAGCTGTACAGCACATCTGGGACAGTGTTCTCAATAGTAGTTAATACTGGTATAATTCTGCTACCATAATTTTTTATTGGAGAAATCATAGGTGGTTTTGAAACTAGTTTCATCTCTGGTCCCTTCTGCTCTGGACTTCACATCTTTTCATAATAGATAACATGCACATGGTATAGTTTAACAGATTATGCTCACAGACTTTTCACCTTTGAAATCTCACTTGCATCTTGACTTGCATAAGGTTCATTTAATCTATCAGCACAGTAAAAACTGAATTTTCTCATGTTAAGCTCTATGGTTGAAACAAAAAAACAAAACTGTCAGGCAAATGAAAGGCCTGACATTACTATTTTGTAGTGCTTTTTTTTTTTTTTTTTTTTTTTTTTTCCCACTGCTTATACTGTGTGTGAATCCCATGTTTCATTGGTATTGCTACTTGCAAGGAATTTAAATGATCATTTTTCTTGTTTATGTGATTGCTAGAGACTGCTTTCCCTTGAGCTATCATGAAAGAAAATATAATGTTATGCTGATACTTCTTTAATTGGCAAATTCTCTGAAATACTTGCTTTTTCTGTCTTACTTATTCAGGGCTTAATCAGATATAGGATTCTCAATCAGGAACAGGTTTTCCTTGCCAGATGGGAAGAAAGCATTGACTCCTCTGTGGTCCAGGACATAGTCCACTTCATCTTCTTATTTGGGCTGTTCACCTAATAAAACTTTGTTTTACACTCCAGGATAAAGCTTTACTTTTTAAGAAACTCCGAACTTCTGCATGAATTGCTCTTGCTGTATTCTTAAGGCACAATGTGGGTATGCTTCTTCACCGTTCAGAGGTCTAAAGTTTGTTATAAGGTGTTGGAAAATGATCTGAAATGTGCATGAGATTTCATTGATCCTCCTGAGCTAAGATTTTGTGGCATTACTGGCAACAGTAACAGGGAAGTGAACCTGGTTGTGTTCCTGTAATTTCTGTATCTTTACAACAAAACAATCTCAGTTTTGAGAGTAATCCAATGTTTAATTTCATTCCTGTTTCCAAACTATGATATAACATCCCCTTGGATCAACATCAGTTTGTATTTAGATGCTAATGAACCTACATGCACTGAAGATTCAGAAGAGGAGCTGTCAAGCCTACAAATGCCTTACAAAAAGACAGAAAAAGAATCTTCATTGTTGGCCACTTGGAGCAAACTGCATTGCTATTATTGATCAGGAGCGAAACCAAAGATATTATAATTTAATACATGACAAAGAGGGGAAACAAATAAAAAGGCAAAAAGCAAAAATTAAAAAGGAAAGTAATCCCAAGAAACTGAGTTATTTTCCTAGAAATGTTTTAAAACTAATGACTAAAACAAATAAAGCATGAGCAATGACAGGATTTTATTATTTTATATATCCTCTTAAAACACAGTTGCATGGAAATGTTAGAGGATATTTTAAGGACAATATAATTTATGAGCTAGTGAGACAACATGAACTTAGCCTGGCTGCAGATTTTCTTTTAAAAAAGAATTGCAGATTATCACATGAATTTGTATAGCACAAATTGAAACTGAATTGCAGAAATCCTAAAACACAATGTTTAAAGAAAAAAAAAAAAAAAAGTTACATCAAAATACAGAGTTGTGATAGAATATATTCAGCTGTTTCCCAATACTTTTTCACAATATGGATAAATCGGACTACATTTGGGTAATGATAATCCATAGAGACGTCAGTAAAACAGAAATTCAAACATCTGGTTGAAACAATTTTTAAATTTAAGTGTTATATATGTCACAAGTATATTCTCTAAGCACCTTTCTGATCTACCAGTACTGGAAGAGTAAAGTTTGAGAGGTCAGGCTCAAAAGTTATTCAATACTCCATTATATTATATTTTTGTTGTAAGTTTACAGTAAGTAATTCAAGAACTTGGAGATGATGGAATTTTAATTTTCTGGAATTTGAATGATTCCCAATGAAATGCATTTGCAAAACTAGTGAATTATTAACAGTTACAGTGAGTCTATAGTCACAATTAGTGACTATAGTCACAATTTTAATTAATTTGCATTGCTTTCTCTGTTTACAGTTATATTGGGTTTCAGTTCAGGAAAAGTAAATACAAAAACCAAAATCAAGGCCATGTTATAAAAAATAAAGGACAAACTTTATTTAGGGTAAATTTTATTTATTTGGGGAGAATCTACATATACAATAATATGCTAATAAAACAATCTAGCCCTTATGTAGCTTATCTTTCTAGTAGATCTCATTTATATCTCTACATCTCACCCTCCTAATAAGGGAGAAATTATCAATGCTTCCACTTTCCAATAAAAAGCTGAGGAAGAGAAGTGACTTGTTGATCTTTAAGCAGGTCACAAGCAAAGCTGGGACAAGAATTTTCCACCTAACGAATGTTCTTTTCTGGGAAACTGAAAAGGCTGATTTCCATTGATTTATTTATCATACACACATATATACATATGTTTATATATATTATTTCACTTATTTGTTTAGACCAATGCAGAATGCCTGACAAATCTTTTAGATATATTTTTTTTTCATTTGCCCAGAAAATCCTTTACTAATTAATCTTCTCTGACTCAGTTAAATAAGATCTAAATTTATATAGAGTCAGTATTTACATGAACAAGTGACAGTTGTAAAAATATTTAAAACAGTAAGAGGAAAGTAGAAAAAATTGGAGGTTACTGTCACAGGGTTCTCAAGAACAAAATGAGGCAAAGGAATCCAATATCAGTAAGGCAGTATTTCAAACAGATGTGGAAACAGAACTTAATGTCAAACTCAGTGAATATGAGACATAATCGTGTCTGCAAGTAAAATATACTGGGAATGATTTTGTAACACTTTCAGTCTCAAAAGAATGAGGAAAACAAATTTAGAAAAAAAAAAAAGTTCTTGATGCCAGGTGATCGTTATTTATGATGAATGTAATTTATTATTTTTTCTACAAAGAAAGTACCATTCATTAGTATACCCAGTCATTTAAACTCTCCGGAATTGTCAAAATTTGGCTGGAATTATACAAATGATTACAAAAAGCAGGGGGAACAGCCAAGTTTACGTCAGCAAAAATGCATCCCCAGTACTGGTCTGTAGACAATTAACTATTTTGAAAGACAAGTCATAAATAAAAATAAAATTAATAACAATGTTTATAAGATATCCTAAAAACTGGTCAACATAAAAAATAAGACAATCTGGTCTTTTAACATTATTAACATGAACTGCACAATTTATGAGTAGTATACAACGGTTCTGGTTTTTATTAGAAAAATATTTAGATTTATATTTCTACTCAGTTTCTAGTATTTAACTCAGTTAACCCCCCCTGTATCATTCAAAAACCCTGAAGAGTTAGAGCTTCTGTTATGTCCAGAACTGTTTTATTTTACTACACTGCTTTAATTATTGTTCGTGATGCTGTATGTGTTTCATCTTTTTAGCATCTTTCTCTTAAGAAATAATTCCACAAATATGCATTAATGCACGTATTATTTATTCTAGTAATAGTATCATTTAAGCCAATAAAATAATTAACAAGCACTAGGCCAATTGCAAAGTTTGCTAAAGCAAGAACTCTCTAGTATAAGGAATACCAGAGCGGAATAACTTGTATAAGGAATACTGTTGTGGATATGTTGCAAGGTTAAGAATAGTGCCAGCACATGAAATACTGAAAAACTAAATACATTAGTATTGTCTTTTCATGTCAATTAATTGTATGAATTCACAGACTTTTTAGACTTCATAGATACCTGCAGCTTCAGTTAACTCAGTTAACTGAAGGAAGAGTTTGAAACAAATTCATAAATATTGTAACACTTATGAAGTCTTTCATGGGCCTGATTATTTCTCTTTTTCAGTCAGTTTTAATAATAATAAATCTGTACAGTCTAGATGATGATCTACGGACACAAAGCTGCATGTACTTCACTTACTGTTTTGAAAAGGTGCAAGGAATGGATATTACAGAAATAAACAAGGCCTCAACAAATGTATTCTCCACTGGCCCTGAGCCCTATTTGTACTAGAGGGGAGTTTTGCTACTGTTGCCCCAGTTTCCAGTTAGCAATGGCATTAATGACTAGGTATCTCTACTTATGCACAGCCCAGCATAGAGCAGCCCTTGGAACATTACCTTGGCCCATGAAGAGTCTCCTCTCTCCAGAGCTGTACTACAGCAGTGGTGAGCACAGCAATAACTACATTAACAAAGATTCATAGTCTTTCTTGCTATGTATAGACTTCAATCACTGTAAAGATAATGGACTATAATTTAAAAACATTAAAACTTTAAACCTGTATTTAAATAGTAATTACACTGATTAAACTCTTGCACATTGTTTTTAATATGTCTTTTTTTCAGAGCAGCTGAATGTCTTGCCTGATTAAATAACAAACTCTGCAAAGAAGCCCACTGTCTCTAACCACGAATAACATTTTATAATTGTGGTTATTTTAATTTTGAGACATCATGTGATCTGTTAAACACAAAAGTTGAATAAGGCCTTTTGACTTTCAATATGCTGCAGCAAGTCATATGCACATTAAATTTTGTGAAAACTCTGTAAAGCCACCATAAAAAATGAAAATTGCCTTTTTAAAATCACATTTGTATGGATATGTGTCCCTGTGGCTTCCTCATATCAGCTGCCAATGACAGAATGCACACCAGAGGTAAATGGAACCGTGCTGCCCATCTGCGTGTTTTAAACACTATTGTGTGCCAGCAGCTAAGAAGTATCCATAGAAATACACATATAGATGTATATAACATAAGGCTGCCTCAACTTGAAAAATACAGTTTGAAAATTAAAACCATGGTAGAAGTCCACAACTGTCATTTAAGTTAACAATGCATCAACTGCAGCACCATTTACAACTCTGGGACAGAAAGCGTTACTATCGC
The DNA here is from genome assembly GCA_011076525.1 of Nettapus auritus. Lineage (NCBI taxonomy): Eukaryota > Metazoa > Chordata > Aves > Anseriformes > Anatidae > Nettapus > Nettapus auritus. Next base: position 17,436,384 of record CM021765.1, on the reverse strand, counting down.
ATTGCCTCAGAAGCCCTGCCAAGATGAACATGTGTTGTCAGGGCAGACTTCAGTGGAGAACAGAGCTTGACAAGCAGGCACTGATTTCACCCTCTTGGTGGGAATCACTTGCCAATAATGTGGTATCAGTCAAAGGAATTTCTGAATTATATGCATTAATTGTCAAATGCCTAAAAAAAGACATTTGTGCTCTTACCTTTTATTCCTTCATTCTAGCCTCAAGGGGTAGCCCTTCTTTTTTGCAGATTACCTTAACACACTTGGAATTAGAGCCCTGATTAATATAGATTTGGACTGAGTTTAGAGTAATGGAGGAAGGTTTTGATTGTATTCTACTACAGTAGTGTTTTAATTCTATCTGTAACATGAATAGGTAGGAATATTTGCAATTATAAAGCTGAAAATACTGGGGAAAAAAAAAAGAAAAGCAGCTAAATTTTTATTTGCTTATTTTTAGTACTCAATCTATACTTCTTTCTGTATTTATTTTTCTTCCATGCCAAGTCTAGTTGGCATGTAGCTCTAAAAGTACATTTCCAAAAAAGCAATATAGGCAAGCTCTAAATTAGTTCATTACCCATTGGCCTACTTCCACCAGTTTTCCATGAGATCTTTCATTATGCATTGTTTAGAACAAATGTTTTAAAGTGAAATACACTTCCGTATTGCATACACAAAATTACCTTTACCCCTGAATTTAAAGCTATCTTTCCCAAGACACAAAACATCCTTAGCAAGTCATACTCAATTCCTTAACGTGACCAGATCATCACTGACAAACCTCTGCACCCCAGCAAGTGACAGTCTGATGTCTAAATTTCTCCCCTTCACAATTTTAGATTCACTGCTTTCTCCTAGGAGCTATTTTACCCTCTTTCAAGCTAATTTGCTAATGTCCACAGAAATTTTAAAACTATTCAGAAAAATGATTTCTCATTAACTATAGTACTGCTTTTATTGTCTTGTATTTTCCTGTTGGTCCACTCAGAATTGCTTTTCCTCAGAGAAGCTGTCTGATTGTCTTCATTAAAGATGTTGTTTCAGCTCTACTCAGATTGATCCTCCTTCCAAAAATTACAAAATCAATTTTAAGATGAAGGTACTAGACAGAATATAGGGTACAAAATTTGTGTTAAAGGAAGTAACCACATCCTGTCAAACATCTAAACATCTAAAATGCAATAGATAACATGCCTCAATACTGAAATACAGGTTGTAGGGCACTTTTGTGCCAGTATCATCTACTTTAATGACAGTAAGTCAGTAGCAGAAGTAGGTACTGAACACACCTGAAGTGTGACAGTACTGTCACCCTTCCAGCCCACACTCGACTTGCTGGCTTTACCATTGGTGCTGTGCAGGGGCAGCCTTCAGCTTGGCTGCAAACATGCCAAGCGCGTCTGCCTGCTCTTCTGCCTGCTCTGGCACCTTTGCTCCTGGGTGTCTCTTAAGTCAGCAGCCCACTTAGAAGGCAAGTGAAGATGACCTTAAGGGTGAAATTGTGATGCTCCAAGTAAGATTTCCCACCTAAACTGTGATTTCCCTAACCTTGCTATTTAACTAGCATGTTAAAGATTGTTTTGCCAACACAGGTACTACAAAAGGATATTCTATGATTCTATGGTATTTTATTCTTTCCCTTGGAAGTAAATTTTGTTTTTCATAGCCTGTCTTCACTGAAAAAAAAAAAAAAAAAAAAAAAAAAAAAAAAAAAAAGTTTTCTATGTCTTTGATCCCATGTTTATAAAATAGTGACAAAAATTACACAGCTTTGCTTCTATCAAAAAAATTAGTTATACATCTGTTATTAATTATACACCAACAAAAATCTACTTCTTAATGATGAAAAACAAGCCAGACTTTTACCATTTTATCCAAACAGTCAAGTAGAATACTAAATATGAAGGGTGTCTGGGATGAAGGATACTGCACTAGCGCATATTAAGAATACAAATTGAGTCAACATTCACATTAAGTTCCTAATTACCAGAATATCATTTTATCATTTTAGAATCATATCTGTAACTTGACATCCAAACCTCCATGTCATACTGCTGTACTGCTAACATTTCAAACCACTTAATAAATTCTGATATTAGGTCATTAGGCCTGGTTTACCTGAAAAAAAAAAAAAAGAAAAAAAAAAAAAAAAAAAAGAAAAATTTTTTTAAAAAAATATCTTAAAAAAAAAATAAAATATCCAGAACAGAAAGTTCGTAAGGGAATTATTTGTAAACCATTACAGAAGAATATTTTATTCTGGTACATTTCCCTTCTACAGGCAATACCTTGTTCTAATGTAATTCTACTGATTTCAGAAGAATTACTCTCAATTTTCCCCAAGTGGAAGATGAAACTCAAGTTCATTTTGTTCTGACCACCTTCATACCTTACACCTACGAAACAGTATTCAGTTACTAATCATTGTTGTCTCTAGACTTGGAGGTTCAATTCATCAAACTACAATCATCCAGTAGGGAAATTTTCAAAACATCTCCAGGTCTAAGGTCAGGACATGACTTTTTTCCTTTATAACCTTTGGTATTTTCTTCCTAAATATTAAATAATCTCTGCACAGAATATATATGTTCTATATTCTTCAGTGTCAATTTGGAACATAAATGTGATCATCCTCCTTATTTAAAGGAAAAATACGACAAGGAATGGATGAATGTCATTTCAGAAAGATGCAATTTTTAATGGAAGCAAAAGAAACCATATTTGCTTCAAGGAGCTATTTTTTCGTATAAGTTAGTAGGACACAGACTGTCAGTCATTGCCTGCATCCATCTTGAAGATTTCCTCGAAATGCCGGACGTTACACCTATCAGATTCCAAAATCAACCAGATTATATGACGGAGGGCTCAGAAGGTACAGCATATAAGAAACGTATTTCCCTCTCAGGAAAGCAGGTCAGCTAAATTAGAAGCAATGGCTTTGATGTCACTGTACAAATTGTATCAAATCTGAAATGTTTCAGTTGATTTAAACAGACTAATGTGTGTCCATGAAAACCTTTACTCTAAAACTCCATTTGTTATATAGAAGGCATCTTAAATATTTATAATTAATAGTTATTTACATAAAATATAAACAATGACAAGCACTAAATTTTGCTCCCAATTAAAATGTTTTGGCTCCTAATAAAAGCTACTGAAGTGGCATTTAAAAGTGGCCCATGGACAAAGACAGTTAGCTGTCACTTATAAAACTTCTGTCTAACAATGACCTTAACTACATTGGAACTAGTCTTAGGATGTGCAAAGCTTTTGGCCCAATTCCTTGTGTCTACTTATGCAGTGACACATACAACCCATTCACATGAAAAGTATGAAAAAAAACAGCATTCTCTGTTTAAATTCTATGTAAACCAAACTTAACATAGGTCAGTGCTCCCTATTGATTTCAGTTAGAATTACCCCTGTTTACATCAATTAAATGAGGGCAGAAACAAGCCCAATCAATAGCTACTAATCTTAAATATCTCTGTAAGAAGTAGTGATACTTTAAAGCAGGATACTGGCAAGACTTTGCGTGTGTGTGTTTGTGTGCACATTTAACTGCAACAAACGAATTTGGGACTTTGACCTTGCTGTGTGAAATCTCAGAGAAATATCTAAAACATATTTCATCAATTTGCACTCCTCATAATTACATATATTAAAAATGAGGATGGAAAATATAGTATGTGATCATGCAGCTAGTGCTTTAAAAAATATGGTATATTCACAAAGCAGTTAAAATCACATTGCAGAGGTAATCTGAATTCTTATAATTTCTGAGTACTTGACATTGAGACAGTATAACATTTATGTAATATGTTTTTAGCTTATTTCTTACAGGTACAAAATGTAGACCATTGCTTTGAATGTCTGTCTTTCCAGCTGGCATTCCTTAAGTTTTGAATCGTTTGAACAATTTCTATCTGAAAAACATAACCCATTATTTTCCTAGAAGTTTCATTAAAATGTGTGGTTACATAAAGTGCCTTACTAAATGAGAGATCCAGTGAGAACAGAGCTCATATCACACAGTTGACAGCAACCAGCTGGCCAGATGTGTATATTGGCCAGCTGATCAATATATGAATAGCTCTACAAGAGCCACAGTATGTGCTGGCTCTTGCCTAGAGGTTTTTCCATATGGAGAGAGCTGTGGTTGTTCCAGAAGTAAGGGGGGAAAGATTAGGAATAAAGAACACAATCACTGGGAAACCAAGTATTGTTAGTTCTGCTTTTCGTGGAACAAGCTGTGTGCCATGTACTTCTTAACTGTTGTCAGAAACAAAATCCTACAGCACTTGCAAAAGAGTTAACAGGTATTTTTAATCTTTTTTATATTTACATATTAAGCACATACAATCCACAGAGGAAAAATATTCCCATTCTAATACCACTGAAATAGAAGGTTTTGAACACAAGGGAAATAAAACATTGCTTTGCCTTCATGCAGGGCCAATCCAGAGTGCCTGCAAGTGTCTGTATCACCTGCTTAAGGCATTCAGAGTCCGGTGGTAATGTATTCAGTTCTGTACACACATCTGATTTCTCCCCTTGTCTTTCAGAGGGGAGTGTAGCAAGCTTGGTACAGTCCTAAGGCAACAACAGTGACTACGAAGTGAGAACAAATGACACTTTATCTCTCCCCATTTTTTTTTTAATTATTTTGTGTGTGTGTGTGTGAGTTGGAAGGAGATTGATTAGTTCACTGTGATTTCCTCTGGTAATGATAGCAGTCAGAAGTTAGTTAATTTATTTATTAGGAAAGGCAGATAATGTGTGTTTGCATTTTCATATTCTTTTAAATGAGACCTGAAGCTGCTCAGCTCCATGAAAATTATTCAGTACCTGAAACTAAACATCCAAAATTGGAGGCACCCAAAAGAAACCAACACTTTTGCTTAAGGTTACTCAAGCAGATTTGCAAAGTGAAGAACAGAAAATTGACCTCTGTGCTCTGATCTTGTTCTCATATCACCTGCTTTAAAACTTTACTTATCTAATTGTTGACATAAAGTATCATTGAAGGCTGATTATCATTTAATCAGGCTGATTACATAAAAATTATGCTGGCCTCAGAAATTCAAGGTGATCTAGGTATACAATTTACGCAGAGCAGTAATTGTAGTTGTGTGCATTTTCTGCAGTGAACATGAGACAAATAGATTTCTTAATTATTAAACATAAAACAATCTGCTTCATATTTTCATGAATGACAAAGATAAATCATGAAGACAACTAGAAATAAGAAAACCTGTTGTCATGGAAACATAACAGTTAAAAATTTCTCATGCTCTCTCAAAACATCAAATTTTGATAACTAGGTTGGATTCCCTGCTCCTCATAGTACACTATTTGGCGAAACAAGTGCTGGCATGAATCTTTGACAACACATCATCCTCAGTGGTTGAGCAAAGCCATATGTCTACAGTACACTGTAGTACAAGAGCAGAAGTTTCTCAAATTCCTTGGACAGCATAGTGGGGAAAAAACATCAACATTATGATGTAAAACTCAGATTTTGGACATTCTGTCATTTTTGACAAAGGTATCACTTGGGTTTTACAGAAGCTTTTCTAGCCTTACAGTGCTCAAACACAAGTTAAATTACTCTCCATATTTGCATATGGAATAATGACCATTTAAATCACTTTTACACTAAAGTTCCCAGATGCCACTTAGGAATCTTTTAAGTTATTGAAACTGATTTTCATTTTCAACGTGATTTTCAATGATTGTGAGCATATCGGCACAAGCCAAGCTGCTGTATTTAAAACTGAGGGAGAAGACTTCAAGTATGCTCCATAACTATGAGGTCCTTTTGCTATATAGTAGATCTCCCTGTGAGAAACACAACATTTCTCATCTCTATCTTTCCCCAAGGCTAGTTTCATGAACAGTACTACGATACTGTAATTGAACAGTAGAAAAATAAATGATACTACCTGAATCCCTAACAGAGGAGCTGCAACCAATCATTGTCTTTGGAAGAGATGGAAAACAACTGCTGCACTTAAATGTGAATGACACTAGAATTATATTTTTCTCTCCAAGCCAAGGTCCATATGTTGTCACACTTAAGAGTAATGAACAGAAGTGAATGGACAAACTGCTTATTAATTCTTATCCTAATCTGTAATCACATCAGAAAGCTAGCTCAGAAAATGTATCTTCATACTTCCTTAGTATTTTATTCTCTTCTTCAAATGCACATGTAACTCAATCAACAGAAGTAATATATGCATCATATTAATAAAAGAAAATAGACTCTTCAGTAGTTTCAGCAGATGTTTTACTCCAGGAAGGGAGGATTTTAGCTAGCTTGGCTGCTTACCATTTAAATGCAATGTTCCTGAAATGTATCTTGTCTTTATGAAGAAATAAAATACCAGTAGAGCTATATAAAATTGTACTAAACAACATGAGATTAAGATTAAAATGACTGTCAAAATAGTTCATTTTTAATGTTTATCCTACCTAGCCATCTAACTTAACTCTTTAGAAGCTGAAAAATAACAATCTAGGATGAAATTTATCATCCATACTTTGACTGACAGACTGAAGCATTTTGCTTTTTCTCAGAAGAAAGCTCATTTGATTTCAGATGTTTAGTTGGGTGAACTATCAGCTTAAGCTTTGACCTGTAATATAATTAAAGAACACTGCAAAAGAATAAAAATTACCTAACACTGCTGCACTCATAAAATATAAGGAAGTTCAGCTAATACTTGCATTATTCACCACTTCACAGTTTTCTAGGGATAAATGGTTAAATCATAGTGAACACTGCATTGAACACATGCATGTCTGGGTAAAAAAATAAAAATAGATAAAATTTAAGACAAACCAAACGTCATTATGCTTTAAAAATCTGGATGCCAAAAAGGATAGTCTTGGTATGAAATAGAAGACAACTCACCAGTAACTTGTTTGTTGTCAAAGCTTAAACATAACTAAGTAACCAGAGGAAGGCCGAGGTTTACTGTTGACAGATAAATGCAGAACTTTACTGAAATATGTGATGTTGCATTCATCTTTCTGTACCAGTAATGAATTTAGCTCACACAGTTAGTACTGTTGTTAGATATCAATATGTAAATAATTAAAAAAAAAAGAAAAAAAAATGTTTTGGGAAGGGAAAGCATTAAGCACCTCAATTTACGTTCCAACAGAAAAAAATAAGGAAACAGATTGGAGCAGGTTTTATAAAACACACCTTGTAGCTGAAGAGACTCCTCCATTACAAGGCTTTTTGAAAAGAATGCCAGTCCAGTATGGCTTTATTGAAAACTTCACTATCACCATGCTTTCTTCTTGTCACGATGACAAACAGAATTTACTCCCTTTTTAAATTATTGTTTAGCAGGCTAACACAGCAACAATGATAACTGCTTACAAATTGGATTGCATGTGACTGAAAGTGGGACATATGAGTGAAAGTTTCTACTTCTCATGTTTGCAAAACAAGCTTCAGGGTCCAAGTACAGAAAAGGTAGGGAGGTCTGAACATCTGTGCTCTAGGAATGTTGATAAAAAGTATGTGTCACTTGAATGAACTGCAAGATGGTTTACCCCCAAGAGAAAGTAGATAAGCTCACACAACTCTCTGTGTCATTTAATTCTCTTGGTTGCCAGAAGAAGAACTATTACATTGCTTAAACTTTATTTTCACCAATACTCTGTAGCTTAGTTTATTCACTTTTTTCTTCATAAAAAGATTTTTTAAAAGTGTCCTGGTTTCAGTTAGGACAGAGTTAATTTTCCTCCTCGTAGCTGGTAGGGTGCTATGTTTTGGATTAGGATGGATCAGGAGAAGAGTGCTGAATAACATGCTGATGTTTTGGTTGTTGCAGAACAGTGCTTACACCAAGCCAAGGACTTTTCAGCTCCTCGCTCTGTCCTGCCAGCGGGCAGGCTGGGGGTGCGGCAAGAGCTGGGAGGGGACAGACTCAGGACAGCTGACCCAAACTGGCCAAAGGGATATTCCACACCATCTGGTGTCATGCTAAACAATATATAGGGGTGGCTAGAGGGGGAGAAGGGGGGGGCGGGGCTGCTCAGGGAAAGGCTGGGCTAGGGACAAGGGAAGACATTCCACTAAAATAAACAAAAACAAATACAACAAAAAGGACTGTTCTTTAAATTTTGGCATTCCAAGATACGGCCTAATACAAAATTGATCACAAGCAATCTCGTTCCAGGATCTTAATTGTGTTATGTAAAAAAAAAAAATATTTTAAAAAATAAACCTGCCTAAATTATTTACATTAGCTTAGAATCATAGCATCATGGAATATCCTGAGTTGGCAAGGACCCACAATGATCATCAAGTCCAACTTCTGGGTCCCCAAAGGACCACCCAAAAAATCGGACCATGTGTCTCAGAGCACTGTCCAAATGCTTCTTGAACTCCTGCAAGCACAGTGCTGTGCCCACTGCCCTGTGGAGCCTGTCCCAGTGCCTGACCACCCTCTGGATGCAGAACCTTTTCCTAACACCCAGACTGAACACCCAGACTGACCACCTCCATACCATTCCCATGGGTCCTGTTACTGTCCCCAGAGAGCAGACCTCCCCTCCTGTGAGGGAGCTGCAGGCTGCCCCTCTGCCTCTTCTGCTCTGGGCTGAAAAATCCCAGGTGCCTCAGCCTTCTCCCATAGGAGAGATGCTCCAGTCCCTTCATCATCTTCATTTGTAGCCCTATGTTGGACTCTGTCCAGTATGTCATGCCCCTCTTGTAGTGGGGAGCCCAGCACTGGATGTAATATATTGTGTGTAACCTCACCATAGAGGGGATGGATCAACTCCTCAACCTGGTGGGGCAACATTTCAGAAAAACTCCATAGAAGAATCTTCAGCACTACATACATGATCTTACTGACAAAAGCATCCAGTACTTGACTTCTGCCTCTTAACTTACTAGAAACAGAAAAAAAGTTCAAGGAAAGAACTTTCTCATCTGGTAAGATTGTACTTGATTTGTAATTATAGTTGCTATTATTAATCTTTCTTAAGATTTTTTTTTTTTTTAAACATTAATTAAATTACAAGCAAAGCTGAAAGATAGGTTAACATTTGTACATAGTCACATAGAAATCTTTAGAATGTATACCAAAATGCATAAGAAAACTATGTAAGGACATATCTTAAAATAGAAGAAAACCTGAAGTCCTGAATTACAGACTATTTTCCCTCAAGTCTTTTTGAGATAGAGTTTTCACTGGGGTATGTTGAACTGTGCACCAGAATCAGAACAAGATGACCTAATTTTATGTTATGGTGAATAGTGTGTGATTTCAGAAAAAGTCACTTAATTTCTTACAGCTTCAGTTTTCACCTTTGAATAATAGGGGCAATGTTCTTTAAATTATCAAAATATGCTTCAAAGAAGTGAAATATATATTATTTCTCTTCTCAGTTTTATGTTTTATACTTCAACTACTTCATCACAGAAAAGGAAAACCACAGTCAATTTCTTGATTAAATATGTACTGTGTTTTGCTACACACTGGCAACTGAATAAAACACTGCTATTGCCCTCTCCTGTTTCTTCTTTTCCCTCCACTAAAAGATCAGTTGGATGTCAGGGAAAATCACATTCACCTGACATCTTTGAAGTTAGAAGCATGGTGAGAAAATGGAAAGTATCCTATCCAAAGGAAAGGAAGAAAGTCTTATATGATATGCCTAATAGTGAAGCACAAGGACAGAGGGTTGCTAAAACTACATAGTTAGCAGTAGAAACAGACGTATCACAAAAAAAAAAAAAAAAAAAAAAAAAAAAAAAAAAAAAAAGACAAGTTACTAAATCATTTTGATTGAATGATCTAACACAAAAATCTGGGTAATGGATGAAAATTGAAATTCCAAACTGTAAATACTGATGGTGCCCATGTTAGAATGTAAATGACAATCATACTTTTTCCACTCTAAAAATAAATATTCAACAATTAAAAAAAATAAAAAATAAATAAAGAAAGAACAGAAATTGTTGCCCTATTATTTTAGAAAGGTTTTAAGACAACATTGTTTTCATGCTCCCAAATTAAGTGCTGACTTAGAAGTAGCTTGTATTCAGTATTCACCCATCTGTTTTATATATGCTTCTTAGTGTTGCAGTATTTCTGAACCATCACAGAGGATACCTTTGTCCAAAAAACTGCATATTCTCCTGTCTCAAAACATCTCTGAAAATAGCTATATAAATCAAGATTGATCATTGTCAAGAAAATATTATTTGATGAATAATAACAAAATTCTAATCTGGATTCTGCTTTGGGAGTTTCTGGATCTTCAAAGGACTCCTGGGAATCACCAGAAACACCTCCTGCTGCCGGGTAAGGACAAGGTAGCCACAGGAACATGGGCCTGAGGAAGCTCTAGCAGCTTCAAACAAATGCAGTCAGGTGCCTGTGAACCAAGAATATCTACAGACTTTGTAACAGATGTCCCACAGTTAGTGGCTCAAGGTCCCTTGTAGCCAGTGCTAGGGACAGGCTTATAAAAAGCCAGGCTTAAAGCACCACTCCTAGGTTACAGCTAACAGGTACAGGAGTATGTGCCAAAAGCCTCATCTCAGTTCAGACCACCCTAAATGTTTTCAGGTATAGTGCTGACATACCATAGAGCGCATTCCCTAACAGGTGCTGGAGTAGTAGCTCCTGTCATGGCAGAGGTTTTGATCTAGGCAGAACTTCAGATGGTGGATGCAGCCTTGTAAGGCCCAGGCTACAAGGAGTGCCTGAGGCCTCTCCCCGAGGCTGGAAGAGATGGTCTCCCTTCCTGCAGGATATGTACCATTGCTGAAGAGCTGGGCCACCAAGCAGAGAAGTTATGTGAGGAATGAGCATGGCTGTGAAGCAGCTAAAAGGATGAGAGAGATAGACAGAGACCCTGCAGCTTCAGAGCCTTGCAGTGGAGGCACAGTCCATCCCTTTCAGAACAGTAAGTGGAAACTCTGAAGAAGGCAAAGACTGATAGCTGATGACTTCTTATAGCAAGAAGAAGGCTCCTGCTCCACCTGAAGGCTTGCAACTCAGGCTTGTTGCCATCTAAGCTGAAGACGAGTAGCTGGGTGCACCCTTAAGCAAGCATCTGAGCCAACTGATCCTAAACCGCACAGGAGCGAGGAGGAAGCAGCAAGTGACAGTGGTAGGTGACTCCCTGCTGCAGGGGACAAGAACCCCCAGCTGTTGACCTGGCCTATCACTTACAGAAGTTTGCTGCTTGCTGGAGACCCAGATCTAGGACTGTTTAGAAAGACTGACAGTCTTTCTAAATTATCTCTAAATTATCTCTAAATTATCTGATTATCTCTTTCTGTTCTTCCATGTGGGCACCAATGAGGTGGCAATCTGGAGGGTATCAAAAGTGACTACCGAGGTCTAGGTGTAATAGTGACAGGAACTGGTCCCAAGCAATGTTCTCCTCAGTCCTACTGGTGAGAGGAAGAGGTGTGAGGAGGATGGGACTGATGCTGCATGTCAGTAATTGGCTGCACAGCTGGTGTCAGCAACAAGGTTTTGGTTTATAGGGGACCCAGTCTGAGATCAATGTCTGTTTGGGAGAGATAGGAAACAAGTCACTAAGTGGGGCAAAGGTATTTTTGCCAACAAGATGGCTGACCTAATACACTAGGAACAATGTGGGAAGGAGAGAATTACCAACTGCCCTCTGAGGGCGTGATGGACAGATTTGACAAGAAAAGGGCCTAGAGTGGACCAGTGGGGGGAAAACAAACAAACAAACAAACAAACAAACAAACAAAAAAAAAAAACCACTTGATTCCAGTCTAATACTGTATTTGTACAATCTGTCATAATAAAATACACTGTTGACAGAGTCAAGACTACTAGATGCTTTGTACGCACTTCAAACAAATCCTATTTTCATTTATCTTTTTTGTTTCCGCAAAACTGTTCAGCCCACACACATTCATGTTAGAAAAAATTGCTACAACATGATTATGAAAGGAAGTTTGTTCTGGTTTTGATGACCAAGTCTAGCTTTCTATTGAGAATGTAAATGAAATAATGTAAAGTGCTTACATGCAAATTAGAACATTTTAAGGAATGAATTAACAACTCTTTTCTATATGATAAGATAATATTTTCTCTACAACTTTCTCACTGTGCTTCAGAATGGAATGAGGTAGACACAAAAGTGCTGAATTAAAAACACAGTTGAGTACAGTGTGGATTTCTGGCACAGGAGACAATAGTATTTAAATAGGAAATATAACTTCCCAATCTCTATACAGAAAGAAAACAGAAGTGAAAATACTAACTCAAAAACTGGACGTAAAAGAGAATTGTTTCAAAAATGCTCTTCACCAGGTAAGGAGGCTGTAATTTCAATTAGTATAAGAGACTGGCTTTTCAAAGGGGGGAGAAGATTGAGAATTTCACATAAATCTGAAGTTGAAGACAGTATTCCTAAGCAAACCAAAAATTTATCTGACATGTCTTAGTATAATTTTTGTGCTACAGATCATCCACCGTTCATGTGCTATAGTGACTGCAGAAAAATGAACTCTCTTAAGTACACAGAAGTAAACAAACAGAACTAAAGATAATGTTTCTGAACAACCAGAATCTCACATGATAATTGAGATGATATGAACATGATGATAATTTACCCACTGAAGATGACAAGTGTTTTGCAGTGTAAATTAATGTATTGAAGTCTGGATTATTATTATTTTTTTTAATTTTTCTTTTAGATATTTCAATACTCAGAGCCAGTAGCAAGTGCAAAATCAGCAAAACAATGATATTTTAAGACATGACTGAAGCCCCCGTGTTTGTGCAAGATAAACTGAGACCTGATGAAGGTAACAGAAAGCACAATATATAACGAGGATAACAATTACTCTTGTCCAAGTACTTTTACTTTTGGAGTTGACAGATCATTTGGAGGATAAGGAATTGGCTGGATTTTCGCACTCAAATTGTTCCAGTCAGCAGCAGCTCAATGTCCAGGTGGAGACTGGTGATGAGTGGTGTTCCTCAGGGGGTTGATACTGGGACCAGTGCTATTCAGTATCTTTGTTTGTGACAAGGACAATGTGATGGAGTGCATCCTCAAAAAGTTTGCTGATGACACCAAGCTGTGTGGTGAGACTGACATGCTGGAGGGAAGGGATGCCATCCAGAGGGATCTGGACAGGCTTGAGAGGTGGGCTCATGCAAACCTCATGAAGTTCAAGAACTCCAAGTGCAAAGTCCTGGAAAAGGGATTGAGAGCAGCCCTTAGGAGAAGGGCTTGAGGGTGTTGTATGATGAGAGGCTCAACATGAGCCGGCAACATGCCTTTGCCAACTGTATCCTGGGCTGCATCAAAAGCTGCATGGCCAGCAGGCTGAGGGAGGGGATGTCTAGGTGAGACTCCACCTAGATTACTGCGTTCATCTCTGCCCCACCCCCCCTACCCAAGGCTATGTACCTATTAGAGTGAGTCCAGAGGAGAGCCATGAGGATGACCAAAGAGCCAGAGCACCTCTCCTATGAAGACAGGCTGAGGCAGTTTGGGTTGTTCAGCCAGGAGAAGTGAAGGGTCCGGGAAGACCTTAGAGTGGCCTTCCAGTACCTGAGGGGGGCCTACAGGAAAGCTGGACAGAGACTCTTTATCAGGGAATGTAGTGACAGGACAAGGGGTAATGACTTTAAACTAAAAGAGGATAGGTTTAGATTAGATATTCAGAAGAAATTCTTATTGTGAAGGTGGTGAGGCACTGTAACAGGTTGCCCAAAGAAGTTGTGGCTGCCCCATCCCTGGAAGTGCTCAAGGCCAGGTTGGTTGAGGTTTTGCGTGACCTGGTTTAGGGGAGGTGTCCCTTCCCATGGCAGGGGGGTTGGACAAGACGATCTTTAAAGCCAACTCAAACCACTCTACAACTCTGTAATAATGTATTTTCTTTTACTTTCTGTTTATCATGAAACTATGGTATTTACAAAATATTTTCTGAAGAGAGATGAACACACTGTGGAATATGGAGAGATATTTTTACTTATATAAATACCTAAATTATTATATTCATAAATGCCTTTAAATACATAAGAACATACAAAGATATGGAAAAAATATTCTACTCAGGAAATTAAAAGTATTAGGCCGGCACTCTCATTCTTAATGCTACAAACTTATCTTTTCTGTAGAAATTGTACGTCAATGAATGCATTTAAAATTGACCTTCACTGACCTAAAGTTTCATCTGCAGAATAAGATGATTCCAACAAAATTATCAGTAATTAGAGCTGGCTGGAAGGAAGAGGAAGGGACTGTCTGTTCTTTTTAAACATACTTCAAAGTATAAATACAGATTTTAATAAAGAACTTCAGTAGTGTACAAGATAAAAAGTGTAAATACCTTTCAGTATTCCAAAGTATGCAGCAGTGAGTCGCTAATATTTTGTTTCTTAAACCTGTCCTTACATCTCATTATACCAAAGCCATTAGTAAAGGCAATTTTCGTAAAACTGAAATACGAATGAAATGTTAATACATGTACTACAGCATTTGGCATGATGCTTCACAGACTCTGAGCAGCTTTAAACTATGCTGAAAGACAATACCAACTGAAACTGCAGAGCCATCTCCCAGGTGTCCTAAGGTGTGTCTCTGCCATAAGCACTTACTGTACAGATATAATGTAGATTAATATACAATACTATTATAAATAAATTTCAAATCTTTATTTTTTACACCAAATAAAAAATAATTTTCCAACTTTTTGACCAGAAGGCTGTGCATCCTCAACTGCTGAAGCATTTGAATTATTGTCCAGTAACAGATAAAAAATAAAATAACGTGTTTTGAAAAGCATCTGTTGTTACCCTCATTTATCCTATTTATTTAAATGAGAAAATAAGTTACCAGTCCAGGTTAATAAAAATTCTCACTTAGGGACATGCCACACAGATTACTGATATCAGATTTCAGCAAAATGTTTATAGGAAAACCAGACAAAGTATGTTTAGTACAGAGACAATTTTGTGACATTCTATGGCCTACTTAACATATAACCATAGAATCTTAGAATCATTAAGATTCTAAGATTAAGAAGATTCTTAATTAAGATTATAAGGTCTAAAAGACCTTTAAGATCACCTGGTCCAACCATCACCCTACTATCAATATCACCCACTAAACCATGTCCCTAAGCACCATGTTCAACCTTTCCTTGAACACCCCCAGGGACAGTGACTCCACCACCTCCCTGGGAAACCCCTTCCAATGCCTGACTGCTCTTTCTGATAAGAAATTTCTAATTGCCAACCTAAACCTCCCCTGGAGCAACTTGAGGCCATTCCCTCTAGCCCTATCACTAGTTACCTGTGAGAAGAGGGCTACCCCCAGCTTCCCAGAATTTCCCCATAACTTATCAGCATACTAAGCTATTAGATGCTATAATAAACCCTTCTGGTCTTTCATCTACAGAAAATTGGCATGTTTTCTTAAGGAAAAAAAAAAAAAAAAAAGGAAAAATACAAAATTTCACACTTGATATGTGTACTCTACAGACAACGTTTCATCTGCAGTTCCAGCACTACTGGTCTGAAATGATTAAGCCAGACCCCCAAAATCTAATTTACTTGCTAATACACCTTACACTTTACTTGCAAATACACCTTGTCCAACATATTCAAGATGAAAACCACTGCATTAGTAGTAATGCAGTACTCTCATAAAACACTACCTGCTTATGTAGCGCACCTGAAGGAGCCTCTGCTATCATAAAGTTCTGATTACAGAAGAAATCAGTGACTAGTGAGATCTACTACAGCTACCTTAATGGCTCAAAGTAGAGAACTGATTCTGATCAGCAACAGAATATAGGTAAGATGGGAGGAATAGGTAACTCTTTACAATAGAATAGAAAAGTTCAGCTGGAAGGGACCTTGAAGGGTCAAGTCCAACTGCATGACCGCTTCAGGGCTAACGAAACATTAAAGGATATTAATGAGGGCATTATCCAAATGCTTTTTGAACAGTGATGGCATGGGGCATCAACCACTTCACTCAGAAGCCTGTTTCATTGTTTGACCACTATCATGGTAAAGAAATTTTTCCTAACATCCAGTTTGAACCTCCCCTGGTACAGCTTTGTGTTGTTCCAATGCATCCTGTTATTAAGGAGAAGAGACTGGTACTTCCCTCTACACTTCCTGTCGTTATAGCAAATCATCATGTGTGGGATGGATAAGTTATCAAAAAGTTAGTCTAAACCTCCACTCCAGGAAAAAAAAAAAAAAAAAAAAATCCAGAAAAGTATGCCTCAGTACTAAAAGAAGAGAAATTTAGATTAGAGGTTTGTAGGAAATTCTACACTCAGAGGGTGGTGAGGCACAGGCACAGGTTGCCCAGAGAAGGAATGCTCCATCCCTGGAGGTGTTCAAGATCAGGCTGGATGAGGCCTGGAGCAACCTGATCTAGTGGGTAGCATACCTGGCTATGGCAGGGGGGTTGGAACTAGATGATCTTTGAGGTCGCTTCCAATCCAAGCCATTCTATGATTCTATGATATTACATCTCCCCTAATTTTGGACATTCAACTGAAACTGAAATTAGGTACTTTGGTTCCTTAGGTTCCTTGATTCCAAAAATCAACACAGAGAGATGAGT